>OX384029.1:10477500-10977500 GCA_947534325.1 Agonum fuliginosum | reverse complement strand
CTATTCCTGTAGCTTGTTATTTTAACATAGTGCGTAGTGGTATATTGTCCAAGCTCCAGTTTCCCGCGAGATATTTGGTGAGCATTATTTTTATAAGAATCCCTCGAGTGGTGGTGTGTGCCGCTCGTGCGCTTCTATGAATAAAAAACGAAACGCAGCCGCACGCAACGAGGCCGAGTCTCTGCTCCGTCAACAGAGACTCTGCCCACGAACGCAAACCATGCCATGATGAATATTCATAAATATCTTATAATGTAAACAAAATATTTACCTACCGTGTTTTCATATGGTTTACATATTACATTTTGTTTATACTAGTATTCATTGCGATATGAGATTTAAGTTACTTCCCTGTAATGTCCCAAGTAGGTACTAGTGAGTGTTATTTCTTTTCTTGTCGTCATAGAGTTTTCGTTAAACTGTTAATATTTTGAACATTATAATTCTATATTGGTGTTTGTACTTTTGGTATCTGAAAATTAGGTTTGATTGAATGACAAACGACATTCACATGAGTAAGTTTCATGAACAACGCTAGTTTTAAAAGGCACGTAAATGAGTATATCCCGTGATCCATTCTAACATGTGGTTCTGACAACTCAGGTTAGAATCTAGTTAGGTATATATTCCAGCTTGAGTTGAGTTGAGTTAAGTTTGCCCTACCCGAGACGCCCTACTGGGAACTTTATGCTGGATACGCCAGGCCCACCCGGGCAGAGGATTAAGGGACAACAAACTAACAACCGACCAGACACGAGGCACGGAGCACACTAGAAACGCATAGCTAACATGCCATCTAGTCACAAATACAAAATATATAACATATAAAGCTTAACATCTAGTGTACACCCCAGCCTTTGTTTGATCTGTGCTGAAGGTATTGTGAAAAAAAAATTCAATTGTTTATCTTCGACCATTTCTTCGTATAGTTTTTCCGTTTTTCTTTTCATTTCATTCCTATTCGTATTGTTGATTTGGTTAAGTGAGAAAGGGTCGTATTTGATCATTTATTACAAGTATATTAATCAGGAATATATTCTGAACTTTCGTTTTACATATAGTAGAACTTGCGAATGTAGACGATTACATGCTTGTTCCAGCTGATAAAGTTGTGATATAACATTTCTTTGTTTTGTCTTCATTGTTACTATGGAGACTACGCGAGGTATCCGATTTGCACCAATGTTACTATCATTTGGTGGTTTCTTTTCGCTTCACTTTACTTTTCTTCTTTCACCTCGTCCTCTCGCTTTGCACTTCACTGTTCGCACTTCGCACTATACTTAGATTCACGTCGCTTCACTTTATACCATTTGTTAATTGCTTAGTATTCACTGTCGTTATTATGTCATTTATTTGGAAGTCGTAGTAAACACGTTTGTACTCTGTGACAGTCAAAACAGGACTCGTCAGGTAGATATTCCTACTTAACTACAAAATACCTAAAGAAAAATGTATGTTGTAATCTCCAAACAACCATAAGTATCCGTGAATACACAAAGTAATAAATATTTGTATATCAATTAGTCACAATGTAAGGCTGCCGTACTATGGATGAGTTAAAGGCGTGATGTATGCATTTTATTAAAAAAATACCTACTATCTTAGAACATGCGCATAACACTGATATTCCAAGATAGCATTTTTCAAAGAGCGTTTGTAAATGACACAGAGTCTGTATGTTATCTTTTAATGTATGAATAAGAATGGTAAAAAGTTGTAAATCGCACGTAGCCTTATGCAATATACACATCTACATTCTACAATGTTTATACTTTACTTTTATTCGATTTTTCAAAACTGATGTCTTTGAGTTTTATCACTGTAACTATTGCCCGAGCGCAGATTTTATTGATTTTAGAACGTTAATTAGAAACGTTTTTATTTTTTATCAATAGAACATTATCTAGTTAGTAACAATAAAATTTAATTTTCAATTGCACTCTAAGTAAGTAGGGAAAAACGGTATAAGAAAATATAATAAACATAGCTGTATACCACAGTAATCTCATTAGTATTCTAAATTCGTGTTGCTTGTGCTGCAATTACAGTATTGCTACAGTCTTTAATTTCATATAAAAATTGATTCTACTCTTAAACTAAATTTTAATTTTCATAAACTTAACAATATATTTATATTTAAAAAATGCAGAAGAAGAAGGGTGCATTTTAAAAGGATATAATCATTTTTTATATGTGCTGATCCCCAATCAAAATTGGAAAAGTTAGGACTACAGTTTTTGATTAGAATGCTTCTATTGGCACTGGTCTACAAAAAGAATAATAAATTAGTTTAAATTTTAAGTATTAATAATGTGTTGTTCTTAAATGTTCTTAAATGTATATGTAGGTAAGTACTATAACAATTTAATAGAATGTTACTCAATATTAGTTATGTGATTAAATATATTTTATTATTTAAATTAAAAATTTTGTTTCGACGAGTGGCTCTAAACATGGACCGTGTGAACTCAAAAACCTTGTTCTTCGTTTTGCATAGATATTTTGAGAAACAAATTTTGATTGAAAATCGGAGTACATTAAAATGTGTCTTTCAACCTTCATTTACAACAGGCAGTGGCGGATTTAGAAAATTTTTGCAGACGGGGCACAAATCTAAACATTATAAAAATATATTTGAATTGTATAAATATATTAACTTTATTTTATTCTAGCGCAATATGACTAAATTACATAAGTATCCATAAGTGAATTTAATGGTAATAAGAGATGATTATAAATAATTGAAATAAAAAATGCGCAACAGGCGAAATTTTTTTGTTCAATGTCAGATACCTTTAAATTATGTTGTATTTTAATGTAAAATGTCTGTTGTATTGTTTTTAAAAACGAACAAAGCAAGTTTTAGTCATAGAGAGGGCACGTACCCGGGTGCCTCCTGCCCCCAATCCGAAACTGATAACAGGCTGTATTTTGAAGAAGAAATTTGCTTTAATCAACTTTTTTAAAAATTTAGATTATAGAATTTATTGTATTACACTTTTAACCTGAAGTAAATCGTAGATAATTTTTGTTAATTGGAGTAATAATATGGCTTGTAACTAAACGCTTAAACATCTATTAGGTACATAAATAAATAACTGCTTTTTGTTTATTTGCCATCATAAGATCAAGTCCCACACCTCTCTCAACAATCTTCTTTACGTTCGATCGGGCATAACATTGAGATATTCATATGTTTTCCAATGACAACCAGAAACATGCATCGTGTATTCGCATTTTGCTTGCAATGTTCAAACGCTACTTTGATAACTGTTATGTTCCACGCGAGAGCAAATAGTCGGATGCACACATAAGGAGTATAAACATTGAAGAGCCGCTGTATAGCATCTTCTGCTAACGTTGATCTCCGGGATGTGATCAAATATGAAATATGAAGGAATCTTCACGAAATATTGTATAAATATTTATCTGTTATGAATTCTTTTCCCTTTTGACTTTTGTTTACAGAATCGCAAAGGAAAGTATTGATCGATTTGTTTTATTTAAATTTGTGAATTTGTTTTATTCAAATCAGTGGGTATTCTTGTCGTGTACGTATTTGTTCATTAGCTAATGTATGGACGGGGAATTTTAAATCATCACCGGGCGATACTTTGAATTCGTTATGATTTTAGGGATATAAAAGCCTACTTTATTCAATATTTCATGATAAAAACGCTTAATTATGAGAATATTACATTAATAATATAATTAATTACATTGGAACATAAATTCCTTAATGGTCAAATGGATTGAAGTGCTCAATCTGTGACTATAAGTAAATCTATGTATCATTAAAAAAATGTTTTGAGGTCCTTTGAATCCGTTTTGACCATTTTCTCAATGATGTCTTTGTGTGGATGGATGGATGTGTATCCGGATATTAAATAACTCATGAATGAGAAAAGATAAAATAACGAAACTTAGTATTTATAAAATGTTAACAATAAGGCATAAATAATAAATTATATTATTAGTAAATAATACATTTCAATAAACTTAGTTGCTTGAAAATGCTTAGTCAGTTTCATCAGATATTATATTATGTCAAACTGTCAAAGATGTGCCAAGTGCAATAATTGTGCATAAATACATGTACGGTCAAAGAAGATTAGGTTGCACGACTTCGTATACGTTTACACTGGTTCTATGCGGTCAGAATGAATACCTTTATTAGATAGCTGTCTCTGCTGTATCATTGGAGGCTAAATTTCCATAGTGCACTTGTAAATAAGTTGTTGATGTGTTGATTCTGACGCTTAGTAATGATCTTGTTTTAGCCTTAAAACATTTTTATGACTATCACATCTTTTTATCCAACTTGAGTGTGGCAGCCTCACATGGGAAATTTTAATTATTAAACATTAGAATTAAGATTTTATGTGATGCATCGAGTTGCGTACTATAAGAAAGTCGTGTGACCACACCAGATATTTTATATTGCGCTAAAATTTACAATATCATTTTTAAATATCCATATAATTTGGCAACTCTCGGCAACTTTCTTGTGTAGCTAGGTACTTACGTTTGTATGTTAATCCACAAATTATAATAGATATGTCTAGGCTGTAAAGAAGGATTTTAAAGGACTTGATAATTCAATCAAATAAAAGATTGCACAGCAGTCATCATAAGATGTACAAATCTATGTTCAACAATAATGGAAATTTTTAATTTTTAGGTGTGCCGTTCTTTGTGCTAAAAATTAACAAATTAAAAGTTTTCCATTATTGTCGGACTCAAAATCTAACTTCGTCAAATATTCCTATTCTAACACTATTCTTATTCCTCGTCCATATTTATTAGTGGGGGAATATAACGTGTTATGATTATCATCGGTGATAGCTTGAGTTGGTCGATGAAAATTGTTCAATTTTCTGAAGACTAACGAATGCTATCACCTATGATTAATCATAGCCAGAGTTATATTTGGGAAGAATATATAACGAATGAGTCTAAAATGTTTGATTATATATTAATAACTGTAAAAAATGTTTTAAATTCTGTTTACCTTTCTCAATTTCGTCTTCGCTGGCATTTCTCCACCAAATACAACCAGGTGCACTCGTATTAAGTCTTATTTTTGACAAACAGCAATATTTGATTAAGAAAATGAAAGTAGGAAATTAATGAACAAAAACAGTTGACATGTAACAGCGGTTATAAAAATATCATCGATTTGATAGGACCTTACTAGTCTATTTCAGCCAATCAAATTAGTCAAATATGTACCACGTGATACGTGAATTATATTCTTTTTTATACAAGCTCTTTCATTATTTTCATTCGGAATCATTTACACTCGCAACAAACCATCACATCACATCAATCCATTTTATTCACTGTAAGTCCACGCAATCGCTCACCAACTATCTTTATTTGCTTGTTAGCGATAAAACTCCCTGATCATTAATCAACAGTATAAATAATTCATTCACTGTAAATTCAACTTTGTTAAAACTTAAGAATTAATTTAGCCAAACTTTTCTGTCTCAATTAAGAGCGTGAACTGTGCGCGGAAGCGTGTCGTGTTATTTACTAATTAAAACCAAAATAAAAGTTGCAAAATTCAGCAGTAGTTGTTCACAAACATTTCATCCTGTCACAGGTTTTCTGCAGAGAGTTTAAATTGTGCAAACACCGCGGGGCTGCGGTTTCGGCGGTTTGAATCTCTAACTCTTGTTTACGCCAGAGCTGCCGGCCCTGTGCAACGGCGGTGGACATTTTGTTTGTGATAAAACACCGGATAATCTTTTATTGCACGTCCGAATAACAAAGTGCGATGCAATGAGCCGGAAAGCATTGAACGCTGATTAGTTTTACATGTAAATGCTACGAATAAACGAGTTTGATTAGTAAAGAGGGGATTGGGAATGTTACAGGATTGAGTTTTGTAATTTTCAGGACTGTTCGCAAATGATTTATTGATGTTTATACAGTATTTGCAGTTTGTTTAGGTATACAATTTAATTAGCTACTTTTTTGTATTCTAAATTCGATGAATGATACAGAGGGAATATACGAATTTTCTTGCTTTTACTCAGGGTTTATTCTAAGATTATTCCTACGGCAGATATCACATAATGAAAACATTATTTCAATTTATTTTACAAAATTTATTTTGCACACAAATTTTAAATAATGCAAATACATACAGTGGAATATATTTCCATATAGAAAAAGCATTTATAAAACATTGCATAAAGAAAAGCGCCGCAGAAGAATTTTTTTGTTAATGTCAAATAGGCAGTACTGAGGTAGTAGGTTCCTTAAATAAAATTGAATTTTTAGATATGAATAACATGTGCAGAACTAAATAAAAACTATGAATTAATTTGAATAATAACAATTGAAAACCTAGCACACGTTTGAAATTCCTACTGCACTTTTTATTTCCCACTGCACATTTTGTGTCCTATTTAAAAGGCATTAACGGCCTATATGCCTGCTTATTAAGGCATTTTAAGTGCCTAAAAATCCCGGCCTTAATCATGACATGACAGTCCTGACGAAAGTTATGACCCGCGCCCAGCTCTACTTCGTACCATCGTACTTTAAAAGTGCAAACTAACTGCGATCAAACGAATAACCTCGAGAAACGAAAACCATGATCAAACGAAAATCCTCTATTTCCGGACAAATTCGCGATTAACAGGTTTTCTTTCTGCAAAAAAAGACCAAACCAGGCACATTGGTTCCAATTTACTGCACCAAAATCTCCCCTGTTGTGTATAGGTAGGTACTCTCCACTGATAACTATGAGTTGAGTTAAGTGCTGGTAACCGCACACATTGTAAAAATATTTAACGTAGGAATATAGTAAGGCATCCGCACATTTAAGTTGGGGAAAAGGCATTATTGCTTTTTTTGGAAACTTTTTAACGAAAATATGAATCAAATATCAAATATTTTTGTATCAACTTAAAGAAATTGGAAAACCCTATTATGTATGGGGAATATTCTTCCGATCAAAATAAAATTTAATATAATGTATTCATACAAAATAGACATAAATATAAAAACTTTGGACAGTATGTCTCCCCGATTTCCAAACCTCTTTTTAGATATCACTCGGGGGTTAGGGGGGCATCCGTCGATGTATAGATGAAGTGTAAAGAACTGTCAGACGCACAAAATGACAAATTGACGTTGCTTTGATTTATCTGTTTATTCTTCCGCTGTTTTCAGTGACGCGTTGCCGGGTTCCTTAACTAAATCGCTTATCCATCAATTACCAGTATCAAGATCACAGCAGGCTGATGTTTCGTCACGCAGGAAACGAAAGGGCCATTCGTTTACGCGGAATCGAATTACGACGGAATTGAGAGAGAAACCAAATCAATAGAATTTTAACACTGCCTGCAACCAGAAATAATTAACGCTTAGACGACAGTGACCATTCGTACTGATTTTGTCAGTACAGTACTGATTTTCAGACTAATGTACTGATAAACAATTTGAAAGATTGTACTGATTTTTTACATATTGTACTGAATGTACTGATTTCCTCTTTTAGACCATAAATTATCTATACCGAAAACTCACATTGTGAGTAGAGATTCATCATGTCAAGTAGCTTGACGTTTTTGTGAATTACTTGACTTGACTTTATTTTCTATCGTTACTATTTGACTTGATGTCAAGTAATTTTAAGCTACTTGATATTACTACTTGATAACGAACAATTTTGTTAAAAAATGTGCAATTCAGTCGAATAATTAATTAAAACAAAATGCGGTATTTTCCAAGCTATATATAATATGCCTGTTAAGTAAGCTCTATTTTTAAAGATGCTAATATCTTTAAGCCGAGTTAAATTTTTTTGAACCAGTCTTATAGTTTATACCAAAGTATTTTTCGTATAAAATTCATAACCATATTTTTTCGTATGTAGTAAATAAGGATCTAGTGCAATACAAGCAAAGGTTATTTATTCGTTAATTAGTTCACTTACTTATTGTCATCCAGGCGATAAAGTGTTTAAAGTTCGACCAGAAATGGCGGAAAATTTAAACAAGCTTTGGCAACGAAATTAAATTTTATTTACAAGGTAATTATTTATATGGGAGCGGAGGTAAACCAGACTATAAATTCCGAACGCGCGCCGCTATTAGAAGAATCAATATTCAGTGTATGCGCCACCGCCAGCGCTACCAACTGTATAAACTATAAATTGTTGGCGCCAGGAACTTCTAAAGGAAATAGGTTAATTTGCAAGATGAGGAAGAGTCTCTATTTGTACTCTGTGCTGGTTTCTTTCACTTCTTGTTAACAGCTAGTTGTAGAATTCTCGTTTTTACTCTAATTTGCGTACATTTTATGCTGCAATCTTATGCTACTACTAGAAACATTTCGTCTCTTAGGAGTGAGAACGGCCAGTCGCCAGCCGGAACTTTCTGCTTTAACGTTTATATGAATTGTAAAATGCCCGCCCTGATGCTCTGCATAAATGAGATATTTTTAATGATGAATTAATTCAGCTACTTTTACGTGAACATGCTTCTCGAACCGACATAATTTCATTACAATCTTAAAAGTACCTATTTTAATTTATATTAAGAGTATAAAATCTACAGCTCATTACTTTATAAACTACCTGGTATAAAAACTAACTGAACTCTTACTCTTGCCCATGTTTTTATTTTATTTTCTAGAAACAAACTCTAATTCACTACACTTATTTTTACGCAAAGAGACTTGCTTTATTTGCCATTTTTATATTGTCTTCAAAGAAGAAATTTGTAGTTAAATATGATGGGACGATAAAATAACCCAGTTTATTACCAAAAATCCCCGTTATTTTCAAGGCATGCCGAAGTCAAATTTGACAGTCGTAGAAAATTTAAAAGGAACTTTGGAAGACTATTATTATTTTAACCGGATAATCAATATTTGATTAGCATAGCGATATCAAAGATTTATACATTTAAAGTGAAAGTCAGTCGATTTAGTCCAACAAAGACACTAGTTTGAAAGAGGCATTATAAGTACCACCATAACAAACTATAATAACGCTCACAGAATTTAAATCAAAATATGAAAAATCAATGGTGTTCCAAAGGAGGTATTACTATCGTAAATAAATTACTAATGATGAGACTAATTATCGTGTAAGGTAGAAAAGTAATGATTTCAGAAATGAAGTAGGTAATATCAGTATTACTGAACGTGTAAGGTCCTAAGGGTATCTACACATCTACAGGTTCTAGCACTCTGTAATAAGAACATATGAATAATTAAATTTTATCTCAAAAATGCATACATACATACATAAAAATCTTAAAGATGATACCTACTTACGTGTGTTATAAGATGAAACAAATGTATTATGTGAAGTTAAAGTTTAAAAAGTGAGGCTATTTGTAAAGATGAATTTTATTTCTTTGGAGAAAAACTACATAATATTCTTTTATAGACATTTTTGTTTGATAGTTAAGCAAATTAAAAATGTAAAATTTAAGTGCAACATTAATAGTGTTTAAGATATTGCTTGTAAAACTTAAAGTTACGGTTGAATACTTGTTACATATTATTTTTATTTTCAAATATTCAACCTCAGCAAGTAAAGAGAACAAAGCAAGTTTTTTGCTCGTTGATTGCGGAGTGCCCGATTAATATTAATAATGTATCCTTAAGGAGCATATTTTAGTAATTAGCAAGTTGTGTTTGTAGGATTATCAAGCCTCATAATATAAATTATTTCTTGAGTAAAATTAGCGGCTACTCTGTAGAATAATAAATCCCGTGTTTAGAAAACAATGGTAAGTCTTTCGGATAGAGAAATTAGCGAACTTTGTGTTGAATGATAAATTATTGCAACAAGTTCTTCGACTATGCAAAGTTTGGTATGTGTGGAGTGTAGAGCATTTCTCACAAAGTTTTCGTATTCCCTTAACGCTATTTAGCATCTTAAGTTGTTAAATTGTTCTAAAGATACGATCAATACAAACATTAGTAATTTGAACCTCGTTAACAAAAACCTTTTAACCGTTTTGTACCAACTTTCCTGGATAATTTACTCACAGGTACCGAAACAATACAAACGTATGTTTAGTTTGTTAAACACCTCAATAAAACGGGAGAAGTTAAATTTAACTTTTGATTTCAAATTATTATATTTATAAAATTGATTGGAAATCATTTAATTTAATTTATACGAGTAGAATAATTATATGCCAGTCCATGAGTTTGTATTTTGATTTTGATGAAAGAACAAAAGCTTCATAAACTATAATTTGCCATGGATTATAATTAACAAATAATAGATAATCTAATTAGTAAATATCCTGTGATGATAATTACATATTTTAATCCCAACCTCCCAGCTGCTATAATTGGTTCAGTTTGACAGTTAGAAAAAGATCGCACCGTTCCAAACAGCTACTATTCTTTTCATGCATTCATTCTCCCACTCACCCACTCGGAATCATTCGCACTCGCAACAAACGATCAGTCACATCAATCCATTTACTCACCGGCCGTCCACGCAATCGCTCACCAACTATCTCACCCGCATAAAATATATTCGCTTAGGCGGCCCGTCTAGGTTTTTTCCGAATTCCTAGAATACTCTTGATTTTACTTTTTTTTTCTGTTCCACTCTTTTCCCCACTACTTCGACTGCCTAAAGCCAGCCCGAAAAGCGTACTTTGTTGCATCCTAGCAATGCAATGTCATTTTGAAGTTGAAAAATACTGTAAAGGTGTTTTCGTTGCGAGTAAACTGTCAGATTATTATTGACTTCAGGACAATGATTTTATAAACATTTAATAGAGAAAGAATGGATCTATAAATGCACCTTTTTAAAATTTTAAAAATTAATTTCTATCATGAGATATAACCGTATAAAGTTTTTATATAGGTATTGGAATTTTTTTTAGAATTTTTCGGAATTTATATAATCATGCACAATTTTTTTAACTCATCTGTGAATCCATTCTTTCTCTATTAAATTCATGTTGAAATAAAATAGTACAATTCTTGTACTGGCCAGAAAACACTCACTCCGTTAGTAGGTACATTTTATGTTGGATTTTAGGAGGTAGTCGGAGTCGGGTCTCTAAGCTAACTTTTCTTTCTACATTCTTTAGTTTGATAGTCAATAGTCCACTTTAAAAATCTAGTTACGATACCATAGAAATCTGTGCAAAATGGTTTAAAACTACTATATGTTATAGCTTGTTAATTGAATTTATCAGTTGCACCACGTAGTTATTGATCAGTGAAACCGATGCAGTAATGACTTGAAGATCCTGCTAAAAAACAAAATCGTTGAAACTAAGTGATATTATATCTGAGACACAGAGGTCGAAAGTTTGAATCCGGATCATAGTTAAAACTTCTATGATCTAGCTTGGATCGGCTACTGTTCCTGTCATTATTCCAGGTTGACTATTAATTTGCACATGGTTGACGACACACAATTTATTGTGAAGTAATCATTGTGACAAAAAATGGAGAAACAATTATATGTCATCAACTTAAAAATATAGCCTGTTAGTCAAATCCAAAAATACAAGATGTTTATTTGACTTGCTAGCCAAATCCAGAAATCAAACCTATAATCTTGTTATTTTATATTGTAATTTGGATGGAACGGAAACTAGATGAACTCTCTGTTATATCAATCGTTTGCATTTTTGTAGTAAAAAAATAATCGTAGTATAGAATTCAGGGATGGACATTTACGAGTTAAAAATAGCTTACGTTAAATGGTGAAAGCTACGTATCGACATCTTAACATAAACACTGTTTTAGAGGTGACCTTAAGATGTTATTGTATGTACATACGTAAATGCGGCTGATCGTTTCCACCTATGACGAATGACAATGTTTTAAACAGTAGATGGAAACGATCAGCCGCATGTACGAATGTCAAATACCTTAATGTTATGTTTTAAAACTGAAACAGTGTTTATGTCAAGAGGCCGAAACGTAGTTTTATAATTAAAAGAAATGCGTAATATATATATATATATATATATATATATATATATATATATATATATATATATATATATATATATATATATATATATATATATATATATAAATTTTGATTTAAGCATCGAGCCTATTAGTGTCCTGGTATGCAATACATTACAACATTTAGTATATTACATTAGTAGTTTAAGATGTTTCAATTTTACATCATTTAAGTATTTGTGTTATTTTATCGTAGTTGTCTGAGAGTGTTTCTTTTAGTGTTTGTGACACGTTGTTGGTTTGTCTATAGATGCGGTAATGTGATAATATGTTTGATTGTTATTGTTGTTTGACAGGTATCACATTGCGGTGGATCGGTCTTCTGCATGATGTGTTGATGGGTCATGTTGCTATGACCGATTCTCAGTCTTGCTATGATGATCTGATCTCTTCTTTTGTTTGGTATATTTTGCCAGGGGTTGATATGATCTTTGATCTCTCTTAATTTGTTGTTTGTTTCTTGTAGCCAAGTTGTTTGCCACTGATTTTTCAAACTTACGTAACGTTAAAATTTTCGTTTTGGCTGTCAAACTCTCAAAACTTACCCCTTTTATGTTTCGGGGCAAATGGTAATTATTAAAAGTTAATTATGATAGAGTAGATTCATTCCTTCGATCAAATAACAAATCGATGTTTAAATAATAAAATAAATTCAATTTTTCTCAAAACTTCGTTTTTATGATTTTACACAGCACAAAAATTATACTGTAAATGTCTTCTTTCCTATTAAATTATACATCATTTACGTTAAAAAGTTTTAAATTTGATCAACGTAAAATAGTTATTTATTATATAGGGGATAGAAGTAACAGATTTTAGCGCAAGGTGTGTTGTTTGTCTCCCGACGCGCAGCGGAAGTATACAATCACACCGAGCGCAAAAATCATTCATCTATCCCGTAATACAATATTTTTTCTATAACCACTGAAATATTTAAAAAAATTGAGTTAAATGAGCAAGGTATAAAGTATTTTTAAAATGAATTTTAGAATAGTAGGTCGTTACTTGTTCTAGTTATAGCATTTGTCAAGAAGTGTTGATTATGTGTGACAAAGGTGACAAAACAATAACTGTAATTTACTCAAGGGATAGAAGCATTTCTATAAAAGATAAAAAATATGACATTTCAGCAACTGACAGCAGGAATGAAATGTCATCATTTTATTTATAGTTTATAGAAAAAAGAATATTTTGCGCGTACAAAATATCCTATAATACGTGACATTATACGTGCTCATCCCTGATGGAATTGGAGAAATAATTGTGTTACGTCAACCTGAAATCTATACTAAGTTCCACGAGAGTTTTCATTAAAGGGACATAAGTTTATGTTGTTTCAAGCGTCGTGATTGGTTTCTCGAACACGTCCCCTAGTCCTAAACCAATCATAGCGATATAATTACGTTTGAGAGCCAATCAAGATGCACGAAACCACGTGGCCATGTGTCCTTTTAATAAAAGCTCTCGTGGAATTTAGTGTAGATATACAATTTGGTTGTTTAAGTATCTTTATTAGTTCAAAGTTGGTTCAAGGAACGCTAAAGCTAAATTTGGCTCACAATTACAAAGTAGAACACTCTTCATACCAAGTAAGAATATGGGTCATATACTCCAGTATTAGTGTACGACACAAGTATTCCCTCCATTATCGTATAAACAAAGCCACCAGTAAGGACTAAGAATTCGCCTGTGGGTGTCTTTTGCCTATGCCATGAATTTCTGCGCTAGAAATTCGCGACTTGCAAATTTGCGAATTCGCGGGAGCAACACGGATGGGTGCACTGACACTGTGTCTGAAATACGTCGAAGTCGAACCTGTGAGTCGAGCGTGAGGAGCGTGAAACGTGAATGCGAGCGTGAGCGACAAGCTTGTTGACCTACATTGAGATATTTCACTTAGAGGGAATATCATTTCTGCGGTCATGTGAAGACAAGATAAGGACTCTACGGAATTCTTCACTTTAAGCATAAAAATTTAGAAAGAATTTGCGTAAACTAATGGGGGAATTATTATTAAAAAGTTTACATGACTTTGTTTTATATTTTTTGAATTACCATACCATGCTATAATTTAATTGTTTTGTATCTGTCATCTATACTTTAGTTACACTCATTTCTAAATAAATTTTCATTTTGATACAAATTTTCATTATGATTTACACAACTCAAGTAAATTTCATGCAAATGAATAATTTTTAAAAATTAAAGTATATGGGACCATGGGACGAAAAAATAATGTATGCAACTCGTGTATAATGGCAATTAATATAATATATACATATGAATTACGACACGCGCCAATACATTCGCGTTTGTTAAACAATTGTATATCGATACTTAAACGATAGTTTATCGATATTTTATTGATAAGGAAGATAGTTTATCGGTTAGCAAAACGACTATTTATCGTTTATAAAACAAAAACTTTATTTATATTTCATTCATTACGATTTTCCAATTTCAACTGATCTCGACACATTTGTTAGTGTTTTTTAATTAGGTACATGTCAATGATGGTTTGATAATAACTACCGATAAACAAAAACTATCGGATGAGAAACAACGATCATTTAACAAAAATTATCGTTTAACTCAAACTATCGATAGTATCGATTAGTTATGACTATCGATAATACTATCGATATATCTATAGTTTGTGCTTGCCACAATCGAACTTTCGATAGTTTCTTATACGATAGCTTTAACATCTTTAACTCCGACATTTCCACCCCAAAAAAATTGCCGAAATCCCGCCACTGATTGAGCATCAGATAACGAAATTAATAAATTATGATTATATACCTAAATGATGACTGAAAATAATTCTAGAAAAATTATTACATGCAAATTTTTCTTATAATATATTATTTAATCAAATATTCCATTTTTATCTTTCCTAATAAAGGCGACAAATTTTGTACTCGCTTCAGGCCGGCCCTATAGCGAGTTGTAATAGATAGAAAGAATGAAGGTGAAATTTTTGACCATTTTACATATTTTTTGTGAATGCTGCCATTATGTTACGTTACCAAACAAAGGTCAAAAATTGTAAACTACGCAGAGGGTATACCTATATTCTTATTCATGTTAATCAAATATGCATATTTATATTTATGAATTTGAATTATAGTGTTAAATCGTGCACAAAAATTAGAGTAGGTAATTGCATTTATTTTTGTATTATTAAAACTACAAACTAGCAAAAGATTATGTAAGTATTTTGCTTTTTTATAAATTGCTAAACTGCAAAAAGGTAGTAAATAGAAACTAACTTTGTTCTTTATTACTAATTGACTTGTGATCTTTATATAATATACCTATGATACGAAAACTGCCTTTTATGAGCGGTTTTAAAATAACTTCTGAATAGGTAGGTACCTATTCGTATGTGAAGTTTTTTTTTAATTTTGAAGTTTAAAGCAAAAGTAAATACCACGTTCCATAACAGAACTTCAAGTAAAAGATTTCAGGTAAAAGTATTTTAAAGTGAAGTCATTTCAAAGTTGCTTCACATGTTTAAAGTTCTTTTATAATATTTCTTGGAGTTGGTTCCAATTATTCGTTGAAAATATTTTCTTTTTTATTGTTGAATGGAAAGTTATCAGACGACCTTCTAAAGTTGCCATCCATGTGCAAATGATTGCAACAATCAAAGTTAAAACGTAATAATATCGTATTGATTGGTCTATATATTAATGACGTGCAAGCACTGTATTGGCTTGTTTACTTGGCATTGAACTCGAAAATAAAAATAAGTTTTGCGTACAAGCAAATATTGTATAGAATTTATAAATCTGTGTGGTTCAAAGATTCCACTATAGGTATACATAATTTGAAATACCTAACTCATCGCACATGACAAAATAACATCAAAGTCAGAACTCAGAGACCCTTTTCTCTTCTGTGGTATATCATCCCTTTTATAAGCCTTTTTATTTATCTGTGCCGTTCAGCTTCGTTTAATACGGTAGAAATATGCAAGCTTGCAAATGCTGCATCTATTGAACTGACTCGACGTGGGAATGGTAGAAATTATACGAGATACGTTCGCAGTTCGCATTCACGACATTTGAAATTGAGGCACGCGCAGATGTTAACTCCAAATGAAAATCTGGTGCATGATGCTTGTGAATATCTCGAGACGTAAATGCGTGTGACTGCGGCATGTATGACGTAGTTGAGTTGTTGTTAACACCCACTTACACAGGTATGTGTATACGTGAGCGAGAATACAATATACATTGTGTACGTCGATGCCGTTTTTTAAATTTATTTTTCTGCATTACTAAAAGTAGAATTTTCTGCATTTTTGCTTTATTTCCATTTACAATATTACTTATGGTTGTTTTTAATCTAAGCCTTATTACACTTATTTTATTACATTTGATTTTACATGAAACGTAAAAAATAATTAGGTAACATTTTTTGTTTCTGTCTTTTAAAAATTTTCGAATGATTTCAAATAAAGCTGCAATATAAGAATACTCTTTAAAAGTGTAGTTTAAAATAGTATTTCACCTATTATATTTATTTCCGTTCTCTTAGAATCTTTTATACCTTTTGAAATTTGAAATATACCAATAAGTCCAGAACAAAGCTATTTTACTCAGTTTAAATTACGAATTTTCTATTTTATGGCCGCAATATAAATAAATCAAAACTTTATGAAGTAAGGTAGGTATATAGATTACAGTTGAACTGTATATCGTAGTAGAGTTTCAATGTCATATAAGTTTTGAGACTGAGATAGTAATTTTAAATGAAACATAACCGACATACCCCTTTCGCGGCGATTGCCGTACCTATACTTAAACGGCTTTCTTGAACTTGTTCCTAGTTCTTTCGGTTATTTGGTCCAAGACATTTTATATACGGCTTACTTCTGTGGGAGGGGGGATCTAACGTTTTAAGATTGATTAGATCTTTGCTCGATAAATCGTAACGCTAAAACAGTATTACTTATTATCGAACAACCTCCACGATATCGTAAGCCAAACGGTATTATAACACTTGGGTGATGCTTTATAAATGAGAATGAAAGGAATATATAATAATATAATAAAACACAACACGGTAGTAAAACGATTAACTATATTAATAAAAACGAAAACTAATATTTAACTAAAATACGTGAATTTAATAAAACGATACTTTCGACATTTGTCCTAAGCGTTTAGGAAAACCACTAATTAATTTGTGAACTAATTAATTAGATGGATAAAACCTTAAACAAAAGTTCGTGATTAATTTTTGAATAAGATTAGTTAGCAACTAATATATTTTCTATAAATTACGAAAAACACACAGATAACAAAACACACATATAACATAAAATATTAACTTACTCAAAATACGTAATTTCACATTCACAAATAAACAAATAAAAACGGAGAGTATTGAGATTCACTTTGAGCACAATTAAACAACAATTAAGCCAAGACAAATTATTCAATATTTAAAAGCGTCTTTCTCTTTCAAGATCTTAAAACTATCTACTTTTCAAAAACGAAAAATGCTACAAAACTCTGGTACAAAACCATCCCTTAATTCTAAAAATAGTTACTGACCGTTGCTACAGTGAATCTCAAACATTTCCAAATGAAGTTGAAATACTTTTCATTGAACTAAACGGTTTCCGTATCTTACATTTTGACATCTGCCGAAATGCCAAAACTCGTAGGTACATTTTAGAACTGATATTTTAACACCAAAAACGGTCTTCTTAGAAGTCGGAAAAACACGTGGGAAAAACCGTAGAGCTTTTACAAAAATATTTCAACTTACAAAAACAATAATTATTGATATAATACATTAAATTAGCCCTGCTACACTTCAATATTAGCACTTCTGTAGGAAGAAGGCCGCAAATTTACTGCTCGTCTTAATATTTTGGTCATACGAACGCCTTATTAAAACGGCATAAAACATGCTCCTCAGACGAACGCTGTTTGTATACGACTTTAAATAATAAAAATAATAAACTCAGTCGTTTAAATATCGTACATAGTTCTTAAAATATGCAAGATCAAAATTGGGAATTACAAAATGAAAAATCAGCAGTCAGCTCTACTCTAATTAGTGATGAATAACGTTGTATTCTTCCCCGTTAAGTACTATACTTTTAGATTTCAAAAGCAAAAGAATTCTATTTACATTGAATGCTGTTTGAATTAATGAGTCTCAAATAAATCTGAAGGGTCAGTACACGACCTCTTGCCTAATTCTGTTCCTATAATTACTTACCTATTTAATAAAATACTTGTTTAGTACATGCTGTCTAAATAGATACTTTGCAAACTGTTTTGAGTTTACAAAATAATATTTTAGGGGATCCAGTCTTTAAAATTGGTAACGTAACCTAGGTAATCAGCTGATATTTACATTTTATAGGATAATTTTCACTGATTTTCATTGTTTCATCGCCTATGTTTATCAAAATTTTATTTTAAAGGTATATTTTAGAATAATTTCGAATATTTACTATTACTAAACAAATAAGCATATTTATACTAAAAAATTTGTGTTTTAGAAGATTCACCTAATTTAAAGACTCGGCTTGCGCCTCGTTCGTAAATAGATTCGTCCTCTAAAACTCTATTTTGCGTACGTGTTACCCAAATAATTAGTATGTAAACCACAGATACGAGGTTGGATTGAAAAGTTTCCGGAATGACAAAGAAAACAAAAGAAATCTGGCTCAATTTTTTTTTCGTAACAATCCATTCGAAGCTCAACACACTTGGCCCAACAATTGTAAGACTTTTCGATTTCCCCCCGGAAGTGACTTTCTTCAAGATCCTCAAAATAGCCGTTTACAGTCTCAGTCACTTCTTCATACGACAGAAATCTCTTTCCAGACAGGATTTTTTTTAGTTTTCGGAATAGGTGGAAGTCAGAGGGAGCTATAACAGGTAAATAAGGTAAATGCGGCAAGATTTGAAATTTAAATTCCAATAATTTTTGCTGCGCGATTGTGCTTGAATATGCGGGTGCATTGTCGTGATAAAACAACACCTTTTTGTCAATTCTGGAGTGTTTTTCCTGAATGGTTGCTTTAAACTTATTCAGAAATATGGGGTAGTATTGTCCTGTAATCTTTTTTTTCCTGTCAATATAGTCAATTAGCAAAACTCCTTTGGCGTCTCAAAAACCGAAATCTTAAAATTCATATTAAAATTATAAATATGCAATTTGGATATTTAAGGTTTGATAGTTACCACAAAGACATCATCGTGAAAATAGTATATTCGTATTCTAGAGACCCTGAAACGTGCTTATCCACAAAAACTCATACCCGAAAATTTTGACCCATTACAATACCTCTCATATAGAATATGAGATGAGAGGTAAAAAGCGATTGATCCATCGGTGAATTTGAATTTGTCCTTGAAACCCCCACCTTTTCGTTCCTAGTCAGATTTCCATTTCAAACATTCACATCACTCCACTTCAGAAACAAACTACTCCATCATCAAGAACCGCAAGTCGTCTTTTTCTTTATTGCATGAAACTTTCGTTGCTGACTCATCCCTTCACTAGGTTCATTTCATCCCTTGTCTTGATCTCCTCCTTATGCGCGTGTTTCTCTCATTTCCGCGGTCCTTACGGGGGTTGGAGGGGGGAGGGGTCAGATCCCGATCTGATGACGGATTAGCGCAGTAAACGGCCAACGGTCATTCATCAACTGCGGTCGACGTGCGGACAGCATAGAAAATGTGAAGATGATGTTGCTGCTGAGAGTCGAGCAGGAGAGATTTTAAGAGTGAAACTGTATAGGAATGCGGATATTTATTCATGGAATAAGTGTATGGGAAAATAAATATGGAAATATTCCTACTCGATGAATTTTAAATTTAGATTACTGCCGGCGGTGTAAGGATTTTTATTTTGTGTTGAGAAACTGTGTAATACGCGATACAAGAGACTAAGAGACATGATAGGATATGATCTTAAAATTTAAATATTTTGCCGAGAAAAGTTCGTCTATTCCTCCTTTTTTAATTCACAGTGAAAAGTTTAAATCGTATTCTTTATAAATAAAATATAATAAAATACCTACTTTATTTGGGTTAAAAGTCGAACTCACATTTAAAGCTTTGCCTAGATTATAGGTAAAAACCGTTTGTCAGTTTTTTCTTTTAACACTTACCTACTCAACACTTTCATGCAGAAAATGATGTAGGTATGTATAATTTATTTTTTTTTGTATTTTTCATAAGACGTTCTACCTATTGTGACTAATATCGAATAATATAGTTTTAGTTTGTTAGAAGTGAATTCAATGAACGAAAACATTTTACACAAGTTTCTATTAAATAAACTAAAGTATAATATAAATTGGTGTAAAGTACCTACAATTTAAAAAAAGAAGATAAAATGTTTTTCTGTAGTTCATATAAATTAAAGGTTATTCAGCCTTCAAAAATCATGAAATTTGCTGTTTTTCACAAGTTTTGACAGTACGCAGGCGGTATAGGGAAACAGTGTTGCTAAATGTATCCCATATGAGTAATGTGTTAGGCAAAGATGAATATAATATACAGAGTCCCGGGAAAAATAATGTTGGAATATTACGCCATTTACCTACCGAAAGCCGCTGCTAAATAATTGAATTAACTTAGTTACGACATCTATAGAGGACAAATTGCAACAGCTACTCAATATTTTTCTGATGATCGACGACAGCCAGCTTTAGAACTAGAATCAAAAAGAATTTGGATCCCATTTTCCCTTAAAATCTATTGACGTAAGAAGCATCAGGGTACACGTCACCTGACTTCACTTTCATATCCAAACAACCAGTTTGAATCTTCTTTATAGTTTCCCTACTCTAAACTTTACCCGGATAAAGTATTGAAATTCTTTCTTGAATTGTAAATACGATTACTACATAGTTTGAGCTTCCAGAATAGTTTCACATGATTTTGGTTTACTGGTCGATAAATACGCGTCTCATCCTGCAATTCATATTCCTGTCGCAAGTCGTACATGAACTTTTCCCAGCTTTTGTCTTTGACAAAGTTCGTAACTTTATTCAGTAATGTTGTAAAGATACACGTAACAAAATCCAACTATGTAATGTACGGTGTAAATAACACATCAACATAGGGAGCGACACGGAAAGTTTTCCTGCTGTAGGCAGTTTTAATGAATACACACGTGTCTTGTATAAATATCACAGCGCTAGAGCCAAAAAACTGCCAACACTTGTATTGTTCTGCTCCCAAGGCACACGGGACACGAAACGCATTCCGGAGGCTGAGGCTGAGGGTGTCTCAGTGTCTCTGGAGTCTCAAGTGAGAATATGAGAGGTGTATACGTGTTTATCACATTATACCTTGTTTACCACAACGAACACACGAAACATGAGAAAACACCATAATATTTAATTATTAGAAATAACGTAAATAATAATACTGTTCAATGATCAAGATCACATACAAGGGGGAGATACTCAAACACGAATTAAAAAATTTGACATCCTGTTAAATTCTGCTCTATTTCCAGCGCCGTAGCCAGGGGGAAACCAGATGTAAAACTCTTGCACTTCTTGATTTGTACCTACTTTTATCATTTTATAGATAAAAATCTTGGAAAATTAATATTATATTATTTATTTTCAAAAAAATATCGATGGAATACAAATTAAATCTTCGAATCAGAAACCGGAGTTCGACAATTGACATTGGCATTAAAGTATCATCGCCATATTCTCATATTACCGTCGCGCCAAGATTCGCACGTTGGCGTTAGATTTAATTTGGTAAAAAGCAGAAAACCAAAATTTAAAAAAAATAATTTTGTTTTTTAAAAGTTTCCGTGCTTCTGTTATCCGACAATTATTTATTTTTGCACATGAAGTAGGCGACAAAACACGCAGCTTCAAATACCTTGAATGTATTATTATGTAATTATGTAATTGTATTTTTATCATTATTTTAGACCTAACATTAGGTTCATAGTGATAAAAATCTGCTGCGCGAACGGGAGCAGCTAATTTTTGTGTACAACACATATTACACAATTTGACCAAGTACCGCTTGCTATATTGAATTCCACACCAAAACCATATAAGTAACGACAACGACATAAATATAACACTGAACACAGTACAACTATCAAAATAAATTATTCACTAAGGGATACAAGCACCAGTATGAGAAAATTCCTGACTAATGTTTCTGAGAAAGAGAGTAGAGAAGTATTTCCTTTTTTTTTTTTCATTTATACATCTTTGTCTAAGACCAAAATTTGTAGTTCGCGCAACCGACTCTTTATTTTAATAGCACTATTATATGGAAGCAAGTCACGTCCAAGTAAAGTAAAAAAGTATATATGTATTACGTAAGATAATTGAAAATTTGTGAAATTTATAATTAATATATAATTCACAAACATCAGCTTAAATAACTGCAGGTGTTAAAATAAAACTGGAATTAAACTTGAACCAAAAATAATAATTATTAAATTATATCAAAATTAATGCATTTTCTTTAATTCAGTTAAATATTATTCGATTTTAGAAACACAATGTTAAAGTAATTGTTTTTTATATTATTTATTCAATTAAAACCGAAACTTAAACGATTTGTTTAAAACTGGTAGGTAAGTAACTAATTGGATCAGTTACAAGACAAAATAAAAAAACCAGAAAATACTGAGTTCTATAAAGTATAGTGAAATAGAAACCGAATTGATATTTTGTACTACTCAAGACTCTTTTTTGAAATAATACTAAATACGTATAAGATGTGGATTTAGGTCCCTTTCACTATAACAACGCTCTCTTAAATTTAATAAATGAAAATTGATACTGTTTGATCTGACAAGATCTTCCAGTAATAATTGCAACACATCAAATTAAGTAAATGTAGTGAAGAAGATAAGAAATTCAGTAAACTGTAATGTTCTAGTTCTAGTCTGCAAATTCAGTAATTCGGCCACGAGCACATGAGTTCACGCGATAACATTCCGCCGTCAAATCTGCGAGTAACTTAATCTCGAGTTCGGTTTGTAATTGTAATGTAATTTAAGGTAACCTAATTCAGAAATGCATTTCGTCTTGTTTATTTGCATACTGCAGGTGTTTGCACTAACTCTGATTTGCTAATAATGGCGCCCACGTTCAGACCACTGGTCCTATTCAGACTTTAGAATAGAGTTCGCAGTTCGGCAAAGTGTACAGTGAAATAATTACAAATGACACTGCTTTAATATTGGCACTGCATGTCTATTGTAGCATTCTAGTAGAAACAAAGTCTAGCATACTATCAAAAGGGTGAAATAGTAGATTTTGTCAATATTACAATAGATAAATACATTTAAAATTTGACTTGAATGATTAAAAATAACAACTAAAATTAAATGCAGATATATTTCAAATTTTTGTGTTCGTAATGATTTTGATTTTCATTTTTAAAGGTAGGCAAGTAGAATGTTACATAAAAATCAGCTAAAAAATATTGTTTGTTTGATATATTGCTGAGTGTATTGCCTCGTGACGAGATAAATTGCGTGTTTCGACCTGTCTTGCCCTCTCGTGTCGTCGATATTTTGTCTTGATTTTCGAGACGAGTTGAGTTAAAAGTTGACGAGACAACACAGACTCCTAGCGTGACATTTCTATCTCGAATCAATATTATGACTATAACACAATAATTATTTTAACACAATATAATGCAACAAACGAAACAAATTTAACAAGAGATGTGATAGACGACATCTTGTCTAATCTCGGCTATTAATTGTCACGTATCTTCTCGACCAATTTCTTACCTATTTCGAGACAATACGAGATAAGTGGTCTCGTCTCGCGGCAACACTATTTGCTGACCCTGTAGTTAAAACTCATTTCACAGTGTTGTCGAACTTTCAAATTTTTAATAACTTCTGTATTAAAATAAAAACTTATTTGATATAAATAAATAACAAATTCAGTTTAATTTGGAATGTACCTGTAAATTAAACCACTGAACGCGATAAAAATTATAATCCTGTAAATTCTACGGATTTGTAAATATTACTTTGTGTTATTTATTTACGAATTATGTTAATAATTTAGTAATTTTTGTTACATCATCCAGAGCTTAAACTACGTACATATTTTAAATTAAAAAATTTATAAACCATAATTAATTCGTTGTTATTAAACTTCTCAAATATTTGATGAAAATGTAGATTTTCAAATACATATGAGCATAATTTATTGTATTGTTTTTATACCCTACATATAAACATGACTATTAATTTTATTTATTGTCACATATTATTGGCAGAGACCTTGTTTTTGTTTGTGTTTATATTTATTGTCGAAAGCTTATCAATAATAGTATGGTGGGCATCATAATATTCTGAAAATCCTGGATAAAATCAGAACGCTTTTGTAACTTTTTCCACCATCTAAAAAAGAGTAAAAAAAACACTCAAAAACACATAAACTTCGGGGCATAAAACTTTGACTCTCGTAGAAGCAAATAAATTATTAAAAGTTTAAATGTAAAGTTATAAAAATTTAATCGAGCTATAGTTCATTTTATTTCTGATGGAACGTACGTCATCACTCAATTTTCAAATAAATGCATTTATTATTAGACAAACGTGTTCATTTATATAATGTAGGACAGATACAGGAGACATAATCGTACTTATCTTTTGTTGGTTCGAAAGAAAATGACGTGAGTTCTATCAGCAATAAAATGAACTATACATCCTTTAGTAATTTATTTTCATATAGGACAAGGAGTAAAGCAATAAGGTAGTACAAGCAAGTTGTTTACGATCGAGGTGCTCAGTCGAAACATAATTTTCTTTCGAGTACTTATTCTAAAACACTTTTGTCTGAGGTAGGTACTTGTATTTTTTTAAGAAATGTGTTTCATTTCAGAAAAAATGAACGTCTAACAAAAGTAACATTATTTATTCATATAAATAACGCAACCTAGCACCCAAATCCAGTTATTTTAGATTTTATTGACAGTTTGTTGATGTAGAAATTTTAGGTTCCTACTATGGTAGCGGTAAGGAGAACTAACTCTATGTATCCAAATGTGTCCTTCAAATAACATTAAATTATGTAAGATGATGTTACTGTAGCATAAAGAGTAAATTTTAAAGAAAGCACTACAACTTGTAAGAGTAGAATAGAAAAGAACAAGGAAGGACAATGCTTGGCGAATTTAATAAAAAATTATAGGATATCAACAATATATTTTTCATGTGGTCTCTCAGCAGATTTTTCAGGTTATTTTAACCGAATGTTTTTTTAACTACGTGAGCAGTTGATATTATTTTACGGTGATTGCATCAACTATCAACTACGTTAGTCGCTACAAATACTTAATATTGTCACTCGACATACCAACTTCACTTTGTCTGGAACCGCTAAGTTCATAATATCAATCCCTGATAACACACTAGCTCCATTCTGGTTACTTATTGAACTGCTATTTAATGTTTAGAGATTGCCACTTTTTCAGTTTGACCCACATCTAAGACGTCTTTACAGCCCATAGTAGGTACCTACTAATTAAAATTTTATTTTTTGACAATAAATTAAACACTTAGGTATTAGTCCGAAAGAATTTATTTCAGATACTATTATGAAAAATAGTATATTGTAGTACAAGTATAGAAAGGGCTTCATTGAGAAACTAGTAAATATGACAGTTAGAGCACGAGCGACAGTGAGTTCTCATGTCGTATAAGTTTTCCAATTATCCTTTCCGCAAGTTTGTTACATACTATTTTTTCTACGAAAGTGTGAAATATTGAAATTAATGATTTTTTAAAATATAATAATAACAAATTTAAGAAAAACAAATCAGGTATGCTTGCTTGATACATAAAAGCTGACAATTAATTTTTGTAAATTTGCATTTATGGTGTGATTTATGATAAATATAATGGAATTTCTTGCGAAAGTGACTTTATTTATACACCGCCGGATATTTTCCTCTGAAAACGGTCTTCACATTTTCAAAAATCTTTGTTCTTAAACTGGTTCATAAAATAATTGTAATTATTACCAAATCTAAAATTGCACTCTATAT
Organism: Agonum fuliginosum; assembly: GCA_947534325.1. Lineage (NCBI taxonomy): Eukaryota > Metazoa > Arthropoda > Insecta > Coleoptera > Carabidae > Agonum > Agonum fuliginosum. Next base: position 10,951,464 of record OX384029.1, on the reverse strand, counting down.
ATATTTTCAAACTACTATTTACCGTTATTTCATTTTAAATTTTGTTTTTCCCGTGGAAATTATTGCATTTTTAGAAAATTTAACATAATATGTTAGAAATTCATATTTTGAATAATCCCTGACGTACCAGGCAACAAAATTCCCTGCTGTTTGTGGTAAGCCTGGCGATTATCGTGTACCGCCCATAACCTTAATTTGGGGAGCACTATAACACACTTGCGGAAAGTGTCATTGAAAAACTTGTATGATAGGAGAACTCGCTAACGTTCGTGCTCCAACTGCCATACTAGATTTTCAATGAAGCCCTTGTCACACTTGTATTACAACATACTCTTTTTAATGGTGGAATCGCAAACCCAGAAAAGTTAATAAAGATATGATTGGACTATGAAATACATCGATACCCTTTAGTTTATTTAGAAACGTTGTAATTTATGTGCCTGCCAAGTTGAGTGTGGCTAGTGGCAGTGTGATTTACTTATATGTAAAATTGAAACTACCCTCACAAAGTTATCCCCTACGAAGGTGGAATAGCGTTGCCCAATCTAAAAGAGTGCTTAATTTTCGCAATGCTCTGAAACGAGTATGTAAACTAGTCCATTTTGCGGTGGTTTATTGAAATTATTTGAGGGCCATAAAAAGTAACACATTGTTGCAACAATAAAACTCCACATGACGTGCAAATTTACGAGCTGCATGAAAAGCGCATGCGCATTTGAATGTTCCACTTATGAGGAGAATTTGCGTCTCGTTTTATGGGCTCCACAACTAACTTTTTCCCCTTGACGTATGGCTTGGCTATCCGACCCTAATTAGCACATACAACTGTAACATTAGTGATTTCATTTACATACTAATGTGCACCTAGAAAAGGATATACTCATTTACTTCTACATGACAGATGAAGATTACCCACTAATTTAACTTAATCTCTTCACATTCTCACCATTCAAATTTTAAACAGTACAGCAGTCGTTTTTAGAAGACTTATTTGCTTCTGCATTTTATTAATTGTGACAATTTTTTTGTATTTCTGCTAAAATAATATCATATTATATCGTCCCCTAAAAGGCAGAGTACCGTAAGTACCAGGGTTGGCACGTTTAAAACATTTCGTTTTAAACAAATAAAACTTGTTTAAAACAAAGCAAGTTTTTAAAACATGTTTAAAACATGTTTAAAACACGTTTTAAACATATATTTGAAACACGTTTTAAACATTTTTAATACTTTATCTACGTAACAAAACAAAGTTCATATTGCTAATAATAGTGTACCTATAACATATACTGTTTCTCACTATTGTTGTCACCCATAGCCATAATAATAAAGTATATGTAGGGGAATCCCCAGCATATTTATCGCCATAGTGCGTAATGATGCATATTTCAGAACTCCTTGCTGATTAAAACATTGTTTTTTTGTGTTTAAAACATGTTTTTTTTAAATCAGTAAAAAACACGTTTTAAACAAAAAAAACCAGTTTTAAACAAAAAAAACAGTTTTTTTTGTTTAAAATAAAAAAAACATGTTTTTTGCCAACCCTGGTAAGTACCACTTTGTCAATTTCTCAGGAAACGCAAAAAACTGATATACATAACCTTTGTTGATTTTTACCTTCCGCTTACCTGTAAAGGAAGGTATTGGAATCATGCAAAAAATCGGGTGGTGAATTTTTAGTGGATGAGCACGAATTAGGGTCCTTACAACTCATTTTTGATAGTTTCACGATGATGTCTGTGTGTATGTGTGTGTGTATGTGTGTGTGTGTGTGTGTGGTCAAGGGTTGTTAGTCGCATAACTCAAATACGAATTACCCGAAAATTTTGATATTTGGTATTTAACATTTGTATATAAATTGGATGAGCTCCCTAGATTTTGGTACAAATATCTTCATCGGAAGTGATATTTTTTGAAGATTGAAAAGGTTAATTGTCAAAATTGTATATAAATTTGGAAAAATATAGTATTTATTTGTAATGAGAATAAGAGGAAAAGTTATTTGCAACTTACGTTATAAAAAAATTGTCTTTATCTGGTAGCATTAAAGAACTGCAGTAAAATTTAAAAAATAAATTTATCAAATAAAACGTTGATATCTTGTAATCCATGATCGGTTGATTTTTGTTTCTGCGTAAAAAATATTGACAGGTGAGACGGGTGACAAGTTGGCATACTAGCGCTATATAAGTCCTAAGTAAGATATTAAATGTAGTAATTCAACGGAGGATGGCTTCAATACAGCAGAGTTTTCCTGTGAATAAATTTTTTTATTCAGGTGATGCAAATTTCTGTGTTTGAATATTTGAGATTTTTATTTGTATATTTTAAATGGGCACCGGATTGCACGTATACATTTCTGTTTAAAATCTAGATATGGCGGAAGGTTGTGTGATGGCCACGTCAGATTTTTTAATTGGTTTTTAGATTATTAACTTGTAATATAGTATACTTTAACTGATTTGTAGGAGAAAATTAATATAAAATAATTAATTTGGCACTAAAATGGCATTTAACATATTTTATTTCCTTCAAAATCACCGTCAGTGGCGCTTCTTCAGTTAATCACTGCTTATTGTTTCACCTGGTTTTCGTTACAAACATCATACATTTCCAAAATTTTACGAGCTCGAAACATTTTAACGTTTATCTAATAACGAAATACTTCCTTTTTGAGCACTAATATCTGTGCAAAATATTGACAGATAAAGGATACTTACCGTTCTGTTTAACTTACTTAGCGTTCAGTTTTAATTTACTTACCGTTCTGTTTAGCCTAGCAACCGTTAAGTACAACATACCGTCTTGGCAAATTGATAAAAAAAGACCAATCGTGCAAAAATGTATTTAGATAATGGTGTAGTAGGTACATATGGTAGCACATGAAGATCTGTTATTCAGTACAGTGATATATTATATTCAAGAAGTTAGTTTGTTGGTCCAAAATAAGTTGATTAGTTTAAAAGTACCTACTCATAATACATAATAAAACAAACTTACAATAAAAATATGTATTCTCAAGGTTTTATAAAAACGCAGTGAGTTACCAACTTATTTTAAAATTACTGCTTGCTGATCTTGTTATATTAATTAAACAATAATAGATTATTATAATTATTAATCGCCTTAAACATATGGAACGCAATTGCAATAGAATCAGCATAACGTGCACTTGTATTATATGATGTGAACACCGAAGTGCACTTCAACATTGAACTGTATTGCTATATCGATAGAACTTGATACTTGTATTTGATCCCTCATGGCCTGGATTTGCTGAACTTTGTCCTGAACGATGTTACACAAGCCTCCTTGTCAATACACTCGACGGATGAAGTATTACATAGCGTCACGGCATTAAAGTAAGTGGCTGTATATTGCAGCTACAAGATACATGTAACTCTGGACATGGACATTGACATACATTGCTATATGCTGTGGGTATTGTGTACGTGGAAATTATATAATCGAATGTTAATGTACTTCATAATATTCCCTGGAAAACTGCACGGGTTGCAGTTTCTTCACGTACTTTTCCATAGAAATAAGATAGAGTATAAAAACCCAATGTAATCTATAGTTTAGGTGTTCATTCTGTTTTATTCTTATCGTCAACAGTCAACGTGTATAATTATCTTGTATGTTATAACACGAAATAAAGCTTTTTAAAAACAAATTAAGCAACCTACAAAATATAATTTGTATACTGGTAGAGTACAATCACCATAATCCTAAATTATGAAATCAGTATTTGCAAAACAAGTTACAAGTTGGTACGTGGTTGTATTTGGGGAAGGTCTGAATTATTACAATTTTCTAAAAATTACGTTTATGAAACAAACTAATTCCTATGTCACGCCGGTATGACATGAAGCATAATACGCGATAACATTTTTTAAATGTTTGTTTTGTTTGTTCATGTTACACCTGAAATAATCTGTTCACAACTTCTACTTCTATCATGTAAGCAATTAGTAACAGATTTTAATTCGGTAAAATTTAATAGGATTAAATGGGTTATTATTGTCATAATGAGGGTATACACGCAATCAAGAATGTACATAGTTTTATTTAAGCCGATTAGTACATTATTTGAATGCATACCAAATTTTCCAGAAAAATTTAATGCTCTAATGATTCAGTAATCAGTAAAAGAAGAGAAGATGCCTTCATTACAAGAACTATTCCAATTGAATTTTACTTAACTTTACAAAACTGTCAATATTCCATTTTTATATTTAATCAGCCATATGTGCAGAGAAATTTTTAATCTTGATCTGGAAAGAGCTACATTTGACCTTTAGCTACATACAATTGTTTTGTACTACATAAAAAATCATACTTGAAAAATATTAGTACTTAGTTTGGATAACGTGTTTTTACTTATTTCATTTTTGGTAAGAAGAATATGTCGTTTTGAGATTACTAGCATGATTATGACTAGGATGAGGATTTTTAGGCTTTTGCTTATTTTTTGTATCATAGATAGAACCAAATTTTTATTACATATTTTTGTTTCTATCGTTTATATTAATTTTAAGATAAATTAAATTTTGCCTATTTAGCCTATTTAGTAAAATTAAACAAATTTTGCTTTTCTTACATATTTTTGGCCTATATCTGGGTTATTTTACCCTTAAATAGCATTTTTTATCATATTTTGAATGTAAATTTGCAGATTAAATTTTTTTCAGTTGTCGTAGTGTAGTGTAAGTATTTTAAACTGGCTTTTGAATATTTCTTTTTACTAAAATGCCAAATAATAAATTCATTAGCAAATAGATATATAGAAAACAATATTTTTATCAATAATACATTGATTAAATGCTTTTTCATTGCCTATTTTTTTAAATTGTGGCCTATTTTGAAAGTTTTTTTTTGCCTATTTATCCTACCTTTTTAAAAAACATGTGTGTCTAAAAATCCTCAGCCAAATTATGACTTATGGTCACAGAAGTTAACAGTTTTACAAAGTTTTAAAACGATCATAATTTTAAGATCTAAGTACATCTTATATACTAAAACCTAAGGATGGTCAAAGCATCGTTCAAAATATATGATATGATAAATAAACCTATTTGAAATACGGAATTTGTCTATTTTTATTTTATTTTTATTTTGATGATAACCATTCAAAAGAATTCACTCCCAATTTCAGAATAAATTGGATGAACCAAACACAAATTTTTCAACTTAATTTATTTTAATACAAAATCTATAATAAACTTTAAATTGTGTTGGGCCATATAAAATAATGAGACATTTATCATAATGAGAAACCCGCCCTTATACGTTGAAAATAAAACTGGAATGAATTAATAGTTGCATATGCAAATCTCCGTTATCAGTACTCCATCAAGTCTTTGTTTTGTGTCTTGGCAGAGTATTTCGCAAGCACTGCACATCTCACATCTCTTGGCAGATATCTGTAGAAAGAGACTAACAGCTCCCGACTTCTCTCGCTAAGAAAGAGCGATATTTGATGCAGAAACGTCTGAACGTCTCCTGAGATTCCGGTAACTTCGCTCTGTTGTTAAAACTCTCATTTGCCAAATCTAAAATCAATACTAGATGAAAACACTGTAGGAATCTTATCTGAGTTGAGTCGCGGGGAGTTCTCTCTGTATATTAAGGCATGATTTTTCGCGTGTGGACCAGACAACAAAGTTTTTGGCTATCATTTTCTCATTACAACGAGATACTTTTCGCTGGCCGCTACTACTATCTTAATCTGAAAACACAAGCTGCAAATTCGCGTTTTATTAACTTGAATATGATTGTTTTGCTACATTACAAAGTAAAATGAATTGATGATTTCGTTATATTGTTCTTTGTTCACATCGGTTTAATTTTTATGTTTTTATACAAGCCTTAATTAAAATAGGGAGAAATTGGGTTTCAGTTCGTGTTCAGTAGAATTGTTACATGCTTGCTTTTCGATTTACTGCTTGTATAATGTAGATATAAAAATAAAACAATATTTTCAATTAAAAGTTTGTATGTCACACATTATCTATCGGTAAAGCGTAGCTTAATTAATGGTTTTGGGGTTTCAAAACTGTTCTTAAAATATAAGTTGTAGCCAAAATAAAACATTTCAACTTGCATGTAAAATATCGGGAAACGCTTAAATGCTTATCTCGTTATCTCTTATAGTCAAAAGACAATTTACCTTGAAGAGTTAATTTTAACTAAAAAGGTGTTCAAATTTAAAAGTATCTTGATATATTTCACACTATATCTTTGTAGATCAAGGGTGTTTCAAGTCGAGTGTAACAAACTTTAATAGGTTCTGAGGTTATTTTAAGCAAAAAATGTCATTAAACAAGATCCAACAAAATACAAGAGGTTGAAGTTATTTAAATAACACGAATTTTATTTAATTCTTTTAATCAAAACGCTTTTGAAAAGCAAATCGTTTTATAGAAATATTAATCAGTTTGAAAGCTGTCATTTAGTGACATTAAAGGTCCATTCAGACTTCCGAAATCATAAACTCTAAATTATAAATCCAATCCTGTGCAATGCGTCCGTGTAACATAGTTCCCAAATCACACAACCGTAAAAATTTAGTTTGTGCTTCTGTTAAACCAAATCTGTCAAATATTTTTACCTGGAATTTATTAATACTAACTAAAGTGGGTATGATTCTGTAATAGTAATAATTGCATTTTATTTTTAATGGATGAGTGAAGAACATCTGTTAAAGTTATAGGGTTAATCTAGCTCCTTTAAATATTGTCCCCGTTGTTTAATTAACAAATATTCACTCTACAATAGATACATTTACTATTCGGTTCATGGTATTAATTTAATGTCAGTTTTAAATAAAAATATACAATGACATTAATTTATTGAATTGCCAGAAAATGTAACTGACAAAAATTGAAAATTGAAATGTTTAGCGTTTGTACTCTTTGTTTGTAACAAATTCGTTTCACGAAACCACGCACACGCATTCTTGTTGGTCGAACGACTGCATAAGATTGGATTTATAAATTCAAACTTGTAGTTTCGGAAGTCTGAGTGAGTCTAAACAATTCGAGATTAAATATGCGTTTATTATTTATACAAATAATACTTAATATAAATGCTTAATATAATTTAAATATTGCTCGTATTATTTCTGTAACTTATAAAAATTCATTTTAATTTCGAATTGAAAATATCACTAAATGGCAGCTTTCAAACTAATTAATTTTTCTATAAAACGATTTGCTTTTCAAAAGTGTATCATTACAAAAATTTAAAAAATTCGTGATATTTATAAAACTTAAACTTCTTAGTAACCAGAAGGAATTAGACCTATGTTTTTGCTTATAATAACCACAGGAATAAGCTGTTAAAGTTTGTTACACTCGACTTGAAACACCCTGTATCTATAACACCTGTTGACTTAATTTTTTTATTTTGCAACTTTTTACTTCATTGTACGGAGTAATAAGGAAGTATTGTAATCGCGAAAAATTTCGGTTTTCAGATTTTGATGGAAATATCCGTTTTGACCTTCTCTGAATCCATTATGACTAGTTTCGTCGTGACTTCTGTACGTACGGACGTACGTACGTACGTACGGACGGACGGACGTATGTGTGTCGCATAACTCAAATACGGTTAGACGTAGAAAGTTGAAATTTTGTATTTAGGACTGTTATAGCATCTAGTTGTGCACCTCTTATTTTTGGTTTCAATCTATAAACCGGAAGTAGTACTTTTTTCAAATATTTCGATAAATATTTAATTTAAGGAGGTTCCCTAGACATTTTAAAAAATGTTATAATGCAACCAAACTTTGAATTTATGTTGTCTGTGTCATAAAAATGATACCTGAATTTTTTGGAAATTTTTGACCACGTAGTTTGAACGAAATTATTTGTTAAATTTTAATATTTTACATGGGCTCTTATGGCTTTCCATTAATTGATTAAATAAAAAGATGTTAGAAATGTTCTATTTACTTAATTTTTGGTATATAAACGTATGCAAGCGCACGGACATCAATTTCCCAAAATTTGAAGAAGGTTGACCACATAGTTGTAACAATATTGTTGTTGTTGTAAAAAAATCTTCAAGCATTTTTTTATTAGTGAATTAGAAATTATTGTAAAAATATATGACCGCAACTGAACGAATTGCAATATCAACTAACACCCGTTGACCGAATTTTGTTTTACATTAATACAAATATTTTTATTAATTAAAGGCTGATATCTGAGTACGCCACTGCATGTGTAGGGAACCTCCTTAAGACAATTTTTTTATATTAAATGAAAGATTATGTGATTATTACCTACAATCGGTATTTTATAAATATTTTTGTATCTGGTATCATTTAAGAATAATTAAAGTATATATTTATAATTTAGTATTTCGGTATCTTGAACTCCATGATCGATTAACATTTGTTACTACGTAAAATTTAAATGATTATGACATGACAGTGACAGTGGCAGTGACAATAGTAAAATATCGTTTAATCTTCTTCTGCAGTTTAAATAAAATGACTAAAATATATTTGTGAGTATAGTAGCAGTAGTAGTAGTACTTATATATTAATATATTTGTATAATAAGTTAAAAGAATAAAGTAGGTACGGCGGCAGGTCTTGTGGTGGCTACGTCAGATTTTTTATATTATTCTACATTTTAGTTATTAAGAAAAGTATGAACAGTTTAATACGCGTAGAAGGAAGTCATGTGGTGTCCACGTCAGATTTTTTGTTAATAACAAATTACCTGCCACTCGGATCAAAAAATTGTATTTAGGATTGATTCCACTTGGTTGCAATCTTTAGTTTTTCCATGAGAGATTAAGATATTTTTCTAGGCCTTTTTTTGGGGGTACCGCTCACCTATCATAATAAGTACCTACTAAGTTTTCTTTGTACGCCCACAATCCACCACGATATGGTCTAATACACACAAAAAACCTCTTTGAACCACAGTTCCTTATATTCTGTTTGATCATCTGAAGCAAAACTAAAATGATAATTCATTGAAAATAGAACATAGTAGGTATGTTACATAAAGAGTTTAAAAAAGTGATGCATTGGTGAATGAGTGGTATAGCTGTTTGAGTATCGAGCGTAGCGAATACTTAGTCATATGAGTTAAATAAAACTTTACTATTTCGTCAAATTTAATACAGACAATTTTGGTTTTGACATTGAAATAATGTATTTTAAATATACCTAATTTTATTTATTTCCGTTTTTTGTATCTTGCCAACAACCGAAAAATGTATTAATTTCTTTAGAGGAAAATTTCCTTCATATTTCAAATTTAATTAGAATCTCATTAATAATGCGTAAATTAAGACATGAGCAAAAATGTCTGGGGACATTTTCATTTTCATTTTTACTTCCTTGTACGAAGTAAGGAAGTATTGTAATCGCGAAAAATTTCGGTTCTCAGATTTTGACGGAAATATCCGTTTTGACCTTTTCTGAATCCATTATGACTAGTTTCGACGTGACGTCTGTACGTACGTACGTACGTACGTACGTATGTACGTACGTATGTACGTACGTACGGACGGACGTATGTGTGTCGCATAACTCAAATACGGTTAGACGTAGAAAGTTGAAATTTTGTATTTAGGACTGTTATAGCATCTAGTTGTGCACCTCCTATTTTTGGTTTCAGTCTACAAACCGGAAGTAGTACTTTTAAAAAATATTTCGATAAATATTTAATTTTAGCCAATTTTTTTTATTTTAAATGAAAGATTATGTGATTATTACCTACAATCGGTATTTTATAAATATTTTTGTATCTGCTATCATTTAAAAATAATTAAAGTATATATTTATAATTTATAGTATTTCGGTATCTTGTAGTCCATGATCGATTAACATTTGTTACTACGTAAAATTTAAATGATTATGACATGACAGTGACAATAGTAAAATATGCTTTATATCTTCTTCTGCAGTTTAAATAAAATGACTAAAATATATTTGTGAGTATACTAGTATAATAAGTTAAAAGAATTTTTAATATTATTTTACATTTTAGTTATTAAGAAAAGTATGAACACACAAGGCGTACAAGGAAGTCATGTGGTGTCCACGTCAGATTTTTTTTTTATTAGTACATCAATAATCACGTTAGCTTAGGGAAAAAAGAAAAAATATTCTTAGCTATGCAGTAATGGTTGGCATGCTGTAAATTACTACTTTACTAAACGATTTTGTGGTTAATAATATAGTCCATTACTATATTAAATGCGAAAAATTTATTTCACTATACGTATTGTACACATTCATTGCAAGGTTTTAGAAATCCAGAATTCTACATTTTATAGTGAAAAATTACTGGTGTGCAGGGAAGTATAATTCTTTTGTTTAGTACCCTGGCGTAGTGGTTGTGGTGTGGTGGTAAGAAGGAGAAGCAAGAGAAAGAGGGAAGCTGAAGAGCTTTTGCTTCTACACTTTCCCCGGTGGAGGAGACGACGAGACGAGCAATTATTCAGGCAAAGCGCAGCAGCGAACCACGTGAAGTAAAATATGTTTTCACGTGGTGCACACAAGCGCATGTGTAGAACGTGAGTTATGGACTACAGCGAACCTCAATCTTTACTGTGAGAACGGAGAAAGGGGCCATGTTTTACATACATTTAACAGAAGAATATTTTGATGCATTTACATATTGGTTGATAGATTGCTGGTTGAATTTTTTTTACTGAACAGTCAGAAGTTAAAGACAATACTAGCAACCAACGACTTTTTTGTCAGATTATCTAGTCAAATAAATAAGTCCGATAAAATACAATTTCAGTAACTAGACAGTAATTATTATGAAAATTTGTAGGTTAACTAAATATCCAATGAAATTCTTTCATTTCTGATCACGTGTACGAAATTGACCAATGAATACAACATTTAACTGACAGCAACCCATGGGACATTATCACTTATGTCAAATATGTTGCTAGGTTACAATTATTTATGTTCATTTTTATGTTTATATTAATAATTGAATAAAAATGTCATTTGCATGTTTTAGTAATGAGAATAATACTTCAATTAATAAAATTTTCTGTCCGAATAACCCTCAACCATTGATAAATACTTTTAATTTTGTGACAGCTACCTCAAGCACGTTGCTTTTAGTTTAACAGGTTACAAGCAACGCTTTCCGAATGTCACAAAATTATTTCGTAATTATCAATGCCCTTGGGTTATTGAAGCTAATAATTACACTTCATATGTAAAACAAGCCATTGAAAGCCATGGAAATATCACAATTACAGCGAGTAAAAAGTTTTAAGTGGATACATTTTTATTTACCTTTGCCATTAAAACAAAAATATTTTGATTATAAGTGCAGATGACAAACAAATTTTTGACAGTTATAAAGTGTCATCTGTAATGTATAACTTAAAGTTGTTCTGGCGAGGATTTAGAGGAAGGGAAATGGTCTGCCAATATTTTTTTTATAAATAAGAAATAATGTTTATTTTAGCCTATATAAATGCCAGGGTACATAATTTATGTAGTCATTTTAAAGTTGGAAAATACTAAAATACAGCAAATGTGTTTTCGTTCCAAGTAAACTGTTATTTTATTATTATTCAAAATAATACGAGTATAAACGTTTAATAGACAAAAATAGATCTTACAATAGTCGCGTGCTTCTCTCCCTTGCTGCATAATATAGGTATTTATGAAATCGTACAATAATGAGTTACTTCAGTTTCGCAATATCGTAGTGAACAGTACAACTTTAGCTCCGAAATTTTCGACCATTCACTTTAAATTTAATTTGTATGATAAAATATTTAGTATAGTAGTTTCTAAATGAGACCATTTAATTTTAATGTTAACGTATTCCTGAATTACACTGGAAACCAAAATGGATCAAACAATACTTTTAACATCGTGTGTGATGCTTTTTCTCGTAATAAGTTTGCAGTAAGAAATAATTCAATAGCGCCATTATGCCGCTGCGTTGCTCTCACAGCTCACTGCATAATTATAAGAGTTGCGAATGTAAATGCGGTGGAAAGCCCCTCATTATAAACAACAGTTTAATCAACGAATTACGTTCCAGTAATTAACTCGAATTACAAACGTAGTGTTTAATGTATTCAATATTGTCGACACACTGCTAATACCAGATGTATTACGCCCAAGTGTGGTATAGTTAAGTTTTACCTTCTCATTTCTCATAATATGAGATATGAGTATGAGTAGGTTTAGGATATTTTATACTGTACATTGTACAACGGAATTTCTTATTAAGATTTCTGTAGATAACATACTGTTCCTGTTGTGTGCTAAAGCTTTCTATAATAACCATTATTATAATAGTATATTATGTATCAATCAAGGTTAGAAACGTCATTTTAGTCACGAGTTTTTTTTATGAACGAGTGCAGCAAGTGTATAATATCGAATACCTATCTAAAAAGTTTAAAAAACGAGGCACGGATACAATACTTTTTCTTCGAACACAAATTAAACAACATAAATAAATCAAATATTTCTTTTATAATAATTTGAATATTTATAGGTTAAATCATAATGTTATTATACATAGGTACAAAATTCTACTCAGGCAAGTGTATATTATTTTACTGTTTTATTGGAAAAAATTTGACAATTATTGAACGAAATCATTGTTTTCCCTCAGTTTTTCACAAAATTAAATGTCAAATATAGGAGCCAACTTCACCCTCTGTTTAATTTGTCAGTTGCTTTATTCAGCCCGTGACTAAAAATAGCCAAAGCCACAGCTTGTCGAGGTGTGTGTTTACCCTTTTTTTGAGTGACGTGTACAAATGTAGGTACCTATTCCAATTGCGTTTTTAAAGTCAATTATTTCATTCGATTTTAAAGTTTTTGTTATGTACCTCCGGATCCTCTCTTAACAACTCAAAGTACAAATATTTCTGAAAAAAAAGTTAATAAAATTAATTGGAAATATCAAAAATATTCAATTTTATCTCCATAAGCATGAGACGTGGTACATCGTACATAATGTAGGTACCACGTCGCATAGTATGCTAAATGTACCGTACATTTGTACCAATATACTTATAACTTAGCACGGTTGCAAATATAGTTAAGTAAAAAATCATAAGTGTACAAAATGGAATGATTAGCAATTATTAACTTTATATTTTTATCATTTATTGAAAAAGAAAATATATGTAACGCAAGAGCAACATTTCTATATATATTTTTGTTGACCGTCTAAGAACTCTGTTCTTTTTCTGGTATCAGTACTATTTAGAACTAATGTCAGATGTTTCCCCAAGATACATTTTATATCTGACTTGGTGCTGAAGTGCTGGCCAATGGCTAGCTCAATTATAAAGTATTCGCCTAACATGTTAGCGGTCTCCAGTTAGATTCCGGCAACCTGCAATGTGTGTTTACACACTCCAACTAATAAATTTTGATACATTGTAACTCAACAATTATTATAAATCAAATTAACCACATGTATCTCTCTGCTTGATAATGACCAAGATCCTGGTCAAAACGTCGCAAAACTTGTAACTACGTGTACAATAAAGCCAGTCATCCAAAGAACTAAAATTTATTTATATTTCCAACCTCAGAATTCCAATTTCAGCTTATTTAACATTTAAAAAAAGAAAAACTATATCTACTATATATTTAAAAAATTCTAATGGCCACCTTCTAGTTCGCCGTTTGGTGGTGTTGTGTGAAAATATCATAGTCGGCAGTCGCTGTTTTGTATCTATCAAATCAATGTAAAATAATCGAAGCAGCAATCATGAAGATAAAATTTGACACAAATCTATACGCAGACATGCGTATGTATGTAGCTAAGCATGCGTGATCAAAGCTTACAACTCTCTCCTTAAATCATATACGCCACTAGTAAAAGAAATTACCATGGAATTGTGTTAGTTTCCATAAGAAATGCATTGTAGTATACATTTGTACTACTTCACTTACTAATGTAAAATTTGTCACCCGCTCACATAAGGGTTAAAATTATATTTAGCGCCAAGGAAACCAGTTCGTTAAATAACATTTTAATACCAAGACAGGAGTAGAAAAATGTTATTTTACAGAATATTATAACAAAATACACAGATTTTATTTTATGTTTAATGATAAGGATTAACATGAGGGATATTTTGTCAATATTTTTAAGCAAGTACGAGTTATATGTATTTAGAAACAAATAAAATAAATTATCTTAAATTTACTAATTATATTGTATTAAAACGTATTTAGCTCAATAATTTTGCTTTTGGATATATTCGAAACTTAGTAGGTAATTATTTATTTTATGTTATTTGAAAAATTACTTACCGGATACCAATTACTCATCTTTAGATATTCATAAACGTTTGCAAAAAATTTGGAAAAATCAAATTACCTATTTTCATTATATTAAAATAAGCACACGTTTATACAATTTATTAAAATTGAAAATACTTTAATTTTCTTTTCTGTTTAAAAAAAGTAATTTCAGATCAAAAATAATCTTTACTGAAAAAGACGTCATCTGCTTAATGGCTTATTTACATTCATTTTTATTTCGTACGCTGCTTTTTTATTAATTTTCTTTATCACATAATCTAATAAATGTACGATATTTCTTGCAAATATGTAAAATATTTAAAATTCTTTCAGTAATTTGTAATTTTTCAATATAAATTGTGACATGTAAGTATACGCTCTTGGTTTGGTTGGAGCCATTTTTCTTAAAATTTTTTATTCGTGTACGCTACGTAAAACGGGATAAAGCAAAATGATTTGAAACTTTAACTGTTCATATACTTTTTATCATAAGGAGAGAAAATGAAAATTTATAACTAAAAGTTGTTTCATTATGTACAGATTACTGTAAAACTTGGAAAATTTGACAGAACATAGATTAATTCCATTTTAAACATATTTGGGCAACACAGAACAAAAAATAACTTTTTGTAAAATATTTAAAATACCTTCCAAGGTCAGTAAAGTATCCAAGAGTTAATAATTTAATTATATTCATTAGTAAATAAACTTTATTTTAAAGAGATTTCTACTTTAAACTTTAACAATAATTGTAAAACATTTTGTAATCACATTTCATGTACTAAAAACAATCTCCTTACAAATAATATCTATTTATGTAACAAGTGCAATCTTGGATGAGCTGAAACTTATGGCAGAGCGAGCGCAGCGAGTCTATAAAATCCGATTATGCACGAGTTGCATACAAAGCTTTATGCTCGACTGCCAAGATGAGATTTTCTTTATACACGAAATATGTTAATATTTATATTTTTAAGCATCTCATAGTGTGCGACGTTTGTTGTTTTCACTGAGAAAAATGTATATTAGGAATTATATAATATATTTTAAACTATAATTTTAATAATTAATATACATATTTAAATTTAATATCCGTATTTGTACTCCAATTATATTAAAATATTGAGTGCTTATATTCACGTATTTTTAACTCCTATGTATTAAATACAAATATCCATATTTTTATCATTATAATAAATACATTAGCGTAAATATATACAGGATGTTTCAAAACTTAGAGCAAAAAATTATAGGGTATCTTATGTACGACGTGAACAAAAAGAATTTTTTTTTAATTCGCAAAAAAATTGCATCGTATTTCAAGCAAACATTTTTTTGCCACTGGTCGATAGTTATTTTTAATAATTGTTTTCAAATCGTCTACAATGAAAGTAATTGTTTGCAAAAGTGTGTAATAATTAATTTCATTTAATATTTCTTTCTATGACGTATGCTACTCCAGTGGTTAAAAAAATGTCTACTTCAAGTAAACTACCCTTAACTTTGCGAATTTTAAAAAAATTCTTTTTGTTTCATGATCAGCACGTCGTACAGAATATACAGTCTAAATTTTTGCAAACACCCTGTATACCTACTATTCTTATTTTGAATACACGTATATTAACAACTAACATAAATTATTTTTACCGCTAAAATCTTCTTCTCTAATATCTTTGCATTGTTACCGTAATTATATTGGTGTTTGTATCACTATTCTTGTTGTCCTAATATAAAATATAATTAGAGGTTAATATAAATATATTTATCGTAAATATACATTTTTCTCAGTGTTGTTAACAATATTTTGATAATTTTCAAATTGTTAAATTTGTGCAAAAATGTTCTTCTTCGTTCTTCGCAATTTGATCAATTTCTAGATATGCAATTCAAGAAATGAAACAAGATTCAAAGAAAATAATAGAAATTATATATTTAGTTTAATTAAATACATTAAGCTATAACATTTATTTTGACATGATACTGACAGCAATACAATTTTACATTTTTATCGTAGGTACTAGTCTAATTAATCATTAGAAACGAAAAGGTATGATTAAAGTTAAACAACCATTATTAAAATTATTAATATCAAATTTAAAACCCAAGCAGGATTCTTTGGTATGGTCCAGTTTTCCAACGGTGTCTTTCTATGAGTATTTACATTCATCTAGTAATAATAATCATTACGGTCTTGGTTTTCAAATAGTTATTATCATGAGAAAACCCCATTCTGCGCACTAAGCAATTACCTTAACAAATTTTAATTTATTTTAATGGAAATCACACTTTCTAACAGCTACCTACCACATATTTAATTTAATTATTTGTTTAAATACTTTTAACATTATAGTAGGTATTGACATAATTAGGTAAATATTACTTTATTTGTGCAGTTACTATATTTGCAAATAAATTGCTATGTCTGGAACAAAACCCAGACTTGTTTTGAAGCTTTCAGTATTATTAATAAATATTGGATATTCATTATCTAGTATCTCATGAAAAGTTTGAAGTTGAATGATGTATATTTTCGCAAATAAAATTTCCGTTCGCGTCGGCTAAACTTAGAGATTTTTGCATTAAGCTGATAGAATTACCGCCTCGTATTCTGAAGTGCTTTTGATGGTGCAAATTTCTAGCAAGCTCCATAAATATTTACACTATCTGTTGGATGGTTTGTACTTCATTTACAATGTAAAAGCAAGTAAATTGCATCAGCCATCTATGATATTGATTAAAACACCTGCTTTGGGACGAAGCAGCAAAATCAAAAAGTAAATTGAAAACTGCAAATGAATGCAAATAGCTAATATTCTCTGTTGGAAGGTACGCACAGGTATTAAGAAAAGAATGGAGACATTACTGTTGTTTTGCAAACTCTAAGAAAATCTGAATAATAATGAAAATTCTACTCGTAATGAACAATTACGTTTTTCTAGTTTCTTTAATGGGTTTGTTTCATACTCTATTAAGAATAATATTTGCTGTTAATTATTTAACAGAAAGAAAGAGAAAATGGAGAAATTAAAACAGTTAATATAAAAGTTGAAAAACAAAAAAACATACTGAAAAGAATTTTAATTAATTACTAAACAATACTAATTAAATAATTACCTATGGAAATTATTTTGAAAATCATGTACTTGGGCATTTTTGAAGTTCCATATATCAAATAAATGTTTAATTTTATGGAAGCAAGAGTGAACAGCTTGCATTATTTCCGAAAATCACCACCGGGCATTATTTCTTAAATTCATCTAGAAAACTCTAATAATTACTCATGGAATTAGGATTGAAATGCACCATTTCAGGAACGGATGAACCATAAGAGCAAAAGGCAAATTCCCGATGGCGTAAAAAAATATTTAACAAATTTCTCTCAACCTATTAATCCTATAAATCTAAAAAAATACCGTATAAAGACAAAGGCAGTAAAAATCTAGCTACGTTGTCTAATTTTTTAAATTGTTATTATTATTAATATTTATAAACAATTAAATATTATATAAAATTTTCAAATAGTAGTCGATTAATTTGTTAAATAAATTTAAAAATTGCATGCGCGCTAGACAATCAAATTGAGTATTTTCTAAACAAGAATGGAGCGAAGCATAGCAATTAGATAAATAGAGACAACATGTGCTCATAAAACATAGGCTGTCAGCTCGGGTACTTGAAATAACGGGGATTTGTGATCTAGCAGCGCTAAGCAATAAAACCCCCTTAAAATGGTCTGTGTTTATGAAAAAAAGTTTTATATAATTGTAAACATAATTAGATTACTATAAGTTGTTAGCACTATGCAAAAATCGGTAAGAACTAAATATTTTATACAGTTTCTAAAATGTGTTTGCTGTCACAATGTTATTGCCTGCTTTTAGCATCTCATTATCGAACATTATCCTGATTTTTAATTTATAATTATTGCACATGTAACGTAAAAGTTTGCTTATCTCTGAACAAAGTGTGAATTTGAATTTAAAGTTATTCGACCTTGAACATCAAAAAATGTTGCCTTGCCTTCAAGTTATTTGTACAGCAAAATTTACCCATGTCCGGTAACAATTTTTCTCTACATCCGCCCCTACACCATTCTGACATTCTGATTTAAATTTTGATAGCAGATCCTTCAGCTGATTCTCGTTTCCGGCATTCAAAGTGTACATTTAATACGAGTTCATGTAAGAAAATATATTTTTAGCCAAATCATTAAATTTAAAATATTCGCGTAAGTATAACTTAATTGACAAATAAATCTAATTATTAATTTGAGAACATTTAATATTACTACCAATTTTGTTCATAATTTAATGTAAATGTTTAAAGTACTGTGTAGAAGAGTATTAAATAAAGTAAAGAATAAGTATAGTTCATTGACTTTAGTGAATGTGGAATCCTCAGCGAAATAAGTTTTTCTTTATATGTTTCGGTGGCTTCCATTTGTAACTGTCTTTTATGTTGTCTATACTAACGAGAAGACTTCTCTCTGGTGCGGTTTTACCCGCGGACAATGAAAAATGTTCCATATTGACTCGGAATCTTGGAATCTGACTCCAGTTTATCATCATTGTGTTTCAAATATAATTTTTTTGAGCGCGCTCCTTTGATTACTCCCCATTCCTGGATCTCTCCACAACGTAACCCCTGTTCGAAACGCCTACAAGTCATATGTTTTATTGTGTTTTCGATTCGCGACTCCGTCTGAACAAAAGTGTTATTGTGTTCTCTGTGTTATGATTCGTATTCCTTTCTTTCTGAAATGGTTTTTCTACTCGAGGCCATGCATCGCTGAATATGTAAGAGCCGTAACATTTTTATCATTACTGCAAATACATTCTTTCAGAAAGACCATAACATGACAAATATTTCTACTAAAATTGGTATTTGGTAAAAAATATTGGGAATTAATAATTATTTTTATTATTATAGTAATACTATTTCTATTTGTATACCGTTTGTTGTGTGTTCCAGCGAAAGGTTGGCAAATGCGTTTGAAATGGAAATACAGATTTGTAAATAATGAACACAATAGCTTTGAAATTTTCAGTGGCGAACTTACGGGGTGAATACGGAAAATAATATATATCCTCCCAAAGGTCTCAGAAAAACTTTTTTTCAGGTATTATTATTCAAATTCATCATAAAAATGTACAATTTGTAAATAGTGAATATAAAGTAAGTAAACTTGCATACTTTTTATTTATTTCGCACAGAAACGAGAAAAAATTATGATCTTATTTATACGGGGTGTTTTAGACCACCCGTACCACCCAAATATCTCGCGTAAAACGGAACGAATCAAAAAAAGAAAAAATACGTCCAAAAAGATTTCAAAAATTCTATTAATTGACACCAAATGCAAATTTTTCCCCCACCCCCTGGGGGGTGGAGGGGGGGTAGCTTTGTAAATTTAAATGGGGACCCCCATTTTTTATTGCAGATTCGGATTCCTAGATTTAAATAAAGAAGGTTTTGTCCGAAAAATTTTTAAGATTTTTCGAAAACAAGTACCTTACACAGTTATAAATTTTTAAATGATTTTTATTTCTTGTTTCAGTTACTGCGCTTTTTTCTTTTTGTCAAATTTGAATGAATCAATTTCTGTTTAAAACCAAAATTTAATTTGCCTTTTAACTTCATTTGAGGGTGGTGAAGAATCAAATCAAAATCAAGAATCAAAAAAAATTTTTCGGACAAAACCTTCTTTATTTAAATCTAGGAATCCGAATCTGCAATAAAAAATGGGGGTCTCCATTTAAATTTACAAAGCAACCCCCCCTCCACCCCCCAGGGGGTGGGGGAAAAATTTGCATTTGGTGTCAATTAATAGAATTTTTGAAATCTTTTTGGACGTATTTTTTCTTTTTTTGATTCGTTCCGTTTTACGCGAGATATTTGGGTGGTACGGGTGGTCTAAAACACCCTGTATATATATATACAGGGTGTTCATTTTAAGTGGCGCACCATTGCTAACTCGAGAACCATAAGAGTTACGAAGTTGGTTAAATTAGCAAACAATTTCTATTTTATATGACTACTGTAATGAATGAAACAAAAAAATTTTTGGAGCAGTGGTTCTCAAACTACGGGGTGCAACTTTCTTATTTCAAATAGGGACCTATTTTTTTTATTTACTTATTCGATTCAGTATTTTTTTCTGAATTCAACGAGATATTAGTTTAATACCCTTGCATAACAAAAACATAAGAAAAACGATATTGAAAATTATGATAATTTAATTAAAATCTGATTGTTAGTTAGTGTTATGGAAGAAAACAATTGAATATTTTGTTTCATATTAATTGTTAGTGAAAAAGATTCTAGTATACTACACTGATCAGACCAAATAAGGTCGAAACACGTGTCCGTAGTTACCGCCACCTTACACCCTACTGAGTACTTAGTGCCCTGAACTCAAACACACAGTAGCGGTCCTGATCTCCTGATTAAAATCAAAGAATATTTTTCATTATCAAATAACAATTAATATGAAACAAAAATTCAATTGTTTTCTTTCATAGCACTCTTGTAACAATCAGATTTTAATTAAATTATCATAATTTTCAATAGCGTTTTTCTCATGTTTTTGTTATACCAGTGTATGAAACTAATATCTCGTTGAATTCAGAAAAAAATACTGAATCGAATAAACGAATAAAAAAAATAGGTCCCCATTTGAAATAAGAAAGTTGCACCCCGTAGTTTGAGATCCACTGGTCTAAAAAAATTTTTGTTTCGTTCAATTAAAGTAGTCATGTAAAATAGAAATTGTTTGCTAATTTAACCAACTTCGTAGCTCTTATACTTCTCGAGATAGCAATGGTGCGCCACTTAAAATGAACAGCCTGTATATATATATATATATATATATGAGCATTTCCATTACTTTTCGACAACTTTTTTGGGTCAAAAATTTCCCAAACATGAAACTTTGAGGCTGTTTAGAACGAATTAATTGCGGATTTTTCCCGTAAAAATTTTTTTTTTCATCTATATATGTAGAAAAAAGTTATAAATTTTTGAAGATTTGAAATTTAGGTAATTTTTCTTAAAATAGAGCATTTAAAAAAAATTGCAATTACGTGCAACTAATAAATAACGCTTCCCATGTAATAAAAAAAAGCAAAAAACGCGCGAGGAAGACCCACTGAATTTTTAAGTTCGAGCTGAAAGCGTAATTATCGACATTACAGATTCTTGTAACATTAAATTAAACCATTAAACCGCAATAAGGAATTTTTCCGTGAGTTTTTTTTATTTTTTTAGTACATGAGAAGCATTATTCATTAGTAAATACGTACGTCATTGCAATTTTTTGAAAATGCTCTATTTTAAAAAAGGTTACCTAAATTTCAAATCTTCAAAAATTCATAACTTTTTTCTACATAGATGAAAAAAATTGGTTTTTACGGGAAAAATCCGTAATTAATTCGTTCTAAAAAGCCTCAAAGTTTCTTGCTTGGGAAATTTTTGACCCAAAAAAAGTTGTCGAAAAGTGATGGAAATGCTCATATATATAAATATATAAATATATATATATATATATATATATATATATATATATATATATATAGGAGCACTACAGACCTTTTAGGCCTAGGGCTTGATTCACTATGCTTCTCCACTTTCCTCTGTCCTTTGCTATAGTTGTCCAGTTTTTAACACCTAGTAGTTTAATATCGTCTTCTACTGCGTCTAACCACTTTCTTCTCGGTCTTCCTCTTCTCCTAGTGCCTATAAGTCCCGCTCGTAACATAATTTTTGTAGTCCTTTCTTTCGGGTCTTGTGTTCTTATTTATCTCTGAAAATTTTTGAGTTATTTGACCTTGAACGAAAATTATTTTTTTAATAAAATAATTCATTATTATTATTGTAAATATATCACCATCACTGAAAGGCCTACAAAATATCCGCAAAAGCATGATGAACAATTTTTTTTAGTTTAGTTATTTAGTTAAATTTCAAAATAGGTAGGTGTATGTAAATAAATATTGAAATAAACAAAAATAGTAATGCACAAAATTTAACAAAATATTTAATTATAGTTATTATTAATGAAAATTATGCAAATTTTTATGACCTGTTCTATTATTTTTTGAACGAATTAAAATTATGCAGAATTGCAAATATTTTGTACTTTGCAATTAAAATTTTATTTTATTGAACAAAACATGAAAATTGAATTTATTATTATTTATTCAATGACATTATATAATTATGCAGATATTAAAATTGATTGTTGATAACATTATTCACACGATCTAATTTATTTTAAATGGAACCAACCGGTTTCGACCATTGAGTGGCCATCATCAGGGAAATTACCGGTGAGACTGCAAAACATGCAAAAATTGTACAGAAATCTTGACAGAAAAATGAAATATGCCAAAACAATACATAAATAATCGTAAACAATGTACTTACACTAAAAACTACAGCAAACATTTTCAGCGTGAGCAACATTTATACATTTTGTTCAACAAACAGATTTTCATATACTCGTAAATACTACGAAGATCACCAATCAGAATCAAAAATGGTATTGTAAACCTTGATGAAAATACGTTTAAACTTAATTAGAAGCTAGTAGGATTAGGTGTTCGTTAATTAATTTATTGTTTCTAGAAACAGACTATTTTTAAATTTATTTGGTCGTTCAAGCAGTTGTTGGCACCTTCATTTATTGCTCTTTTAATTTCTAAGATTATTGTTTCATTTTATTGAATGTGTAATACTTATATCGTAGTTGTTATTTATATAAAAATTATGGCCACAGTCAATTAAATGTTCAGCAAATCTGGAGGTTTTGTTTTTAAATTACCTTCCTATTATGAATTTTTTCACATTGCTATAGTATTAATTAATGTATAGTATTATTATGAACACATAAACGTACTTCACAGTTCACACTAATATTAAATAGTGTTGAAGTAATTGCCTGTAAAGTGTAAAATATAGTAAAACGAAATTGCAAACAGTGACACAAAAATAGATTTGAGTTACATCTGTCAGAATCTTAAACTTCTGCGATATATCAATTACTTACATATCGCAAATACTAGAAGAAAATAACGATGCAACAAGTTTCTCGATTTTTACCTCTCGCCTAGAGAGGTATAGGGATCGTGAAAAAATTCGATGTCGAGATTTTTGTCAATTAGCACGTTTTAGCACCTTTAGAACCTATTTTGACTATTTTCACGATGATGTCTGTGTGTGTGTCTGTGTGTGTGTCTGTGTGTGTGTATGAAAGTCTGTATGTACGCCTACTATAGCCTTTCGTCCCGGTTCATTATCTCAAATTCTACTGAACATAAAATTCTAATATTTTGCATTATACATTTATATATGTTAATGAAGAGCTGAAAAGATTTTGGTAAAAATCCACCAACCGGAAATGGTACTTTTCTTGTAGCACTATAACATTTTTTGCAAAAATTGTATAAAATAATGCGATTGTTACAATTTGCCATACCACACATGAAAGAAGAAATTACATTGTACAATATTTAATCTTACTTGTTTCTATATCTTTAACCAGTAAAGAAATATAATTTTTTTAAATATATAATTTTACCTACCATGATTTGTGAATCCCGAAATAGAAATAAAATTTAAAACAAAAATAAAATTGTCAATGTGACAGATAAACAGATGTCTGTGGCAAGGAGGTTTCTCTGTGGTGTAGGGCATGTGTAGAGTGTGGTGTAGAATTTTGAAATGTTGGATATAGTATAGATATTAACTGGACATAGTATTATGTCGGTATTATGTAAATATGGTATTTATAAAATAAAATTATATATTAAATGAGCTGATTAGATTTGTGAAATATATAATTTATTACCTAATTAAAGCTTAATATTTGGTTAAATACGAGGTTAAATAATAATACTTCAATGTCAAGGCGAGAGGTATTGTAACGGCCACGTCAGATTTTTATTTTAGGGCTCTAATATGCAAAATAAACCTAAAAGTTTTCCAGTTACTTCATAGTTAATTTTTTCCTTGTATTGATTTAAAATTTCAACTTCATGGCATGTACCATGTACCTAAATATAAATTTTGAGATTAAGCTAAATAGAGAGTAGATGTATCTCTAATTTCATATTTGAAATTATCATACTTCTTTTTAATCGTCACATTTATTTTCTTCTATTCAGAAAATAATGTCTGCCACTTTTTGTCCAAGAAAAAATGAATCAAAACAATAAAAAGAACTCTTAATCTGCAAAGTTCACAAAATTTCGGAAATAAATTTCGTCGAATTGCCCCTCATAAACTGAATTGGTTTTAAAATAAAGAAAGAGCAAATCTGAATTACCTGAAGTGAGTTGCGAGTTTGTTCCTCTTTCTGCCGTACGGCGCTACGGTGTTTTTAATTTATTTAATTCTTCTCAGGTTTCACGATAATGAAATATTCTTAACAGCTTTGTTACGAAGTCGGGTTTGTTGGCCTGTTAAAATAGGCGTTTCATTTATTTATAAATAATTATTAATGCAACGCGCAAAATTACTTTTTTTTTCAAGCTCTGCCTAAGTGTCTACTAAATAATTTAGGATAATTTTGGCACTATTTGTTACTACTATTATTATTATGCTTTCTGAACAATCAAAATTTGCCAGTCTTTTTTGTTGTCAAAATTTAATTTAAATTTAACGCGTCAAAATATGTTGAATTTTTAAATTTAAGTTTGAAAATTAAATCATTCCCGAAACCCAAAAAAATAAATTAATTTTAAAGAAGACACGAACATGATGTCTTTCCTCTAGGAATATTTTTCAATGTTATGTATCCTATATCAATATAATATGCAATTACTAGAAGACCAGAAAAACAGCTCTTCGTAACAAATATTATTTTAACCCATTAACGCCCAGTGTCATATAAATAGGACAGCATAAAAAATATTACATTTAAAATCACTGAATACTTTGATTTTATAAATTTAATAATTAAACGTTTATTTAGACCTTAGGTTATCTAAAAAAAATATTTTGTAGCGTACATAAAAATAAGGGCTGTAATTTGATAATATATATAATTTACAAAATTGAAGCTCGTTGTTTTGTTCGGATTATTAATTTTTTTCATAGAGTAAAATAAACTTTACGATACTTTTTGATGCAGATTTGTATTAAGAATAAATATATTTTTCATCCCTCGTTATCAAAATTATAAAAAATTTGATGTCAGCAAAAATAATGAGTTAACAAAGTAGGTGTCATATACATAGGACACTGGGCAGATATGTGTACTTTTATCTGCGTAATTTTTGGCGCGCTTGATGTGCAGTCTGCATGTATATTTGAACCGTGTTAGTTATTTTGTTAATTTATTGATCAGTAAAATTAAAAAATTAACTTTTTTGCAGTTTTTAAACGTAAGGTCAGAAAATTGTCACAAAATATTAACATATTATGTGTAAATTTATGTTCAACCCGAACGAAGTATTTTTTAATATAACTTTCCATGTTTTAACTTTCCAGTCATGCTATTACAAAATAATACATTATTATACATAGACATACATTATCTTTCACACCTTTTACCCAACTTGGGTATGGTAGACTCAGATATTGTGAGTTTTTAGTATAGATATTATTTACCGCGTGTGCGGTTACCAGCTGAGCTGAGCTGTTGTCAACTCATTATTATTTTTATTTTTCATTATTTTACTTAATTTTATATGATATTGTTTATATTTATTAAGTTTTCGTAATGTTTGATAACGTATAAATAAAATACAACATTTGCCCGAAAACTAAAATTAGATATCATATTTGCCCAGAGTCCTATATATATGACACCTATTTTGTAAGAACTGACGCATCAAATTTTTTTTTTATTTTTCCCATGATTCTAACATCAAATTAAACTTATAAACAAAATTTCATACAATTACCTTTAAAAAAAACT
This sequence comes from Agonum fuliginosum, assembly GCA_947534325.1. Classification (NCBI taxonomy): domain Eukaryota; kingdom Metazoa; phylum Arthropoda; class Insecta; order Coleoptera; family Carabidae; genus Agonum; species Agonum fuliginosum. The sequence goes on along the minus strand of OX384029.1, from coordinate 10,925,257 downwards.
GTTGGGCGTTAATTTTGTAATTTAAAATTTTATAATTTCATCTTTCAAAATATAGTAAATAGTAATTAGTAATTTGATGAACCTATAAATTGTGGACTGATAATTTATTGCAAGATGAGCATGCTTTTTTACTTTTTTATGCTTTATGGATAGGTACCTATATCAGATCTATTCAGTTTATATTATTAATGTAATGTCATTTGTGTTGAGTTAGATTGCTATGCCTGCAAATATTGAATAATATTCAATTATTCAATACTAGGTATAATATAAATAATACAGTCTGCCATTAGAATAGAACAATAAACAACTATGCGTCGGCTTCGGGTCTCAAACCCCCACAGGAAAATATTCGTGAGGGCTCTGCCCTACCAGGAACGTATGACACATGCAAATTTTATTTATTTCATATAAGAAGGTAAAATCTGCTATTTTTATTAAAGCCTTAACACGGATTTTCAAAGGCAGCGCCTATGATAAATCAATAAATCTACACACAAAAACATTTCTTACATTAATAATAGTGTACACTATTTCTGGCCACTTTCACCGCTATCTCTTAAAATTTTAAGTGCCGCTTAAATAAAAAATATCGCATCAAAAACAAAAATGCTATTTTACATTTAACAATAGATTTGATTTCGATTCGATTGCTCATTTAAGGAAAATTTCAAATTTAAGCGGAAGCAGTGCAATTAGGTAAGTTCTGTCCTAAAAGGGCAGCAGTATTTTTGTGTTTAAATTTAATTCATTTATTATTGTTGTATTATAATGGGTGGCCATTCAAGATTTAAAAAATAAAATTTTACAATATTCATACACAAAAAATACATGTACAAGAAGATTCAAATAAGTAGGTATATAAAAAATTTAGAACGTATAATAAAATTCCTGCATTAAATAATTCATTCACATGAAAATGCAAATCTAGATTAATTTTAAATTAGGCATAAATTCAAACATATAAGAAGATGCATAGGATATAGGAATATTCAAATCTAGAAACTAGTTTGTCTCTTCAACACGAGATGGATACACAAATTAAATGAACAACTCAATACGATTCTTGAGTCTCACATAGCCGGTTTTGATTATAACTTTTCTATCCTGTGTTTGCATTTATGCCAAATCTAAAATTCTAGATTTAAGACTCCTGTGAATGAATCTTTTAATGCAGGTATTTTATTATACGTTCTAAATTTTCTAGATTTGAATCATCTTGTACGTTTATTTTCCTGTGTATGAATATTCTAGAATTGTATTTTCTGGTGTTGAACTCATTTCCTATTATCATCAGGGACCTGCAGCCAAATTTATTTATAGTCCAGGTTCGGTTATGGTTCATACTAAAAAAAATCGGTTAAGGTTTGGGTTTAGGTTCAAGAAGTTTAAAATATATGGGTTCAAAAACCTATATTTTTCAGGTTGTTTCGGATTTAGGTTCAAAAATAAATATATTTAAAGTAAAACACATTACTTGTGTTGTACTTTATAAAACCCAAAAATACTTAACAGTCATAACGTCATAAGTAGGTAATGAAATACTTTAAGTTACATTAACATAAACCAACAATTTTATAAGTATATGAGAAATATATTCTGTCGTTATCCATACTAAAAATATTGTTATATTAAAATAATAATTTCTAGTATGGTTTCCCAGAGTAAAAAAAGCCTCCGTACATAAGCATTTAAAATCAAAAGAAATGGGTTACCGGTTTTAACTAAACGGTTCGGTTACGATTCCGGTTCGCTGGCCTTGAAATATAACGTTTCGGTTTAGGTTTTGGTTTGGAGAAAATAAATTTTTTTTCGGATTACGATTCAGGTTCGGGTTCAGTTCCAGGTCCCTGCCTATTATAATATACCCATTATATAAAAACTAATTTATTAGACAGTGAGAAATTTTGCCAGATGTATGAATTGTTTATATTTCGAAGGCAATTCCATGTTCATCCTGTCCGAAAATAGTGTGTGTTTGTATTTATATAAAATACCATCGCTCCCAAAAGAAAATCTGGTCATTAATGTCGTTTTTGCGATGATTTTTTGTTGATAATGATGGATCCGGCGTGTTCTCGGTGATTCGAGTACAATTTCCGCACATCTGCGGCCTGGAAACCCTGAAACCTCGTGAAAACCACCACTGACGTCATCGGGAAACTTCAACTCGTCTACTTCTCGGCTAGTGATGCGAAAGAAATTCGCGCGTGTGTACGTGCACAACTAACCAAGTCTATGACTGCGAAAAATACTGACAGAGATTGATGAATGCCTTTCAGCTGGCGAGCGGGAAAAGTGTAGCTTTTCAGTTTGATAGAACGGTTGCGGACATGCCGCTTTGCAAAACGGAATGTTACTTTATTTTATCTCGGTCTTACTGTAGCGAAAGGGGCGAATGTCTTTCTGAAACGTGCGGCGGTGAGGATGATGATTGCACGGAAATCATGACGGTTTAGAGGAAATCTCTAAACGATATACTACTCGCTGAAAATATTTGAATAAAGATACTTACTTCGTTTAGATTTTCTTTAAAGAGAGATAGATAGAGATAGATAGAGATATAAATATTTCTCAACCAATAAATTATTTATTAATTAATTAACTGATTAATGACCGACAAAAATGAACGATACATTATGGGTAGAAATTAGAAAAAATTAGGATACTCTTTTTACTTCCTTGTACGAAGTAAGGAAGTATTGTAATCGCGAAAAATTTCGGTTCTCAGATTTTGACGGAAATATCCGTTTTGACCTTTTCTGAATCCATTATGACTAGTTTCGACGTGACGTCTGTACGTACGTACGTACGTACGTATGTACGTACGTACGGACGGACGTATGTGTGTCGCATAACTCAAATACGGTTAGACGTAGAAAGTTGAAATTTTGTATTTAGGACTGTTATATCATCTAGTTGTGCACCTCCTATTTTTGGTTTCAGTCTACAAACCGGAAGTAGTACTTTTTAAAAATATTTCGATAAATATTTAATTTTAGACAATTTTTTTTATTTTAAATGAAAGATTATGTGATTATTACCTAAAATCGGTATTTTATAAATATTTTTGTATCTGCTATCATTTAAAAATAATTAAAGTATATATTTATAATTTATAGTATTTCGGTATCTTGTAGTCCATGATCGATTAACATTTGTTACTACGTAAAATTTAAATGATTATGACATGACAGTGACAATAGTAAAATATGCTTTATATCTTCTTCTGCAGTTTAAATAAAATGACTAAAATATATTTGTGAGTATACTAGTATAATAAGTTAAAAGAATTTTTAATATTATTTTACATTTTAGTTATTAAGAAAAGTATGAACACACAAGGCGTACAAGGAAGTCATGTGGTGTCCACGTCAGATTTTTTGATACAGTCATCAGTTAGATTGTAAATAATGTTTCTTTCAATGTAAATCATGTTTTACAAATTGGTAATTTGGATAACTTAACTTCAGTGTCAATTTTTCTGATCTTTACGACAGTATCTCTGTACTTCAGGAGGGATAATGATTTAAAACAAGTACCTAGGTACATTTAGAATTTAATTTTGACAATATACTCTGGAGGCGGGTAACCGTGTGCATGAGCCATAGACTTAGCTTAGAAACTAAGTAATCAGATACGCATTTCACCTATCTCAAACTATCAGTACGTATGTATAGTATGTATAACAAATTTTCCATTAATGATTTATTTAATCTGATTGTCTGGCATTGTAAATTGAATAAAATTTTAAATTTGAATAGAAGTAGATTATGTTACAGAAAAACTGCGTTAATATTATACAATGTAAAATTTAAATTACTTTTAAAAGACAATAACATTGTTATTGGATATTTTTATAAACCTCTCATAGCGTTTATGCCAGTAAATGGTAAATTAATTCCCAATTCCGAAGTCACTTTAAAAATTAATTATGAAATTGGACATCAAAAGGTCAATAATAAAATTATAAATTCAATGTTATACATCATGCAACATCAAACATTACTCTTGTCATGGGGAATAAAATGAATGTTATTGCTGCTCAACCACTTTTTATTTTGTTATTCTTTGTGTACACGGGTAAATTTGAGTGCTTTTCAAAACGTTAATATTATTTCAGTTTAATAAGCAGAAAATTAGAAATTTCCCACAAAAGTTTTTAAATCGTTTTAAAAATTACGTGTACCTACCTTTCTACTCGTATGCATACATTTTGATATCTTGAATATTTTAATATCTATCTATCCCATAGAGCATAAACAGGCGAAACTCTATACGCCAACATGAAATAAATTATTGATTTGTTAAATAAAATATGAACAAAATAATTCAAACAATGAAATTATTATATTCACTGGGAAACGGTTAGACTTTGTTAAGGTAGTTCACCAGTAAATCGAGGTTCTTGAGATGTTCATGAAATTTTTACTGTGTTAAGAATGCACTGTTAAATGTTTATGAACTTCTAACGTACAGAAAATGAGATATTCGCCTCGAAAGTCAGGCGTTTTATCACGTAAAGCATCATTTTGCTTCTTGAGATTTTAATAAAAAACCAATACAAAGTAGTTTAGTATGTTTCAAATGTTTGTCAAACGAAGTAAGCGATCTGACATACAGTTTCAGAGTAATCGTAGTGTAAAATAAACTGTGACAATGTATTCGACGGCGAAAAAATTCGAGGGAAACAGGCAACGGTAACGCATTTTGTTTACTTTGCGGGGAGCGAAGAGGGGGTTTAAACTGCATTAGCATGACATTATTATATCGTCAAAATGTAGTCCAAATTCAAAATAACTTGTCAGCTTTCCGTTTGTAGCGGTGTGAGTGCACACACATAATTATGCCACACAGCGTGAGGAAATACAGTCACACAGTCACCTATCAAAAATTATCTTTAGAGAGGGGTACCGTAGCACCCGCGCAGTATGTTCAGTGCGCTAAAACTTTAGCCTGGACTGTAGCTGGAGAACGTCCTTAAGAGTGAGTGTCAGTGAACGAAACATTTTTAGTTAATTAAAAGCAGGATCCTGGAACTGAACACGAACCTGAACCGTAACTCGAAAAAAGCTTTATTTTCTCCGAACTAAAACCAAAACCAAAAGGTTACATTTCAAGGCCAGCGAACCGAAATCGTAACCGAACCGTTTAGTTGAAACCAGTAACCCATTTGTACAATATCGGTTTCTTTTAATTTTTAATAATATTTAATAAAACTATGCTATTTAGCGCACAGAATTGCAGTTCCACACATTCAGATTTATTGTAGGCAGACTTTTCTCTACTCTGGGAAACCATACAAGAAATTATTAATTAGATTTAACAATATTTTTAGTATGGATATCAATATCATACTTGTAAAACTGTTGGTTAATGTTAATGGAACTAAAACAAGTGTTGTGTAATATTTATTTTTGAACCGAAACCCGAAAAACCTGACAAAATATAGGTTTTTGAACCCATATATTTTAAACTACTTGAACCAAAACTCAAAATCGGAACCGGAATTTTTTGCTTCGGGTCCCTGATTAAAAGACTAAGTGAAGAAACGCTATAAAAACGAAAAAATTAAGATAATAATCATCAAATATGTTTATTTTTGTACTAATTAGTCTTTCAAATATTTAATTATAATTATCCATTAATAACACAGGATAAGAGTTCTGATAAGGGCAAAGGTGAGCATGCAGGATTATAATAATGAACCTCCCTTAAACCCATCCAGAATTTAACGCCCTAATGCCCTTTAATGAATCACTGCCATTATTTAAAACAGTGATATATTCTCTAACAATAAGATAAAGTGTTACATAGGTCTCTGGATCTTAGGTATTCCGTTTTCTCCACGTTTAAAGAGAAGTGAGACAACTTGACAAACTGTAAATTAAAAAAGGATTCGAAGACTGTGTCCTGCGTCAGAGGATTTACCCGGGAGAGTTGGACTCTACCTGCGGTGACACAAGAAGGGGGAAGTTTCGAACTATGCTTTGTTTTGGTCACAGAAACTGATATTTATTGAAAGGTTTCTAATCTGGGAATAACATATTACAACACTGGGTGGAATATAACCACAAATATATTAAACATCTGTATAACTTACGAGGAAAGTGGATTATTTCTTCCCGCAAATACCAAACGCACTCTATTTCAAAGGTAAACATGTCATGTTTGTTGGTTAATACCTAAGCTCCAATAACAACAAACTATGAGTACCAATGCGTACACGACTGGAACCACACACAAGGTATCATAATACCTATAGTCGTTTAGTTGTTCTCATCAAGATTGTATTATACATTACATTACTGGTTTTCTTGATTTGTCACAATTTTGTTACCTATTATAGTAATTGTTCGGCATAAAATCATTGTATCTCTTTGAATGTACCGACGATTTCATGTGCGGCGCGAGGGAGGGGGCAGGGGGTCACTTGACCTCCCTAAAATCTATTATGTTCACTATATTTTGTTTTATTTTATAATAAGTTATAAAATTATAATAAAGATCTTTATAATATTTTTTATTGATGCTTTCCCTTCTACAAAAAATTCTGCCGACGCCCATGCGATTGATAATAGTATCAAATATACCAAAACGTCGCATAATGTTCAATATAGTTTGTTTCATTCAACTTGTCCACTTCCCGGCTATTTTTAATTATTTACTACCTCTTGGACATTAGTTCTAATTTCAACACGGTATAATAAATACAAATCTATATCGATGACGATGATTCAAAGCTATCACACTCCGGTTGAGTAAAAATCGTATTATGGATAATACCTACTCAACTATGATTTTTGAGATAGTAGCACTTACCTAACTTCTTGCATTATGGTTAATTGACCAAAGAAACTTCTAGACTATAAAATTATTTTATACAATTAATTTATGATTTAAAATAGGTAGGTTTAGTTGTTCATAAAGTAGTACCCACTTGACAAAGTAGAATCCCCAGAACATTTCAAGAATGTGAACATCCCGGCTTATTACTTGCTATATTTGCCCATTAACATCCTAATAATATCTTTGCGATTGCTAATGTCCGCCCTTGGTAACATTATCTATGTTATCAATTATGCATCCCATGTAATTCCCTGAGATGTTTGTATTGAGTATGTAATTTTTTATTGTACTCTGGATGTGGCTGGGATAGACTTACGTAACATCAAATAAAGTACAAGAATAAGATATTTTTAAACATCCCATGGACGATTCATGTCAAGTGGGTAGGTACCTATATCTTACTCGAATTTATGATTGGTGCAAATATTCTTATAATAACAATCTATAATGAAAATGTTTTTGATAATATTTTATTGTCTATGTTTCACACATTGCTAAAAACAGCAATCTGTAATTTTAATGGCCTATACAATTATTCTTCATTACTCATTTTTAAGATTTTGTGTGGGGATATAAATTAGTTGGTTGTCTTATCGTACATCTTCGGTAAAAAGCAACATAACATTATTTAAGTCCAACTGGAATCTTACCACGTAATGTCGGCCATTTTCTAGATTCGTTTCCAGGGAGCCAGTGAAATGTAGATTTATCAAATTGTCTGCAAAAATGAAATTTTGTGTGGTACGTGAAATATTTCACGCTGTAATACCGTGAGACAAGAAATACTTTGTCATTTTTCATATTGCTCACATGACTTTGCTGAAATATATCTTACAGTTGAATTTTACAAAACTGAAAAATACAACCAAGCGTTTCATATAAAAAAGACTTAATCACGAAATCCCGAGCGGGAGCCAATTGTTTGGACGACTGTAAATTTCCCCAAGTGGTCGCAGTTTCATCAGCAATTGCCAATAAAATCGCATTTTCGTTGCATTTTGTTGCCAAAGAGTTTTATTGTTACTTTCGTTCCGATTGCATACTATACTTTTCTGTTTTTATATGCACTTAATTGAAGTGATTTAGATTCTCTTTTGCCAGTTTATTTATGCTTATTTCATATTTGGTTGGCTCACTTTCCACAGAGATTTTGAACCAACTGTTTACAATGGTCTTAAACTAACCAAAGAAGAAAGAAGTGAAAAATAGAACTAAATCTGCAGATTTAGAAATCTGTATAATAAAGTTATCGATTTTGTTCAATATTTATAGTTTATAGATTTACAGCGAGTGTCCACAGCAGATACAGCTTTCAGAGAATTACACTAGTGTAATACAAGCTGTGAAGAAAAAATCACAATTACTTAATTGTTTAATTTTTTTAATTTAGCTATTATTTTGTTAAATACATAATAATTTATACCCCATTAAGTTAAAGAATTTTAAAAACTAATGTATAAATAATTAAAAACGCAATTCAACTCATTGTTTTAGTAATCTGCTCGCGTAAGTCACAAGTATTGTATTCTCAACATACTACTTGTAATTAATGTAATTTATACAGCAGTTTTACAATTGCCTGCTCTTAAAAAAAAATTTGATCACATACTATATAAACATTACCTGCAACATTACCGCTTACCGCACTAATATTATATGCTGCTGCAGCTTTGCAGTGCTTTTATTGCGTAATTCAAAGTTATTTATATCTAAGAGGGGTCACAAGTTGTTGCTACAGCTTTAGATATTTGACTATATTGTCACATTATCTGAAATAACGAATTAAATAAAGAAATAAATAATCATTAATCTACATAAACGAAAGAACCGAGCAAAATGGAAAGTTAGTGTTATTTTTTACTCAATGTTACATGTAAACTTTTATAATCATTTATAGTTCCCTAACTGCTGATATATTCGTATCCAAATTCATTTTGAACAATTTGTTCACTAAAGTTTTTTTAAACTGTTTTGAAATGTTTTAATTTGATTGTTCCCGGCGTTTATTCTGTATGAAATTATACAAATTACCTTAATACCGGACAAACATTCAGTTTTTTTTATTAATCTGCCCGACTGACACACACCTAATACTATTAGGACTACATTACATGCACAAACAATATTGCAAAATGTGAGTTGCCACGAATATTAGGCAATTATTCGGTATTCTTCCTATTCGGCAGTTTTTACTTCCTTGTACGAAGTAAGGAAGTATTGTAATCGCGAAAAATTTCGGTTCTCAGATTTTGACGGAAATATCCGTTTTGACCTTTTCTGAATCCATTATGACTAGTTTCGACGTGACGTCTGTACGTACGTACGTACGTACGTACGGACGTATGTGTGTCGCATAACTCAAATACGGTTAGACGTAGAAAGTTGAAATTTTGTATTTAGGACTGTTATAGCATCTAGTTGTGCACCTCCTATTTTTGGTTTCAGTCTACAAACCGGAAGTAGTACTTTTTAAAAATATTTCGATAAATATTTAATTTTAGACAATTTTTTTTATTTTAAATGAAAGATTATGTGATTATTACCTACAATCGGTATTTTATAAATATTTTTGTATCTGCTATCATTTAAAAATAATTAAAGTATATATTTATAATTTATAGTATTTCGGTATCTTGTAGTCCATGATCGATTAACATTTGTTACTACGTAAAATTTAAATGATTATGACATTACAGTGACAATAGTAAAATATGCTTTATATCTTCTTCTGCAGTTTAAATAAAATGACTAAAATATATTTGTGAGTATACTAGTATAATAAGTTAAAAGAATTTTTAATATTATTTTACATTTTAGATTTTAGTTATTAAGAAAAGTATGAACACACAAGGCGTACAAGGAAGTCATGTGGTGTCCACGTCAGATTTTTTATTATTCGGCCAATCACCGAATATTAGTTTACTATTCGGTCGAATACCGAATAGTTTGACGTCACATGCAACATACAATAATTGAATTGCGATTGCATTGATCAGTCCCCTGTAAGTGCTTTATTTAGATATTTTATTGACAGACAAAAAATATATGTTTATTCTTGAGTTCTTAGAAATTATTATTACCTGCTGAAAAAAAATAATGTCAAAATAGTAGGTATATTATATATATTAAAGGACTAAAGTGCATGATTATTCCTCTCATCTTCGACTCGTTAAATAAACTACACCCTCAGGATTAAAGATACTTTAGTCCTGTGGTATATACACTATTGTTTGCACTTCATCCTCAAACGAATACAAAATAGTTTAAAAGAATACACATTTTGCAATTTTGACCTATGACCATACTTTTTATATATAGTGATACTGTAGAAAGTTTTCTTAAAAGTTGGCAAACCTTACTGTTCAGTATAGGTAAACGTCAAATCCAGTGTCATTACGAATCATAACATAGAAATATCAATAGCTTATGTTAACAGAACACCAGAAGATATTACCAGTTACATCCATTATATAAACCAGCCTTAACGGTATTAATAAACTACCGATGGTTCGTTTTAACTAGACTGTACCTTATGATATTATTCTTTCGGCTATCATTCTCTATGGCCGTTTATCTTCATGACTACGTATTTTTAATATCTACACCCAAAAAACCGTGCTGTATAAAATTTAGTACATGTCATATCCACAGATGTTCTCACATAATATATTATGGATTCAGTTTACGTACTTCCTATCTGGGCTATTATTTATTTTTTAAAGTTAATAAAATAATAATATATCTCCAACAATTTTCTGGGCTATAAATTACGTGAACTTTGAAAGTTCAGAATATTGCAAATAAATCTTGTCGGGTATAAATACACCATTTATTATATTAAAAGCAAAATAATTTCTCTGTGACTATATTCGTATACCTACTAAGGAGTCTTTAATATGAAACGAGTTAGTAAGGAACTGAAATTAAATACAAAACAGAAATACTTACAAAGAAATTTCAGAGATGCAACATTCATTGTGTTGCAAAATTTAACGTTCTATATTTAGATAAATGTAATATACCGACTAAAGCTAAGAAGCAATTTAAACATATAATATTAGCTTTCTGCCATTTCTGCTGGTTTATTCAGAAAAGATAATGAATTATAAAGTTTAAAATGAAAGTTGCATACAAATGAACTAAAGAACATATTAATATATTAATATGATCCTCTAATCATAGCAGAAAACAGTCAATAACATTCATTCCGCACGCTATTCTAATAGCGTATATTGTTTTGTTAAACATAATAATAACAAATAATTTATGTTTGAGGAGAAAAAATAATTTTGACACCCATATTTGTAAAAAATACTGCAATATTTGTAAAAAAGAGGGGTTTCGCCTGCCACTGTACAGATTTTATTTATACGTGAATTAACTACAAATTTTAATATGTTGTCAACAAAGCTTGGATATGCGAAGCCGATTGAATTTTTTAAATTCGGTTTTAAATATTATTTGTGTTAAAAAATTCACAAAAATTGTCAAAATTCAAATTAACATATTTCGATTTTCAAATTCTGCATCGATCATTTTGTAGATTGTGCTTCTATCTTCAACAATATTTTTAGATTATTATATTTATCGAAACAATAAACGCTGTGGAGTGGCGGGCGAAATCAATGTTTTTGGATGTTTTCTGGCACGGTAGAGGATCGTCTTAATATTAATTAAATAAATTTATTGCTTTGCGGAACAAAGCAAAAGCACAATTGTAATGTAAGAAGAGTAAAATTGACGAGTATTTAATACATTCACATGTTTGTTAACTTTACTATAGTAATGCCAGAGGCGTATTTATAGGTGTGCGCATGAGCTTGGCCTCGGGCGATTAAGGGGCCCCGGACCAAGATTATAAAAAGGAAGGTTTGCTCGTTCCCATATGCGCAATGTAAACAAGGTGGGAGAAGCTAACTGAAGTCACTTTTAGGCATTGTTTCAAAGACGAGAGTTATTTATTTATTATTCGAATGCTACTAAAAACTACAGACGTTAAAAAATACTACAATGTAAGTGAAGTGCAAATAAAATACATCGATCTATGTTGTGAATTGAATATCAAGCGCGACTTGTGTCTAACCATGACGTCACATCCCCACCACTAAAATACTGAATGTTTCGAATGAGCAAACCTTCCTTTTTATAATCTTGCCCCGGACAGCCTCTTTATTAAAGACAAATTACACATGTTTATTTTACCGGTTCCCCGAAATTTGAGCAACTTAACATTATTAATAATAACTCTGGCTACAGTTATATGACCATTGACGTCCTTACGGAGAGAAAATAAAATAAAAAGGGCCATTTTACAAAAAAGCAATGAAAATATCAATGAAAAAAATAAAGTTTTAAGTCAGGTTTGCTTCATTCGACGTACGTAAAAAGAGTAAAATGCAGTTTTCCTTCCTGTTTAAAATATAATTTTAAGAAAACGGTTAATTTTTAACAAAACGTCGTTTGCGGCGCTTTTCACTTTTATTACAATTTCTAGGTATTCTTCTAAACAATAATTCTACAAAAGTACATAAACCCAATGAGCTAGTTCGTCAATGTCAATGGACAGACATGTTAAAATTTACTCTAGTTAATAAAATGAGGTTGCAAAAAATATTTCGCAAATAAGGCCTCGCCAACCATAAATACGCCACAGAGTAATGCTGTACAATACACTTTGGAGTATTACCTGTAACAACAGTGCGCAACAGTGCAATTGATTATTAATCTTTTAACTTCAAAGTCAGTATTAATTATTTAGAAACCGGAAAAATCATCATGTAAAAGTTCCGGCGAACTCTCAAATAAATCGATAATTCCTGGAAACATTCAAGCTCCAAATATAGGTAGGTAAGTACATACAAAATGAGGAAAACTGGCGATATTTTAAATATTTTAATCGAGAAAAGAACCATCTGCGACGGCTTTGAAGGTAAAGAACTATACAACTCATATATTTTGCAAAGTTGAAACAAATCAATGAATGATTTAGCAGAGAATCCATTAAATTAATTAGTATAAAACAGAGTTGGCCGAGAACAAAATTCAAACACGGTACATAAATACCTTTGCTCACCTGTCCATGCGTAAAGGGCCTTGCCTGCCCTCCAGCATGAATATATTCCTGGTTTAAACACACTCACCGACTCACCCCAAGGCCCTGGCTGCGCGCGCATCGCTTTTAATCAATCATCCTGAAAAGAGTAAGTGGAAAGCGGAAATTCGGAACGTACGGTTTTTGCCCGGGAAATTATCCTAATTTATGTTTTTGCTGTATAAAAAGACAGTGAAACGAATGGAGAATATTCTTTTTTAGATTAAGAAGGTTTTTCAGCAACCACGAAAACATCTTTTATTTTTCTTAAATATAATATATATTAAAGTCAATAATAAAGTATTTTAAGTAGTTTTATTACTAGAAGGTTAAGTAGAAATTTAATTGTGTTTAATGTTAAATTCGTATAATATGTGTATAGACACATAGCCAAGTCTGTCATGAACCAATAAAATTGGTTGACCGATTTCCTAAGAAATTCCGGTCTCCAAAGCATCCGGCTACTTGGGAATTTCCCGATTTCCCGACGACCTTGTCCGCCCTGGTCAAAGTACAATAACATGTTCGGGACATTAATTATGTTTATTTTATACTGCTCTAATAACACTATTAAACTATTAAAACAATTATATTCCTGATGCCGATGCCATTTGACATTTTTTTAATGAATTACAATGATTTTTCCTTAAATGAAGTACAGCTCTTGAAATAATACAGTATGAAATAACATTTTATAATTATGTTTGTCTTACGAAAAGTACCATCAATCAATCTTGCAAATAAATAGCAAGAATTATTTTTCTTGTCTAACTAAATTCTTGTCTTGTCTTGTCTTGGTTTTCAATGACCAATCTTGTCTTGTCTTGTTTTTTGCAAGAATCAAGACAAGAATTTCGGGAAACCCTACAAAAAAGTGTTGAAAATAAGTTGGAGTCATTTTAAACTTATAAAAATTTATTTCAAATGATTGTTGCTTGATAATATTTCGAGACAAATGATATGATCAAAATCCCGAGCTGAATGCGAGGAATTTTATTTTTCAATTTGTCGAGGAATGTTACCTATAAGCAATAATTTTACCTGCAAAATAATGAGACGGAGATATATTTGATTAGACTATTTCCTAAATAAACAGATACAAAAATATGAACTATTTATTATTAAAATTGAAATAAGCTAACCAAAATTGTAAATTAACTGCAACATACGTTGGAATGTCCTGATATTTTTATTAATAATTAATTATTAATGTTTCCTAACGCCGGCGTAACCCAAATTACTGCTGTAGACCGATTAGAATAATAATTATTTGTAGTTTTTCGTGTTTTTAAATCAAGACTAATTTTTTGTGCCGGAACGGTTGTATATTTTGACATTAAATTTTTATAGTAACCTAGTGACTTTAAAATTTTTAGTTTTAGTAGGTAACTATATTTATTGGCGTTATATTTGTTTTTTTTTTATTTCATCGTAAGAAGAAAAGAAAGAAGAAAAAATCATTTGACATTTTTAGTTTCAATTAAAATTTATTGAAAACAATACAAAATCAATAAAATTGTCATACATCGTAGTCATAGCAATGTAACAGTAAAATTGTCACTTGAACAATCCCTACGGCATTTTTACAGTTTTTGCCAATATATTATGTACGTCATTAGTCAGAATTTAAAAAATTGAAGCAAATCATTGGTTAATAAACAGAAAAGTCAAACACAGTCGCGTTCCCGTAAACATGAAACATTTAATGTAAAATAAATGCAAAATGTTTGTTTGCTTAATTTACACGGATTTACATCCAATATAATATAATTTTCTTGTATGTACATCTGCTTTAAATTCCAGATATCAATATTTTGTAAGCGGTTAAAACAACACATGCCGCACATTCAATTGCCACCTTTCAGGCACACATCCCCACTGGTGAAGTATCGGTTTCAGTATCCAACGTCCAAGTTAGGCCGCTGCCAGTCAGTTGGCGCTCGCGTATTTATCATCCTGAGCTGACCACTTCCGGCCACGATTTACGGCCGTTTTTACCTCCGCCACTCGCTCGCTTCCTGTGAGAGGCGATACGAATACAACGATACCAACAACGTTTAAGGATGTCATGAACATGTATTGCTACGGTGTTTTTCACTAAGTGAAATATGGACCTTTGATGACTCGAGAGAAATAAATCTTTTTGTAGTGATATGCCATAATCGAGGAATTCAATCGGGGATGGCAAGATTAAAAAAATAAACGCTTGGAAAAATATTTTTTTAATATTTGACGTTTGCGTCTGTAGCAGACGTATAGTTTTTTTTTGTTAACTAACAAAGTTCAAATTAGATTGAAAAGTCTGACAACACATTAGTGAGTTTGACATTCAAAACATTGACAAGTTTTATAAATGTACAAAGAACTGATCATGTGGCATGTGGCACCATGTAAATTCCTTTTTACGCACAACTGTATCAAAATTCGTTCAATCAAAACTTATTGATTGACACATGTTTTTTGTTACCATATACCACCTTGCAATTTTCTAGTAATAAGTATTTTTACAAATAATTCACAAGAATTTTAAATACCTATGCAGTTGTGCGTAAAACGTTGTAGTACGTACCTCTGGCCGAAAGACAGATTACACCCTTGGACGAATAAAGACCCCCGCAAGCGTCGAGCCTCTAACTTCGTCCGCAGGTGTAATCTTTTTCTTTCGGCCCTCTATACGTAAATAACTATTACCTCTCACCTGTCAGATGTAAGAGAGGTAGGTATTGTAATTATTATGATCTGATTAGATTTTGATGTTAATCGTCCAACCGAAAGTGGTACTTTCTTGAAGATCTGAAGTGTCTTTCTAAAATAACAATACATAATAAATGTCACTATCTATAACTTGTATTTGAAACTTTGTTTCTATCTAGTACCAAGCAATAATTACAAGAAGTTAAAAATTCTACAAATTTGTAACGATTTACGATCTCATTATCGGCTTACCAGTGGGCAAGGGAAACAAAGAATAAAAATATTCGAGTGTTTTATGAAAATATAAAATGTCATTTTTTTACTAGATGCTTTCTAAAATCGTGAGCAATGTAACCTAGGCAATGAGCCGTTATTTACATTTTAATCCTTTTTTCATGGTTTCATCGCCTACATTTGTCAAAATTTTATTTTAAAGTTATATTTTAGAATAATTTTGAACAGTTACTAAACAAATTTGGAGAGCATATACTAAATTTTTTTGTAACATGAACACAAATTGAGTTTTAGAGGACTCACCTAATTTAAAGACTTGGCTTGCGGCTCATCCGTAAATAGATTCGTCCTCTAAAACTCTATTTAGCGTACTTGTTAAAATTTATAATGTTAAAAACCATAATTTCTTTTTACAATGGTATATTGTTGTGGTGAGTACCTATAGAAATACTAAATAATAAAATAAAACTAGTTGAGTATGGCGCTAGGTCATGTATATACATTAGATATTTAGCCTATTATATAATATTTACAGTGACTCAGGGAATTAAACAAATAAAAACAATTATTATTTTCGAATAATTGTGTATCTACGGCAAATTAGTTTTATCGCTTAAGAATAATTGAAGAATAAACATACACACCTCGTGTTTTGGTGTTAAGGTTTATGATGTTCAACTGGCCGAATAGAACGGCAACAGCCAGAGCAACGAGGGCATCAGCAGCACACCGTAGCGCAGATAGAACGCGACGTAATGTAATGGTCTGTGACAAGCGGCCGAGTAAACACGATTAATAGCGCGTCCACCGAGCCCTACGTTCATCCAGAAGGGATACCACCAGTACTGGATCAGAACAATTTTACATTGTAAACACTCTTTACACCATACGAAAATTTTAAGTTTATATCGTAGAAGATGTTTGCCGCTGAGTGGACACAAATCCTGTCGAATTTTGTTATTCCTGCTTGAATCGTACCTTTCCCTAAAAGTACATTTTTCTACAAAAGTGCAAATTCACATGTTTTTAGTTATTAAAATTAATGGTGAAAGTAGGCTTTTGAATCATTGAGTGTTGGAAATAATTTCTAAACACAATTTGTGCACTGAGTGCGCAAAATGTACATTTTTCCTTACTTAAACACTTTATTTGTAATAATCTCTGTTTTACTGAATTTGAGACACAAATATTTTTGCTAAACTAGAAATTGTGCTACTGGAAGACTAAAGTTGTCAGAATATTTTTTGACTTAGAGACAAAATTTCAGATTCACAAGTGTCGTAAAATGTCCGACGGAGTTCAAATAAACTCACTTTAACTATCACTACTACTTTCTGCAAGAAATTTCATTATTTTTTTCATAAATCACACCATTCATGCGAAATTACAAAAATGACCTTTCAGTTTTTTTGTATTGGTATTGTTTTCAGCTATAACAGCAAGCCACCTGATTTGTTTTTCTTAAATTTGTTATAATAATTATAGTATATATTCTTAAATTCATTATTTTCAATATTTCATACTTTCGTAGAAAAAATAGTATGTAATACACTTGCGGAAAGGATTATTGAAAAACTCATATGATAGGAGAACTCCTCTATCCCTCGTGCTGCAACTGTTATACTAACTTTTCAATGAAGCCCTTTCCACACTGTATTACAATATACTATTTCGGTTTTCGGTACTCACTTTGACAATTATAATATAAACGTCACTAGTCATCATGCGCCTTTATCTACGCTAACCGAATAGAAATTATCTAATCCCTAAGTAGAAAATCTGAATATACCTAATAAATTATTATTATTTCTACCAATCTATGAATATACCTACTTTCATACGCAGATATACTGCAAACTCATAGTATATTCGTTTATAAGGTGCAAAAGAAATTGGCTAATCGTTAAGTCAAGTCACTCAGTTGCTTTGTTCGTTGTTTATTATTATTATTATTATTGATCGCTTACATTAATATTTTGACATTCTGTTACAATTTCCGGCAACCAGGAGGTACTTGCCTGGTGCTGAAAATGAGATGAGAAATTATGTTTTTTAGTAAATTGAGAAATAAATTTTGCTTTGACGTCATTATTTTGTATTGGAAAGATGAAAGCATTCTTAGTCATATTATTAAATATTCAACTTTCATTAATTATTTTGGGCTTGTTAATAAATTTTTTGTCAAAATAAAAAATATAGGTCCCAAGCTTTTATCTCTTCTGCACAAATATTTAATGGAAAAATATCATGCAAGTGGTCTATTTTCTTATAATCAAAGAAGTTTGAATTGGGTTGTGTGTTTTTTTTATAACTGAATGAAGTCAAGAAGTGGTTTCGCTTCTGATAGTACATATATTCTGTAACAAATGTAGAATAATGCATATTCAGCTCGAGTGTAAAGTTTGTGAGACGTACCGCAGCCGAGTTTCACGAGAGCGGAATAGCCATTCCAAACGTGTTGCAGTCTATACTTTCTCTACCACTATAAATTTAATTGCTTTAGAAAAACATAAACAGATATAAATAATTGTAAAAAGATATTATAAAATAATTATAAAATTTTAACCTATTTTAAACTACTTAACTTAAATAATACTGAATGAAACCATCAACAAACTTAAATAAAGTTACATTATTATAACTTTGCCACATTTCATTCCATCACTAGTGACAGAATGAAACAATTCCGTAACAAGTGATAGAATGTTACTATTCCATAATAAAAAATTATGTAGAAATGATACCATTCTACAACAGTCAATAAGTACTTCGCCAACCACATAAGTCAGTCACATAATTCAGTTTCACTTTGCATATTTTCGTTTAGCTTAACCAGCAAAACAGTCAAGCTGATGTCATCTTATCATAAAAATATAACCTACGTAAACCAAACCATATTTATTATTAAATAATGCTAACGATGAGTAGGGTTACCTTCCCGAAATATCAGAACACATTGGATCCTTACAACATTTTTACTTCTAAAATAAAGGACGAAATGTCGTCGTTTGGTTGTTTGCGATAGAATAGTTTAAATTTTAAGTATTCTATATATATATATATATATATATATATATATATATATATATATATATATATATATAATATATATATATATATGTGAACAGGTTATGAAATACACTGCCTGATTGTTCAATTTCTCTTTAACAAAATAAAACGAAAGATGAAGTACCTCAGTACCACACTTACTTCATGTTAGTTTCTTCTCTTGTCTTTATTATACTTCTTCATAAGTTAAAGTTATCCTAAAACATTATGTCAATATTTTTTAATTTAAAATATGGCATTTGTAAATCATTGTATTCTTTAATTAAATTCTAAAACTTATTATAGTAGTTTATGTTTGAAATGACTATACTGATACAATTATCTGTAATTTTAATAGAAATAATTTGAGTGTTGCCGTTCGCCGTTGCCATATCAAAGTCCTTGTAATCACAATAATTTCTCCATGTACCTCCAACTTAAAGTATTTGAAGTTGGCGAACGATGTTAATTTCCTCCAAGTTAAGACATCTAAAACTGAGACAATTCTGCACGAAGTTTATTCCAATTTTATAATCTCTCCAGGCGGGGAACGGGTAGGAGGGTTAATATAACACCCGCACTGGTTGTTACACCCACTCTTCAGTGTAAAATCGAAGCTAGCTGGGTAAAGCCGCCCCTGATATTCAAACCGATCCAAGTCCAAGTCGACGGCGGATGCAAAATGTGAAAAGTTCGCATTGGGGCACACTTGGAATGGTTCTTTCAGACTGTGTTCGGTGTTATTAATCCAGAGGTCCTCGCAATCGCTTAGAATTGTAAATGATCATTTGTTTCTCATGGCCAACTGGGACCGAAGTCGGAGCGGATGGTGCAATCAATTCAACTCCGTGTTCACCGGCCAGAACAAATTAATACTTTTTGCAGTAATAAATTTTAAACTTTAGTAAATTTATTTTGGGTTCGGGTTTTTTCTACACGTGTGGTGTGCCTGTAACCTGATTATCCAGTAAACAAACATGACACGAGCGCCAAAACGAATTATTTTTCACTGGAGTACAAAACCATTCATTCCCGAAAAGAAGGTCACTTATATATCAGGGTATCATGGAGCTTGGCTATATACATACTTACATATTAGCTTACCCGCTACCTGAGGGGAGAATACATCAACAAAATTAGGAAACTAACAAGGTATAGATGTGAAAAGTGGAAAAGAAGAATAGGCGAACGAGTACTGAGATATGAATGAAGAAAGAATATGCAGACTAGGGCTGTTCGATCATCAAAATTTTTGATCGATCTTCGATCATTAAGATTTGATCGATTTTTGATCATAAGATTTGATCGATTACATCGACCGATCGATGTAGAAAAATATATTTCCCATGACCATATACGAAACTAACAGTTTCCATACAGTTACCTAACTACGAAAATAAACAATATCACACATCCGTTCAACCCGTTTGATATATGTAATCGAACAGGTCTTATTGCCACAGTTTAAATATTTGTTTCACCTTTTAGTAGGTCTGTGTTTTGCTCTAACATTCGATAATTTTTTCCTGTTATTAAGTAGGTATTTCGTGAAAAATAGCATTTTTCCATTAAAATGGACAAACACGACATTCAAAATTAAATGTAATTTATCCACATAAAGTAAAGTAGGTAGTACTTTTGCTGTATCTGAATTGTCAGAATAACAGTCATATAAATTACTACATAATAGAGAAATAATAGGAGTTCACACCTTAATCAAATTTGTTGATTTCAACACTATTAGTTCAAAGATAAGTATAAACTCTTTCTTAAAATGCAAATTATATGACTACATCTGGTTCAATTTTTATTTAAATAAAATAAATAAATTTTAGTACATTTGAAACACGCTTCAAATTCTGACGTAATAATCCTATGACGGTCGCTCTCCCTTCAACATGTCACATGAAATCAGCAACGGAGCAAGCAGCTAGCAGCTTCTTGTTTACCAAACTAATAAAATAATAATAACAAGCAGCACAGCTTAAACGTTAAAAATATCCACATGACAGATGTCGTGACTCGTGGCAGTTTTCATGTGGATTGTGTACTTATGACGTCACATCGGCCGTGTAAACAAGAGGAAAAAAATACAATTTTCAATATTTTTTTACGCAAAACCTTTCATATTTAAATTGTTTAATTTGTTGGAATAGATGTATATTTTTATGAAGAATAATATAAAAAAAAATCTGACGTGGCCATCACACAACCTTCCGCCTTATCTAGACTTTAAACAGAAATGTATACGTACAATCTGGTGCCCATTTAAAATATACAAATAAAAATCTAAAATATTAAAACACAGAAATTTGCATCACCTGAATAAAAAGATTCACTCACAGGAAAACTTTGCTGTGTTGAAGCCATCCTCCGTTCAATTACTACATTTAATATCTTACTTAGGACTTATGTAGCGCTAGTATGCCAACTTGTCACCCGTCTCACCTGCTGTCAATATTTTTTACGCAGAAACAAAAATCAACCGATCATGGATTACAAGATATCAACGTTTTATTTGATAAATTTATTTTTTAAATTTTACTGCAGTTCTTTAATGCTACCAGATAAAGACAATTTTTTTATAACGTAAGTTGCAAATAACTTTTCCTCTTATTCGTATTACAAATAAATACTATATTTTTCCAAATTTATATACAATTTTGACAATTAACCTTTTCAATCTTCAAAAAATATCACTCCCGATGAAGATATTTGTACCAAAATCTACGGAGCTCTTCCAATTTATATACAAATGTTAAATACCAAATATCAAAATTTTCGGGTAATTCGTATTTGAGTTATGCGACTAACACCCCTTGACCACACACACACACACACACACACACATACACACACACATACACACAGACATCATCGTGAAACTATCAAAAATGAGTTGTAAGGACCCTAATTCGTGCTCATCCACTAAAAATTCACCACCCGATTTTTTGCATGATTCCAATACCTTCCTTTACAGGTAAGCGGAAGGTAAAAATTGAAAAAATGTTAACCTTCATTAGTGATTATAAGTAGATACAGTTTATTATGAATGGAGTTGTGATAATTTGTTATCTGGGCCACGAACGAATTAGGTTCAACCTTAGTAGGCTTTTAAAATTAAATTGCAAGAGTAAATAAATAATTAATATTTTCACATTAAGTATAAAATTATATTTAAATTACTACAGACTATTTATGTTTCTAAAAGAGATTAATTTATACATAATTAGTACCTGGGATCTTATTACTAAATATTAAATCTTTTAAACTTAAATATGAAGTAAAAGTAATAAAACGAGACAGGAAAATGTAAAAAATAAATAAAACTAATTTTATGAGCAAAGAAAATTAAATTATATTGTACGATTTGACCTAGGCAAATGCTTTATATTAAATAAATATAATACTCGTACTTATCTGTCTGACATAGAGATGATTGACGATTAATAAAATAAATACGACTATAATCTAAAATGGCTGGCGTTTGTTTATGAGCTCAGTGGTTTTGTAGTTTTTAATTATGAGAAGTGCGAGCGAAGCTATATTCTAATGTATCTTCATCGACATTAATTAATATTATTCATACTTGTCTAATGTCCTATCTATGTAAAAGACTTTTGTATTAGAACAACTATTTATTTGCGATGTAGAGTACTTTAAACAAAGTGAAAACTTTTGAATTAAAAGTTAACTAGTGGAATGCTTATTAACTTGTCACTTTTACTTTAGAAAATTAATTTTGATTCCTTTCTAATTAAACGTGGCTTTTCGTTTCTTAAAATGGAGTAAAGTGTAAATATTTTAGTCCTTGTAGAGCAAAAATTTGTTTATTAATTTAATAAGCCACAAATATATTTTTATTTCCGCCGTCCATGTCCCATTTTACAGTTTCCAAGTTTCTGCCGTTTCTACCCCATGTTTAATTGTTTCATTAGCGAATTCTGAATGTTTACATTGTAAGCCCTATGAGTTATACAGTTTCATTTTAATTTAGATATCCAATGTTGGAGCGAAAATTGTGCAAACATATTGTTTATTTTCCTGATTAATTTTTTCCTCTTTGTCAATTAATAGCACAAACAAGTATTTAGGTTAGAAAATTACTTTTAAATAATTCCACAGCGTTAATATTCCCGTTCATGTTAACGCTTGAAAAGTAATAATGATATTAACGCAAGCAAAATGTGTCAAAGTTAAGCATCAAAGGATGATGATAGCTTTGTAATGTGTCAATATTCATTATTGCGTTATATCTGAGTTTGTTGTGTGTCTAAATATATAATATGCCTAAATATAGAATTTCTCAATTCGTATTTCCATATGCTAACATCAATTTCATTTATAGAACAAGCAGATATTATTTTCTGGAGATCATATTATTATATTGTACCGTCTTGTAAAACTATAGTTTTAGTTAAAAGGGTAAAAATAAAATATTCTGCTATTTTGATTAAGGGCGCTCTAAAGACCTCTAATAGGTATGTCGATATTTGATAGAAATTGCTATGGTTCAAATTTATTAAAATTGTTTTTTTACAACTCCAATAAAAATGTTATTGTCTTTATTATTTTATTGATGTTATTTAAAAAAACTTTTATTTTTTTATTTTGCTGTTAAAAATTAATTTAAAAAAATTCAATAATTTTGAGATGATAGCACCGTAAGAATCTTCCAGTGAAAATCGACGTATTTGAAGCTCGAATTTATTTAATTTTTAATATTTATTTTTAACGGCAAAATTAACAAATTTATTAGTTTTTTTAACCTTCAATAATTATCAAGATAATAACTTTTTTATTGACGTTATTAAAACAACAGAAAAATTTAAATATTTTGTTGTTAGCAATAAATAAAAATCAATTTTAATAAATTTGAAATCATAGAAATGTCCATTGAAAATCGACATATTTGAGCTCTTCAGAGCGCCCTTAAAAGTGTTATACTCTGCCACAAATTTGGTTTCGATTTCGAAGAT
Source organism: Agonum fuliginosum (assembly GCA_947534325.1). NCBI lineage: Eukaryota > Metazoa > Arthropoda > Insecta > Coleoptera > Carabidae > Agonum > Agonum fuliginosum. Next base: position 10,901,362 of record OX384029.1, on the reverse strand, counting down.
AATAGCAGGATATCTAGGGAATTGGTTGATATAGAACCAAATATATTAATCAAATATACTTATCTTAATCTTCTATTTAGTAACTTTAGTGTTTTCCAAATTATTATTAATTAATGAATTAATTTTAATAAGCAAGGTAAAATTTCATATACTAAGTAATATAAGAAATTTTAGACTTCTTTTCCCGTTTCCAATAATACTCGTTCATTATATTTAAAAAATTGTAAATTTTTTGAAATATGATATTTCTGTTTCAGATGTAACAGCCGGTCAGCATCCCCATGAACTGGGCAATGACGTCATCCCCCGTGTCGTAACCTCTGGGCAGCAGCGCGATGTGCGCGTTAGCAGCGCCACTAGCTGTGGTCGCGCTGCTGCTGGGCGCCGTCGTCGCCTGTCCGCCGATGTGCACCTGCAAGTGGCGCAGCGGCAAGGAGGCCGTGGACTGCAGCGACAAGGACCTGCTGACCTTCCCCGAGAGCCTCGACTCCGTCACGCAGTGGCTCAACTTCAGCGGCAACAACCTGCAGACCCTCGGCCCCGCCCGCTTCCAGAAACTGGGACTCACTAACCTGCAACGGATACATCTCTCCCGATGCAGGCTCACCAGTATCGACGATCGGGCCTTTGAAGGCTTGACCAATCTAGTTGATTTGGATTTATCGGAGAATTATCTTACTTCGATACCCTCTGAATCGTTTTTACACTATCCCTCTTTGATGAAACTTGTGATGAGTCATAACCCGATATCAGTGATACATCGAGACGCGTTTAAATATGCTCCCGCGCTCCATATGTTAGAGTTAAGTAACTGTGAAATTGAACTCATTGAGGATGGTGCGTTTTTGGGTGTCAGTGCTATTGAGTGGCTCAAATTGGATGGTAATAAACTTACTACTATTAAAGGACAAAGTATTCTTCCGACAACTTTGCATGGATTGAATTTAGTGAGAAATAACTGGCAGTGTGATTGTCACATGTTAGACTTATATTCGTGGTTACATAATTTTGATAAGGTACCAATGGATGTCGAACCGGTTTGCTCGGGACCGCCGAGGTTATCAGGACGGGAAATTCGGGCAATTGATGTAATCGATTTTGCCTGTTTGCCGGATGTATCTCCTACTACATTGTATCTAGAAATAGGGGAAGGGAAAAATTTATCGTTACAATGTAAAGTGAAAGCCCAACCAGAAGCTGCTGTATCTTGGTTGTTCCAAGGACAGCTTCTTCAGAACGATACTCTTATTGGACCTGGTCTACACTTATATTATTATGTAGAAGAAGGTACAGAAGATAAACGAAGTGAACTATTTATTTATAACACCAGCCCGGAAGACAACGGCACCTATACTTGTTTGGCAGAAAATGCCGCCGGACGTGCTCAAGCAAACTATACCATTAGAATAGTAGTCAAAGAAGATCCTCCTCTGGAAGAAGAACAAATTCCTTTTGAATATATAATGGCAGTATATGCGGGTATTGTTCTTGTAGCAATCATATTATTAACAATCATTATAGTATCCATAGTTAAATGTAAAAGAAACCGTAGACGTAAGAAGAAGAAAGATAGAAACAAAGAAATAGCGGTACAATGTCCAACCAATAGCGAGAAATGTTCCGTTATAAACGAAACCTGCGACACAATTTCAGAACCAATTAAAGTTACCGGTAACGTCATGCTTACAGAAGGTCACCATGAAATGGTAATCTTCGCAGCGATGAATCCCGATGATATACTTAACTCAGTGACAGCTGCGTCTTGTTCAACACAATTTAGAAGTCCGCCTTCTATGCGCAGCTATGCCAATGAACAAAACCCTGACTTAATAAACGACACCGAAGGTCAAACTAAACGAAGAGAATGCGACGGAGAAGAAGACCAAAAACCTAACGGACCTTGCAGTTACCAAGAAACCATGGACACAGTTATAGAAGAAATGGAAGGTATAATTAAACCTCCAGTTATTCGACAAGTTCATTGGAAAGACATGCCACCGCCCCCAAGAATGGGCAGTCGGGAACTGTGTCAGCACACTGCTGATGTCCATTTAAATCCTGGATGTTTGTTAGATCCAGAAGGTTATCCAGTTGATTACGGCCTACCGAAGTTACTAATTCGACCACAAGTCCAGAATGGCCTATTTTATCGAACTCTGCCGCATAATAGAAACGCAAAAAGGATATCAGCAGCCAATCCAGTCAATAGATTCAGTAGAGAAGCTGAATTCTTATCACTAACTTCACAACAACCTGCCTCGTATGAACATTATTGTCCAGACGTACGGTACACAGTTGATGGGTATCCTAAACCGATTCCAAATGAAGTATACACTAGTGATACCTTCTCAGAACCTAGTTACATTCCATCTCCTCCTGAAGCATACAAAACAGAGCCAATCGCAGGTCCTGTGAGTGCCCAATGGCCGCCATGTTTACCAGTAGGGTTACACATGCCCTGTCGGGAAGAAAATAAATCTTCCTTCGCGAAAAAATGTGCCAGCGCACAAACTGCAGCCGATAGGCCCTTTATAAGGAAGAATTCAGTGGATCAAAGTACAGAGACGGATTCAGTGAAGAATGCAACAAATCCGCAACCACCCCAGGCAGCGGCGGTTGGACAAGAAGCTGCAGCGACGATGACAGAGAGCCCTGACGAAGGATATGTTGGGGAAGGAAATGATAACTAACTGTTCCCTTTAAATGTATAAATACTTAATGTATTCCAAACTAACCAGGGTATTGATTAAATTAAGATGAAGCGAAATCGCAACGTAAAACGTAAAGCAATAGAAAGATTGAAGAAACCCGTCTCGGTCCCGAGTAAACTTTGTAAGAGTCCTAATGTAAATAGATAAGACGCACTCTACTAAGACATCACACTCCTCGAAGCAGAATATATCATTTACCGTACATTACATATTCATGTATTACACATATAAAACACAAGTACTACAGATAAATGTGTAGACTACCTAGACACGATATTTTCTTCCTTATAACACGACATCTGTTTGTTGAAATAGAAAGATATTATCAATTTATTTACGTTATGAATGTACAGGTAAAATAGTGTTGATATATTTGGTAATAAAACAAATATTTATCAAATGACCTGATTTGCTCCTAGCAATCCATTACTCCAATATTCCGCTTTAGTTTTTTAATTTTTTAAATTAAATCATGTGCTAATACAAACATTTATTAATAAATAAATATGCAATATAAACAATGCAAAATTGATATTTATTAAACAGTGAAATAGGATTGTGATAATAAAATAGTGGAAACTAAATATTATGATAAGGTTCGAAAAATGAAATTATCTGTATTTTGTTAAATATCGGTCACCAGCTCAAAATATGCTTGAAGTGCATTAAAATGAAATATTATAATTGCTGGTAAGTATTTTGAGCGTAAATTCAATGGGATTATTAAAATGCAGTGAAAATAATAGAAAAGTGTGCGTCTAATATGCTGATGGTCCTAGATTCGATTTCAGCAATAATTTAAAAAATACCATTGACCCGAATTATTAATTTCATTATACCTAGTAATAACATTTACCGTTTTAAAATTGTGATGCAAAATTTAGATATTTAAATAGCAGTTCGTAAATAAAACTTATAATAAGACTTGCAGGACAAACATTGCTAAATTGAAAATATTGAAGAAGTAATTAACAGGGTTAGAACCAGACTGGACCAAGTATCCTTCATCAAGCTTTGAGGAAAATGCAATAATAACTTGGTCCACATGAGCTCATTGTTCAAAATAAGTTAGTCCATTTCTATCCACAGATCAATACGTTAAGTGGCATGGCAGACACCGGTGTCTGTTCGTTGTTTTAATCACAGAGTCAACGCAGACATCGGTGTCTGCTTCAGTATTTGTCCAAATGTGCTAAACTGGTACATTCTAGCCGGATTTCCAATTTCTGACCCGTCCGCAAATACCCCTACTCATGGACAGGTCTGAGTGCGTCGTGGTACGATTTTATGAAGTATGTCTGTTTTTGCATCAGCTTTGGCCCACTGATGATATGCTTTTTTCAAATTCTACGACAGGGCCGAAGCAGACACGGTGACGTTATATTCATACTAAATAAATATACATTGCAAAGCTAATTCTATCAGTCTATTAAATCTGCTCCTCATCTTGGCGATTCACACGTGTCTGCTTACAAATTATGTGTCTGTTAAATATATCTGTTTTGGCCCTGTGATAGCTCACGCTGCATCTGCAAAATGTGTCTGCTATGGCCTAGAACAGCAAACTTTTATCACAAGGCCAGCGCAAACATCGATGTCTGTTTTATATTTTTTTAAAATCAGCTTAGGGATGTTTTCAGTAGAAATTGGTAATAGAAAAAGCTGTAATTTGGAAGGTATAATACGGATCTGGTAATGGTCCTGTGATGAAAATTTCAAAATTTCCCTTGACACTCAACGTGTTAAGTTGCTCCACCTCATGAAAATTCTAAACAAAGCTCCAAAAAGTTGTCAAAATATAAAGTAAAATAGCGGGAAAATTAGAAATGATAGAAGTTAGACCGTTATATTAAAAGATGCAGAATATTCTTCTCAGTAAACTTATACAGAAAATCGTCCAAAATCGACTTGGTCTGGTCTGGCTCTAACCCCCTCAATTTAAAGTAAAGTAAGATAAAAATAAATAATCTTAATTACCTGCATTGAACTTAAAAGAAAAAATAAATAAAACAATAATTGTACATCAGAATTTTGATCAATGTATATTTTTGATTGGTTGCTGAAGGTGATGATGATACCTGGTACCTAACCTAAATTAACAAATTTCATTTAAAAAAATTCATGTAAAAAACAGATCAATTTCGGAAAATGTTTCATTTCTATGAAACAAGTTTGTCGCGCTAAATTCTCCACAAAACAGGAATTTATTTGGGTGGAGTGTATCATATTGATTTCCGTCGTTCGTCTTTGAAACTTGGTGTTTACACTAAAACGTATTTCGTTTCGTCTGCAGTTTAACGGTATTGACTTTAAACATCAGTTTCTGCATCAGCGTAAACTTTCCAACCCGATGTATGTGGATAAAGAACGAGCAGAACATCACTTTCCATTCTTTTGAACGCGGGGAAAATAGCAGACAATTTCCTAGAAAATGGTTTGCATCTTGCTGCACATGCATCAAACCAGTAAATTGGATGCTTGAACCTTTTTACATTCTAAATGGGAAATTTTTGGTAAGAATTGCAAATACGCTTCCGTAATAATTATATTTTAATAGATCCGGCATTGTTTTGAAATTCAGAGAAGTTTGAATTTTATGCAAATTTTATTTTTTCTAACTTCAGAAGATTTTTCAATTTATGCACATATTTTGTTGGAATTATTATTCAAATTTTTTATCAGTTTTAAATATTCAGAGCGTACTATGTATTAATTTATTCTAGGTTTTAAACAAAATTATTTTTTGAAACCTTTTTATAATTTTAAGCCAGTGGCAGACGGTCATCTTTTCATCTAGGTAATGTTTTAAATGACAAATTTTCTTGGGACGTACTATGTACTTTTTTATTTCAACCGTGAGTACAACGTCATATATAAGTAATTGTAAGTTTATTCTAAACATGAGTTCAATTCAATCTCTGCCACAACTTTTCAAATATAATTTTAGAAATATTAACAACACAAAATTAATAAAAATAATTTAATTAATAATCAGTTTATTCAATTTATCATAATTGAAATTAATACCTAACAAATATAATAAAATTAAATTGTTACTGTTTAAACCCGAGACCAGTTTAAACTAGTTTTAACTTGTAAAAACTCGAAAAAATTATGGCTATTTGTACAAATTAACTTAACCTATAACCTTACCTAACTTCGTGTATTGTCTATTCAAAACTTGGGTTCGGTTAGGTTAGGCTAATTTCCAGTAATCTAGTTAAAACTAGCTTTAACTGACTTCCGGTTTTGACGGTAACATATAATAATAATGTTAATTTTTATGACTGATTATTCTACAATCAAAAGTTGTTATTTTATGCCCATGACAAAATTCTAAATTTTGTAGGTTATGAAATAATTTTTATTTCAATTTTCTAAAAGATGTAAGACAAGTTTAAAATTTGAGTGAAGTGATGTCTAACTAGAAGAATGATTTATTAATCGAAGGTAAGTTTTCGCTTCCTATATAAATTTTTTTTTACTTATTATAGGTACAAAGAACATAATATTAAAATAAAATTCATATCGAATTCAAATTTCATGAATTCATTTTATTTTGACTGAAAGTTATAAAATATTAATATTAATCACAGAACAAGTAATAATTTACATATCCGTATCTTTCTTTATATAAACCTTAAAAGAACAAGAATATTTTAAATAAAATTTATATTAGGATTTTCTTCTCATGCAGAACAAAAAGAATATAAATTTTCCGTGCGCAGTAGAGCGTGCTTCACTATATTAATGTTGTGAAAACGCGTTAGGTTGATAAAACACTGAGATATTATTCATGTGCAGAACTTGAAATTCAACATGTGCATCGCATTACGTAGTAAGTAACTTATGTATATATAACCAAAAAAACTAGTCATCATCCAAAGAGAAAACTAAGAATCTTAATTACCTATAATAATTATTCGAAAGTTTAAGAAATATCATATAATAATCATTGACACAACTATCATTTCTTTGAAATTACACTGTAAAATTAGCAACAGATTTGCATATAGCAATATGCGAGATCGCCTTCAACACTAGAATATTATTTATAACTAGAAAATGCAGTGAAGAGAAAATTCTTATCTAGAATCATAAAAACAAGCGAAACTTCATGCCTCCTACACAAGAAACATAAACGTAAAAAGAAAATTAATTATCAAGAATCCATAGTGGACGCAGAAAATCCATATACAAAGGAATATTCAAATCTAGAAAAATCATGGCCGCCTTCAGTACGCATGCGTTAGATTCTCGAGTGTCACAGCGGTATTGAAACAAAATTGAAAATCGGTCGTGCCCTCTTTTCAATCGTCCCCCGTGTGGCAGTCCCACAAGCTGCGCGCAGCGGCGTGTTCAATATGAAAGGGTCAGTTCTAGTTTAAAACGCCTACAACGTGTTTGTTGTTAAACATAAACTATTTCTAAATAATTGTTTCACAATCGATGGAAATTTTTTTCCATATTTGAATATCCCTTTATATGCATTTTCTGCATCCCTCGGATTCTAGATTTGAATTTATTGTCTCTGAATTTTCGGGCGTTTTATGATTCTACGCAAGAATTTTCTTATACTTGAATTTTCTATCTCTGAGTTTTCAAGAATTGAGTAGGCACCCACAAAATGCCATACACTTTTCATCGCGCACCGTGCTTTATGTTATACCGGTGTGACATAAGCATAATGTAAGAATTTAATTTTTACATCGTCCCAGAAAGTACACTGAAATTGTGCCTCTTCTAAAATATCTAACTATTTGTGCAGAAGTTCATTAAAAAAAACAACAGAAATACAAACAGTAGGTATTTTATTCAGTATGTAAGGAAGGTAAATAATTATTAACAGCTTTCACATTGTGTGTATTTGCGGTTACCAACTGTCACGGATATTCATTGATGTTGGTGGAAAGAACAGTAGGTACAGGGGAGAATTTTATGTATTTAAGGCTGAATTCACAATGGACGTAAGCATAAGCATAAACGTAAAGAGACTTTTTTAAACGAACATAACAGATACCTACGTAAAATTGAACTGTATTCAACTTTACGTATAGGAGACGAGCAATAAAGTATTTTTTGCTTGGTCCTCAGTAACAATTAACTTTACGTTGACAATTGAAAACAAAAATATAAACTTTTCATAGTAGTCGTAGATAATAGTTATTTGTGTATTAAGAGCGTAAAGTGACTCTTTGTTACTCGCGCACGGTAATTGCAGCGCGAGCCGAAGGCGAGAGCTGCAATAGTGCAAGAGGAACAAATACACTTTATGCTCGTAATACACACATAATTTTATCTACGACTAAAATTATTTGTTATAATAATAATAATAGTATTCAGTTAGTTCAATCTGCGTTCAACCAATATATGTTTTATTCGTAACCATGACGATACCAATAATATAGAAATAAATAAATAAAAAAAATTGTTTGAATCCGTCATTTTCTTTTATTTTATGTAATCAAAAAGTACTTTATTGCGCGTTGTCATAGGAGACGCGCAATAAAATGTTTTTTGCTTGGTCCTCAATAACAATCAACTTTACGTTGACAATTGAAAGCATAAATATACACTTTTCATAGTAGTCGTAGATAAACTAAATTATACGTGTTTACATGCGTAGTTTTGAAACTAAATTTCAAGTCAAATTTTGGCTTTGATTTCAGTTAACTCAAAACCGTTTTGACACGTTGACATGGCGTTTCAAAACTTAAAACGATTTGAAAACGGTTTCAAAACTGCATGTAAACATAGTGTACCTACTCAAAAATTTTAAAATTTACATACCTATTCTACTATTTTAAACAGGGTTTAATGGTTTATGTTTTACATTATTTTACACTTGATTAATATGTCCTTCAAATAAAATTAAAGTAAGAAAGTTTAATAGTACCTAATTTGACAAATATGGTTAGACTAGGCTATTTTTCCTATTATTTTTCTTATTATTTGCTGTATGAAATATAGTACAGAGTACAGAGTATAATCTAATGCTTGTGTGTGCTGTAAAATCAAATTATTGAAGGCTGTTAGCCTAGCGGATGAATTGAATGGAATCTCACTTAAAGTAGACGTAAACTCGTAAGCCGGGGTCTTATTGGGCACGTAAAGTGTGTAGATTCCAAGTAATTAGATTAGGAACAACTGTATGTGCGGCGTAATGCTGCAGTAAAGCCCTGCGCTACGTACTACATTTGCTACTGGCTAAACCCGAAATGCCGGCACAGTTCCATCGCTCCGACCATCTTAAGTTTCTGCCAAATTTAGCTTTCGATTTACTTGGATACAGGCATAAAAGAAAGAGATCATAATGGAATTGCGCGTATATTGTTTTTATAGTTGTTTATGCACGGTAATATAAAAATTTGACAGTTATGCACGAATTTCTTTGACATAAATGCCACTTTATAGTCCACGAACCACTTTATAGCGCAATGCACCATAACGAAACGTTAACAGTTTAGATTTTCGGTTTTCCTCATATAAACTACTAATAATCCTATAAATAACCAATTTCTCTAATTAGTTGTACAATTTTTTATTTAAATAACATCATTTGTACTTACATTTAACTATTTAACATAAATTATCTTGTAAATGTTTAATTCTTTAATGACAAATGTGACATTTAGATTTTTGTTTATTTTTTTGGTATCTTAGTAATAGTCAAAGAATTTAGTATTTTTACCTTCCGCTTACCTGTAAAGGAATGTATTGGAATCATGCAAAAAATCGGGTAGTGAGTTTTTAGTGGATGAGCACGAATTAGGGTCCTTACTACTCATTTTTGATAGTTTCCCGATGATGTCTGTATGTATGTATGTGTGTGTGTGTATGTGTGTGGTCCGGGCCGGTGCCGTGTGTCGCATAACTCAAATACGAATTACCCAAAAATTTTGATATTTGGTATTTTACAATTGTATACGAATAGGAAGAGCTCATTAGATTTTGGTACAAATATCTTTACCGGAAGTGATATTTTTTGAAGATTGAAAAGTTTAAGTGTCAAAAATTTCTATAAATTTGGATAAATATAGTATTTATTTGTAATAAGAATAAGAGGAAATGTTATTTTCAATTTACTTAATAAAAAAATTGTCTTCATCTGGTAGCATTAAAGAACTGCAGTAAAATTTAAAAATTAATTTATCAAATAAAACGTTGAAATCTTGTAATCCATGTTCGGTTGATTTTTGTTTCTGCATAAAAAATATTGACAGATGAGACGGATGACAAATTGGCATACGAACGCTATATAAGTCATAAGTAAGCTATTAAATGTAATAACTGAACGGAGGATTGCTTCAACACAGAAGAGTTTTCGTGTGAATGAATCTTTTGATTCAGGTGATACTAATTTCTGTGTTTGAATATTTTAGATTTTTATACATTTCTGTTTAAAGTCTAGATATGGCGGAAGGTTGTGTGATGGGCACGTCAGATTTTTTTGTAATATACCGAGGATGTTGCTAAGCGATGAGGTGAAACCGAGTCTCTTTGAACATCCAAGGGGGCTTAAATTGCATATATTCGCTTTATATTCAAAGCTTAATCGTATCATCAACGACAGCGATGTTAAAACAAATCAACAATTTTATCTGTCAATTAGTTGAGAGTTCGCATATTATGGAAGGTTTTGATTGTTATGGTAGTATCTAACGTATCTAAAGTCCATAACTAATAAATTATAAGTATCTAACGTATTATAAGTACCTAACTAACGTTTTATGTTGTTGATAATTATCAATAAATGTTGCATATTAAAAGGTAATAACAGTTGATGATACGATTAAATTAATTAATTTATTAGATAATATTAAATCGTGCATAAAGTTGGGTATGTATGTACCACGGGACGGGCGTAACTTGCTTTTATGATACTTGACGTGTTTTTAGCCTTTGGCTGACGCTCGTGCTCAAAGTCTCACACCATAAAAGCTTCTTTAAACCATTAATACATAAATAAGTATTATCTATAACTTTATAAAGATACTTATTACGTTCGAGAGCAGCAAGATAGCAAGACTTAGAGCCTTTAGAATTACCTACGTAATATTATGTGATTATTTAACACCAAGTAAATAAGCCAATACATTGCTTATACGGTCATCAATATATGGAAAGAATAAAATGCTGATCATCGCTGACTGCTGAAATGCGCTGATCTGCAAAGAAATATACAGATGCACATAAAAAAGAATAAAATGAATCCAAACTTCGGATTGATTTTATTCTTTGGATTCCAAACCGAGTATGTGGGACTCAAGAAAGGTATAAGGTTTCTTTAATTAATTCAGTTCAATTTGCTTATTGACGTACGAAAAGCGCAGAAATTGACGTTATATACGCGCAGAAATTGACGTTATATACTCGCAGAAATTGACGTTATATAAGCGCAGAAGAGAACATTTGAAAAGCACAATGGTTTTAGGGATTGTACGACAGTTTTTCTACAATATTTTTTGAATTTTTTAAAACTAGAAAATATTCTTGAATAACATTTTTCTGAACTTAACCCCATCATACTCGAAGAGTATTTTTAACAAGATTTTTTGAATTTTTTAAAACTAGAAAATATTCTTGCCTAACATTTTTCTGAACTTAACCTCATCATATTCGAAGAGTATTTTTAACAAGATTTTTAAAATTTTTTAAAACCAGAAAATATTCTTGCCTAACATTTTTCTGAACTTAACCCCATCATACTCGAAGACGATCTGGACTAACGTGTTATGGTCAGAAATCTCATTTTCGAAAAATGCGCTTATTGAACGTTACGATCTGCGCTTATTGTACATATATTTACTAATTATATTTCTGCGCTTTTCATACGTTTTGATGACCAGAAATGCGCTTTTACAACTCTCCGATACAAGTATGTGGGACTCAAGAAGGGTTTCCTTATTTAGTTCAGTTCAATCGCTTCTACAAAAACTGATAATTTGAGACTCAAGAAGGTGTTAGGTTTATATAGTTTAGTTAAATGTAGATCAGCGGTCAGCTCTGATCAGCGTTTTATTCAGCACCAATCAGAATCAGATTTTATGAAATTTACCTGACCTGAAATTTGAAAGATTCTGGCTGCCATAATATTTAGTTCAATGTTTTTATTTAAACGTTAGTTTAATGTCAATAATAAAGCGCATTATATTAATTAATTATTTAATAAATATACCTATAGGTAGGTACCTACCTAATTTAAAATGATTTACTTTATCTTGATAAATAACTTTATGTCAAAGTCAAATTTTTTGATAGTTTAAAGAAATTTTTAATTTGCATAATTTTATGCAATCATTTGCATTTACCTACATAAAATAATCACTTACTTCGTATTAGGTATTACCAGAAATGCAAAGGGCGGTCATTTAAATGTAAAAACAATAAATTCAGTTTACGCATCAAATTTAAATTTTAAATAGCATAAACTGCAATAATTTAAAATAAAATCATATTTATACAAATAAATCTCTGCACACGTTTTCTAAATTGAACGGTCCGAGCAGGTTTGAGTTGGAACAAAACCTAAAACCAGGACTGAAACTCGCAGTTGTTTTCGTGGCGTTGATATACGCATACGCTGTCATGTATTTTTGCAGTCTTATTATTAATTTTCTGCAGAAAAAGTGAACCTATGTCAATAGAGAGTGCTATAAATAATTATCAAATTGTTATTTTATTGATTTTGATAAAAATATTAGGCTAAGGTACCAGATACCTGCTCAATATTGATCGATATTCGATTATTTCTTCACAAAATTTAAGGTTATCTTGTTAAATATGTTACAAAAGTTACAGCTTAGATTTTAAAATTCCTTTGATTAAAAATTTAGAAATCTATTTCAGTACAATATCAAATAATGTGTTTCGCGAGTGAAACTGAATAGTGAACTTCATATTTCTGATTTTTGTCCTGCTTTGGTGGTTTGTTGTGACATCAACATCAAGTAGTGTTCCTGACATTCCAGTAGGTTGGAGTGGAGGATCTGAAAATGATAAATCTTGAGTTAACAGTGGCCTCAAGGTTAAAAGTAAGTGCCTTTTTATTTAGCTAGCGTTTCTACGTTTTTATTACAGGCTTTAAAATGGTTATAAAACAATGGTACGTGGATAATATTCTATAAATATTCTATACTAGCCTAGTATAGAATCTTATTACTAGCCAAGATACGTAGCCGTGATGATATTTCTTTATGTTGCTATATCAACATATGTCAGTATCAGCATTTAGAAAATAATTGATTGCAGGGAATAATTTTTAAACGCTTATAAAATATTTGTTGATATTATTAGTTGTTGAAATTGCTTATTTTATATATGAATTTTATTACAAATATGTACCTACTACTACTAATAAATTATCATACTTGATTTAAAAACTAGGAGGAGCGATTTGAAGTTGTCTCGCTGAACCATAGTTACACTGTGTAAATTCGAGAAAAATATAACTAGATTTTTTTGCGGTAAAATTATATTTGACATTTCAGCGTGAAGATCATCTTAACTTTTATTTTATATAGCTCTTACACAAATATTATTTCAATAATACAAATTAATTTATTATATAACTAAATAAAGTATTATTATTATAATAATTTATTACCAAAAAATCACGGTGAAACGAAACCGTCACTGACAATGACAACAGCTGACGAAACAAGATGGAGAACACTCGTTTGTTTACTCTACAAAGTTTGTTTGGTGTAAAACTGGTGTGACATTAACCAATAAAAAATTTGACGTGGCCATCACACAACCTTCCGCCATATCTAGACTTTAAACAGAGATGTATACGTACAATCCGGTGCCCATTTAAAATATACAAATAAAAATCTAAAATATACAAACATAAATTAGTATCACCTGCAGTGCCGGATTAACCCATGGGCATTATGGGCAGCTGCCCAGGGCCCCGACGTTCAGGGGTCCCGGAAGAACAAAACTAATTTTAATATAACAATAAAATTATTTCAATTAGTTTTAAAACTTCTTCCCAATTTATGAATTCAATAGTATTTTTTCATAGGTTAATAGACGAAACGATACTGTTTAAATTGTGCAAAAAACTAGGAATTATTAAAATTTTTTGATAAAAACCTCTTGAATCAGTATTTTAATAAATAGAAGCCAGAAAATGTTTTGATAAGTATAAGTATATATAATATTTTTATTATCACGATTTATTATGCAAAATTTTCGCCTGCGGCGCATTTCTTTCATTTTTTATAATTACCCTCTCTGAATATATCACAGGGATTTGCCCTTAAGCTACGCAAAAAAATTTAATCGCCGCCCCTATTTAGTAGGTACTTTTTATTTTGTTACCAAATGTATATTATGTTATTTATATATTTTTTTATTTTACATTTTATTTACGTTTTAATAACAAAAATAATTCCTGCAAAAAAAAAACGAATAACCTAAACTAGAAGAGGAGGGCCCCAAAATCATAACTGCCCAGGGCCCCATAAATCATTAATCCGGCTCTGATCACCTGAATCAAAAGATTCATTCGCACGAAAACTCTTCTGTGTTGAAGCAATCCTCCGTTCAGTTACTACATTTAATAGCTTACTTATGACTTATATAGCGCTTAGTATGCCAACTTGTCACCCGTCTCATCTGTCAATATTTTTTATGCAGAAACAAAAATCAACCGAACATGGATTACAAGATTTCAACGTTTTATTTGATAAATTTATTTTTAAATTTTACTGCAGTTCTTTAATGCTACCAGATAAAGACAATTTTTTACGTAAATTGCAAATAACTTTTCCTCTTATTCTTATTACAAATAAATAATATATTTATCCAAATTTATAGAAATTTTTTACACTTAATCTTTTCAATCTTCAAAAAATATCACTTCCGGTGAAGATATTTGTACCAAAATCTAATGAGCTCTTCCTATTCGTATACAATTGTAAAATACCAAATATCAATTTTTTTGGGTAATTCGTATTTGAGTTATGTGACTAACACCCCTTGACCACATACATACCCACACACATACACACACACACATACATACAGACATCATCGGGAAACTATCAAAAATGAGTTGTAAGGACCCTAATTCGTGCTCATCCACTAAAAACTCACTACCCGATTTTTGCATGATTCCAATACCTTCCTTTACAGGTAAGCGGAAGGTAAAAACGATCACTTTTAGCATCACAAAAATAGAAATTTCAATATAAGAGAGTAGTTGCTAAAGTAATATTCATTTTAATAATAGTTATTCATAATGCCAAGAGCTGAAGGCAGCCTTTTGCAGATTGAGGCTACATAGTAGAGTTTGTACAACGAGCGTAGCAAGGACTGCAACTCGGCTGCAAATAATCGAAGTCTGCAAAAATACTTTTAGCCAGAAGTATACACAATACACAGCAATTTTGTACGCTGAATTGATTTTTATTCGCAATCAACATAAATTTTGTAATTTTAGAATTAATATCATCATACCTAGATATTTATAAGCAGCGGTCTGAAAATATTTTCAGACACTATTAGCAACTGTCTGCAAAGAAGCATTGGTCTCTATTATTTCTTCTCGTTGGCCATTACAAAATTCGTAAACCATGTCAGCATAATCCAGTATTATTTGTAAATGTGCGCGGCATGATTGTAGTTTACTCACTCCACAAAAGAATTAAACGAACTAAAAAGAGAATGGGGGTTTTCACGATTTTTTGGTTTTTTTATATGTTAATCTATACATTAAAATATAAGACCCGTATTTTTTCTTTTCGCTTAAAAGTTGCTAATAAGCCAGAAAAAAATTCATAAAGTTTAAAAAAATAAGTGCCGCGAAAACCGATGCCGCGTGTAACAGTGTGACGTCACCAACATCTAGAACATACGTTCAACGCGCTGACAAGGACCGATACGTAGGTCTTACCTTGCACAGTCAACATCTTGTCAACTTGAACAGAAAAACATAACCAAACTGTTTCATGCCGTTTCATTTCGATTAAAACCAACACAAAAATTCTTCAATAAACTGTAAGTAATCGTGTTTGAACCTAACCAAACTCGACAACGTACACCCGTGAACGTTGGTGAACGTGTCAAAAATCGAAAAATCAACTGGTGGTCCGTCGTCCAAACGACAAAAAACGAACTTGCACGAACCAACTCCTGGTTTGCTAGCGATGTTGGCTACGTCACACATGGCGCATTTCAATGAACGATTCAAAAGACTTACATTTTCATTTCGATAAAGAGGTAATAAATCTATCAAAATTAACAATTATTATCACTTTCCTATAACTTATACATGCTGAAAATTGATATCCAATAAGTATTTCTTTAAAAGCCGTAGGCTTGAAAACCCCCATTCAGTGTTCGATGTGGACATGTTAATTCTACTATTAATTTATTGCTGTATCAAGAATAATAAAAAGAAAAAACTTTGTGACTGACCCATCAGAAGATATTTTCAGGAAAAAAGCGACTAAAACAAGAGATTCTCCCGTTGCCCTCCTTGTATTCGAACTTGACTGGGACATTTATATATAGGGAAATTATCACCTGAGGTATTATACGAGAATGAATGAATTGTGACTTTTCTGTTTATCTTTTAAAGAGAGAGACAGAAAATACGGGCCAGCTCGGAGCATGCATTCTATGACGATAAACAACAACGGTAACGATTGTAACGCACAGGCCCAGTAGTGATCTTTCTCTTTCACACAGGGTAAACAGAAAAGCCACGAATCTACAGTATTGCTAAGCTACGGAGTGTCTATTCCTGTGTTTATATTATACTTCGTGATATACGCTATTTTTTGCACTTTACTCTCATTCGAAGCATAATAGTTTTAAAAAAGACACATTTTGTAATTTTGACAATACAAACTTTAACAAATGTGTAAGTAATTTTTTACCATATATACTCTGTAACAGTAGGAAATAGCACGTATCTATACTTTACAATGGGATTAAATAATTCAATTCCTTCACAATGGGATTATATATTATGACAAAATGAAAATTAATCCATTATTGAGTTCAAATTTGGAACCTTAGTCCCTAAAAATTAAGTCTAAAGAAGAGTTTTACTCCCGGAAGTGCATAAAACATAATATATGTTATAAATTTTTAAACTGCTACCAGCATAATTACAACAGCATATTACATAATGAGCGAGAAAAGTGATTGATATCAATTGCGTGAGAATGTTGACGAGTTCGAAAATCTCACGAATATTTCCTGTCACTGTCATAATTTTAATTTTTAGAAAAAACAAATATACCACCATGATGGAATTCATGATACACCTACAAGGTTTTTAATAACACAATTATAAATTCTATTTAAATTATACCAGACACAGCATTACTTTAATTTATGTGGATAAATCACTTTGAATGTCGTGTTTATCCATTTTAATGGAATAATGCTATTTATCACGAAATACTTAATGACAGGAAAAAATTATCAAATATCAGAAATACAACTCACGCCTACTAAAAGCAGAAACAAAAATTTAAACTGTGGCGATATGACCTGTTCGATAACATATCGAACGGGTTATATTGTTTATTTTCGTAGCTAGATAACTATTGTATTGTATTGTATTGTATTGTATTTATTCTTTGATCCTGTGATACATAGGTAATACATATGGATAGCGTCAGTTACAGATAAATAGTTTATATGACATAATAGGTACACAGAAAAGTTATATAAAATAACATAAAAATTAAAATTAGTTTGTGCTGTGGCTCCCACCTAAGATACCAGAAAAGTTCTTCGAAGAGATAATGAATGAGTTAGTATGCCTACTGTATATAAACTGATTGTTTCGTGTATATGGTCGTGGGGAAAAAATAATAAACAGTAACCGACAATAAACCTTCATTATTACAAACTACAATCTTCTTTTCGAAATCACACACCACAGTTTTTGAAATAACCCTTTCTAATTCTTTGCTAAAATGGAACCCCAGTATCGCATCTCCATTTGAGACAATAGTATAGAACGACAAATATCTGTTTCTCGTTGTTGGGGCTAGATGTTTCTTGTCGCCTGGCTGTTCTTTATCGTCGACGTCGCAGCTCAAATTAAATCAATGGAGGAAAATGAGGACAAATTGTTTTCGCGCGTGCAGAGCCCCACTGAGACTTCAAGGTGCAAATGGATGTCGCAAGGTGCGACTGCGGCGAACCGACGACTATTTTTACTGGGGTTTTCCTTTTGTACAACGAGAAACAGTGATCTGTGTTTACGTCAAGTTGGTACACCAAGGGATGTTCGATATATTTTGAATGGGAGCCTTAGCGCAAAGCTAAACATTATAATATGACATGACAGGGCGAGTTGCTTAAAGTACACGTTACACTATGTAAATTCAAGTAGGTTATCTTTTTGTTTGTAAATATGGTTGTAAGCGAAACATTTAAAAGTAATAAAATGTTTCAGAACGTTATTTTGTTTACATTACAAAATTTGTCATTTTGTTAAACAAAGGTAGGTATGTAATTACGAAAAATGGAAGGTAGGTAAAAATTTAAAAAATTAATTCACATATTTCTACAATCGTCTATAAGGAATTTAAAACGATATTTGCCATTCTCAGTTAATTAATCTCATAACATTTTTGCATTTTGAATGTCTATAATAACCTCACTTCTTAAGTGTCAACCGAGGTGTCTACTGTCATTCTTATCATTCTTACATTGAACTAGCACTTGAAGGTCATAAATAGATTCGTCCACAAGCGCCTCTACCGAGAGCAAAAGTGCGCTAAGACTCCCATAAAATTTCTTCAAACGAATAAGTAAGTTTCGGTTTCAACTGATTGGCTGGCGCAACTCTTACTATTAACGTGCTGCGCCCGCCTTATAGCTGGCTTCGTGCTACCTCGCCCTTTACCCCTACAAAACCGTAGATGATACGTTCTAGCATGTGTTGCGCCTTAACTGAAGTAAATTTTATCGTTGATATTGATAATATACAGGTTTTGAAGTTAATGTCATAAATTTATGGGTAAAGTAGTATAACATGTGTTGATTAAGAAACAGAATTTTTTTTTTAAATCGCAAAATTAATTAAATTAAGATCATATTTAAAATTCATCGTGTAAGAGACGAACCAACAGACATGGCCGTTTGCATGGATGGATGTAACTGAGTATTGCAGTAAATTCCTAAGTTGAGTGTGTATTTCATATAAAAGAAGTGTGCTTAACTTAAGAATGTTTCGTGATGAGACGTGATCGACTGGAATCTGGAACAGTAATAACTAGAAATGACTGAGTTCTGATAATGCCGCCATTGTTTCCAGGCGTGTTATGCTTTTATACTAAAAATTGTTGTTTCAAATTATCCTTATATGTCAATATTGTATTCGATTTGTGCATCTGATGATGACTGCAGGTCACTCGAAACGTAATTCTAAATAAATCTGTAATAAAGCTGTAATTTTCTTTGGACTGAATCACTGAAAAGTTGTTCTAGTTATTAACAATGTTTGTAACTATAATCTAAATCTTATTAAGAATGTTAAATAACTACATTAAAACAACACTATAAATAATAATATGAGTTTGTCAAACTCTCCGGTACATCCGTGTAACTAAAAGCTTGCCCGGATAAGGGTTAAACTGCCAATAATTACAAAAAAAAATTAGTAACAGTGCGCCATAATTTTACATCTTTCCTTCTACTTCTAAAAGAAACTTATAATACCCACTAAAATATAAAAACAGAGAAACAAAGATTCTGTCTTTCTTAACATGGTAGGTACTAGTTTTCTAAAATTTATTTTTCATCCTACAAAAGACGCAGTACCTGTAGGTCTACCTACTCCTTATGAGCTCTTTTTTGCAATTAATTAAAATGATGATTCACAATTTGTGAAGTTCACTTTTAATCATCAAACTGACGAATTTTAATTATAGAGTTCTATGCAAACAAGATACGTAAATCTCTACATAATGAACAAAATCTATTTAACAAATATATTTTTAATGAGATTAAATCATAGTCGCACGTGCGAATAGTAGTGATGCCGTGAGACGAGACGAGACGAGAAATAGTCAATTCTCGTCTCATCACAAATTTTCGAGACGAGAATTTTTAGTATTCTCGTCTCGGTCATTTTTCAGCTGTTCATTTCTCGTCTCAAGGAACTCGATTCTCGTCTCGTCTCAAATTTCTCGACAAAAAGTTAGAGCCACCTAACGATTTTTGCAAGAACTATTAGATTTCGCGTCATGCCCATGTCACACATGTAATACTTGTACAGAGTGATCGGAGTGATCAAAACAAACTGACAGTCACGTGACCCGCAATTTTCTTAAATGCTATTAAAACTAGACTTCTAGGAAGAAAAGTTTGATTTCCAAGTTCATGGGTGTGCGACTTAGGATAATTAAGATTTTTTATTTTAGTACTTAATTTTATTAAACTCAACAATATTTTCTAAATGAATAATTAAATAAGTTACAATAGCCACCGTTTCGGAATTATAACTAGTGATGACCACCGAAAACCGCCAATATTTAAAAATAAAACTTGTGTGCAGCGCGCCATCTGTCGGTAGTAGTGAGTAGAAAAAACATCGTACCTAACCTCAAATTTAATGATCAGACTACTACAAATTGAATGTATTTGATTATAGTTTTATTCGTTACAAAAAACATTGTACAAACCACTTGCGGGAAGACACCATCCCAGCATTCGCGTAAATGAAACCCTCGCTTCGCTCGTATTTCAAAAAACCGCTCATGTGGGACCAAAATCTTCCCGCATTTGGTTCATAAATAACTATTTACTATTCTTGATTGTTCTTTTAATAATGTAGCTCCTGATGATGACGTATGTGACGTCGAAACTAGTCGACTGAGAAATAAAATATTGTTGAGTGCATCCCAATAATTTTTCTTCATTCCTGATTAAAAAAAGATATTTTTAAGTAAAAATTTCGAGAATTCTCGAGTTCTCGAGGGTATTTCTCGTCTCAAAATTATGAATTCTCGTCTCACCCCGAAAATCCGAGACGAGAAATTTACTGATTCTCGTCTCGTAATTTCGAGACGAGACGAGAATGAGACGAGAAATTTCTCGTCTCGGCGGCATCACTAGCGAATAGAACTACCTAACAGAAATTAAAATTATTTCAATTCTTTCATAGTAAATTATTTTAGTACGTTTTTATATGAAACTTTGTAAGTAGATGTTTTACAAAAAGTAAAAATAGAATTTAAATTTCAGCTCGTATATTTCACAGCTTACATAAACACAGTGCCTAATTACATTCTGGTTTAATTGCATTACTAAATTATGCAAAAATTAGATGTACGATATAAGTCACAATGGAAAAATGTAAATGAACCAAATGATTTTATCTTTTCTTTCAACAAATTACAATTACTACTTAAGTTAAATGAGTTATGAACCTTTATCGCTCCCAGTGTATTTACTTTTAATTGCATTGCAGATTTAATAAATATCTGATAATTAAAATCATGCTGATCCGTGCTGACCTAATTAAAAACTCTGATCAAATAAAATAAAACAAATCAAACTAAACATCTGACGGAACAATTTATGTTACTGTCAAATGTTGGATGTTCAGTAAGTCTTTAAATCCTCTAATAGCTATATGGATTGTGAAACGAATGTCTGTTTTATGACAAATATCTATTTTTTTGTACAGTTAATATACGTATTTCAAAACTCTGCTTAGTAAATGTTTGTGAAAACCGAAATTAGACTAAGTGCTAAAATTTAAACTGAGTAAAATCTATTGAAAACAATTTGTTTGTTTGTGACAACGGGGTAACTCATGTTTAGTACAACGAATATCTCAAACAATAAAATCTAGACAAAAATCACACTGAACCAACAACCGGCTATTTGAAGCAGTATTTCTTAAAATTTAACTTGTGCGATACTACATGCATACATGAATACCTACCACGCCATTTACCCAACTTCAATGCGGCAACCTTTCATATTGTAAATCATCGGTATAGTATATACGGTTCTAGGAGTTTAATTGCCTGTTTCACCGCTGTAACTTTTGTATAACTTATAATTTAACTGTAAAAATATAGAATCTAAATAATTACAGCAATGTTTATGTCACATTTGGCAATTCAAAGCGCTACACACGATCGCTGACGAGAAGTCGGGTACAAATAAAGATGCTGTACAGCGCTGACTGCTGAAATGCGCTGATCTGCGAAATGCATAGATGGACGTAAAAAACCGCTGATCTATATTTCACTAAACTAAATAAAGAAACCTAATACCCTTCTTGAGTTCCACGTTTTCAGTTTTTGTAGAATCTCTGATTGAACTGAACTAAATAAAGAAACCAAATACCCTTCTTGAGTCCCACATATTTGGTTTTGGTGAAAACTCTTTATTGAACTGAACTAATAAAGAAACCTTATACCCTTATTCTTGAGTCCCACATATTTAGTCCAAGATCCCAGGACCCCCAGACCTTACTTATTTTCTCAGAAACCAAATGTATGGGATTAAGTAGTGTAAGTATATACTTTGAGTGTATGCGTACTTGCAAGCTTGGGCCGACGGCCAATTAACAGATATCCGGTGCTAAAG
Organism: Agonum fuliginosum; assembly: GCA_947534325.1. Taxonomy (NCBI): domain Eukaryota; kingdom Metazoa; phylum Arthropoda; class Insecta; order Coleoptera; family Carabidae; genus Agonum; species Agonum fuliginosum. The sequence continues at coordinate 10,879,067 of OX384029.1, read as the reverse complement.
GTAAGTAAAAATAGTATTCACATTTCTTAAAGTTTCAGTGTTAATTTTTACGTATGTTTTAGAGAATATAATATAGACACATTCCATCGGCGGTAACTTTTACCAGACACTTTAAAGCACACGTTTGACATAATAGAATAACTGACATAATAGGGTAGTTTACCTGGTAAACTTTACCATAGTAGCAAATTAGCAATCCAGTCAATTATATTGAAAGGAGACCCCAGTAATAAGTTATTACCATGAAAAAAGTTTTCAAAAAGTTAATAGTTCTTTAAATATTTGAGATTTTACGTATCGTACATGTACGTCACAGTAATGCGTTCTCTCTCGAGCTCTCTCTCTCACACATCTATCCTATTCTGAATTATTGCAACGTGTATGCCGTCTATCTTTGTTCAACGTAGTGTCTCTTTATCTATGAACTGTCATGTAAAGTAATGTACTTTAAAAATTAATCACAAGAAATTAAATTTATTTATAACGATTTCTGCAAAATACAGTTACACGTTAGGGACTTTGCTTCGTTGAGTCTTCGATATTAGCCGTAAAATATAAATACAAACCATAGGGACAGACAAACGATATAATTGTCAAAATATTTAACATTTAACCAATTTGACATTTTATAATACTTATTTCGTAGATATCGTGGATCCGTTATCATTCCAATCAATGTCATTAATTGAAGTAACAAAAATTAAATTAAATTCTTTGATAATTCCAATGTACCTTGCCCGAATTTTGTAGTAAAATATGTGCAGTTTAGCGCGCTAGCATAAAATCATAGTTTTTTGCTAAATCTGTAATGAAAATTGATAAGCTTTGCCCGAATACTCCCATTGCAAGATATGTTGAATGACATAGGTCTGCGAATCATATAAGTAGTACTAAAACTCAGGATCAAATTTTTGAAGGGAAATTTATAAATTATATATTTAAATAATATATTTTCACGTGTATTCTTACATACAGTAATAAAGAAACTACCAAATTGTATTTTATATTTTGTAACATTTAAAAACACTTGATTTTATATGAGTACATTTTAATTCCAGCCCCATTGTTTGAGAAGATTTTCAGTTGTACATCTACGTCACACAAACTTTAAAAATTAATTACAGCTTTATTAAGAACAATTAAGGCTTATCAGTACTCTCAATCGCTTTCAAATAACATGAAGTTTCAATAAAAAAATTTTAAAAAAATTGGTAAACTACCCTATTGACTTAGTTTGTTTGTTTTCAAGCAACTTTGATTATTGAAATGTATGTATGTCAAACGTGTGCTTTAAAGTGTCTGGTAAAAGTTACCGCCGATGGAAAGTGTCTAGCAGTATTGATTATTAATTTTTAATTATATTCTCTAAAACATACGTAAAAATCAGCACTGAAACTTTAAGAAATGTGAATACTATTTTTACTTACCTTTAGCACCGGATATCTGTTAATTGGCAGTTGGCCCAAGCTTGCAAGTACGCATACACTCAAAGTACATACTTACACTACTTAATCCCATACATTTGGTTTCTGAGAAAATAAGTAAGGTCTGGGGGTCCTGGGATCTTGCTCTAATTCGGCTTGGATTGATGATTGCAATATGTGCGTATTTTTCCTTGTGAGCAATTTTCCATGTGCGCAATATTCCGTATTCGCATTTTTTCAGTGCGCACTTTTCCACGTCCGCAATTGTCTATGTGCGCAATAGTCCGTGCGCGAAATAGTCTGTACCCGCATGTCCGTGTGCGAAATTGTCCGTGTCCGAAATATCCCGTGTCCGCAATTGTCTGTTTCCGCATTTTTCTGTGCGCATTTTGCTGTGTGCAATTTTCAGGTGCGCATTTATCTTGTGCGGATATACCCGGTCACCGTATGGTTTATACTGTATGTGGTAAATCCATAGGTGGTCACAACCCAAAATATGACTCAAATTAATATACAACATTCATTACAAGTCGTAGAATTTGGATAAAAATTAAAATTCATACGAAGATGATCGAATTTAAAGTTGACACTAAAATGCATTGCGTATATGGAGGTTAGCAGTAATTTTACTAAACGATTAGTAAATATTATATCATAACAACCCAACATGTTTGGAAAACGAATTGAGGTCTATATTAAAAATAAAAATAAAAACTATGTGTCATCGCAATAATCGCACGTAAAAGGTTACAGTCTCAAAAATTATATTTTTACGTCAAACTACTGCATTTCGGTGTAAATTTTAAATTAAATTAAAAGTTTTTTTCAATGGATACCTACCTATTATTTGTAATTTATATTAAAATCTACGATTTCAAATAAATTATTTCTCATCATTTTCTCTCTGAGAGTATAATAAGCTAGAACTAAAAATTGAATACCTATCTGTAATATCTTTCTTTACAAATTATTAGTACCTACTGTTACTTTGACGCAAGCGATAGATTATTCCGGATTATTCTATTTTTATTTTTACATATGATAAAACTGCCGTTATGTATCTCTAAAATTCAATTTAAAGGTAATTAGCCTTGAATCATAGAAATTTATTTTTTTCGGGCACCTATGACGCTACTAAATATACTAAATATACTAATAGCTTTGAATATATAATTTACTACAAGAACGGCAACGCAATGTATCTAAAGTGTACAGAAATTTTTTACCGTCCTATGATGCCCCTAGCGGGAATTCGAGAAATTATTACTCAAGGAGAGAGAGAGAGAGAGAGAGAGAGAGAGAGTAGTAATGAAAGAGAAGCATGCTTTCTCTTGTTTGCGTCTGATACGAAATGTAGAGAGGAATTTTTGTTGTTATACAATACCTAAATAAAATAATTTGTTTGCTTGTTGGAAATATAAATCTCAAAGCCTTTTAAAAAAAAGAAATTAAAAATAAAAATATTATATTTTCTACAATTACCTAATTTCTTCCCAACAACTAGATCATAAACATTTTCTGCAAATAGACTTATCTAAATTGACGATACTAAATATTTTTCTATGCCTTTAAATAATTTTGAAGTGAATGAGATCTCTACAAACCTAAGAAATGAATTGTCACTTCATATAATTTACGATGAATAAATTTTACTAGTTTCGTCACTTTAAGTAAACCAAGATGTTTCTATAACAATAATAAAAATTTGTCACTAATATTTTTACTCTGTCATGTAGAAAAAACATGAATTTTGTAAATTTAGACAAGGGAATATGAAGAGGAATTTTGTAAAATCTACTAAGACTGTCTTATCTTTCTTCAATCTAATTAATAACTAATTAATGAACAAGTGTGTGCTTTCACATCAAATTAAACTTAATGCCGTAGAGCAAAAATATCAAAATTGATGTATGTATGAAATTCAAACGCATTCTGCCATCGGTTTCTCTCTTAAAGTTTTTTATAACGATCTAAAATATGGAATGATTATTTTCCTCGGCTAGCACCTCGAATAATAATCCTCCGCTTTGGTAATAAAAAATCGTTTACAGAATAGACCTTAGACTATAATAGAATAAAAAGCGGGAGGTAATAATATAATAATTTATTATTAAATTATCATGGTGATAAATTAAATAGGTTACCTGTTTTATTCTTTATTCATAAATATTATATTTGGAGAAATAATTTTGGTATGATGAAGGCATAATATAACTGTGCACGATATATTTTAATTTTTAAGAAATATCAAATATTAATTTTTATTTACTTTTTAACTATAAAGAAATATGAAAAATAAGGTGCAGACAGGTTTGTGAGATTTATAAATTCCGATGTAAATTAATTACTTTCTTACATTATATAATGATAGTGCCACTACAGTTTTGTTTTTAATTTGATTACAACAAACCGAGGACAAACAGTTCATGTACCGAGTGCCAGGTGGCACTGCCGTTGTTAGAACATTTTTCGTGTGACGTATTCTATTGCTTACGTTGTCTTTCTTGTAGTAAATTATTTATTCAAAGCTAATAGTTTTAATGAAGATTATAAGGGGTAAACCACAAAGAAAATTTTTTATGCAGTATAACTAGATTCAAACCACAGTCGGTTAAAAAACGCACAAGTACCAAATGGGGGTACGCCGTCTTAGATTAATATGAATAAAGTACAAATATGTTTCACAGCTTATTTTATATCCATCCATGTTAAGTATAAGTACAATTTGTTGTATTTCTTCCTATAATATTATAAAGTGTACAAACTATTCACAACTACATAATTCTGGTGTTATCATGTCGTGTCGTGTCACTTTGAATGAATTTCCTCTTCCGCTTTCAATAAAGCTATTTGGGTATTTGGCGAGTTCCTGTGATGCAAGCAGCAGTTTACGTCACCTGCAGGTCTCGTCTTTACCGGCACTTCAAACCGGAAGGAAGTTGATGCGCCCATCGCCCCCGAGAGACAGAAATAATGCCCCTTTCATGGCTGCCCCAACACGTTAACGGCGGCCCATTTCAGATCCTTTGTAGTATAGGTGTAGTAGAGATAGTGAAGCGACACAGACTAAACTAGTTTTGTTCGAGAGAAAGGAAAATTGAAATGGGGAAGTTTAGAAGATTCTGAAGGTTCTTACAAGTAGTTTATACTAAATATTGGAATGGTGTGGTTTATTATGTACCATTAATCTATCAAAGAGGAGGAACATATCACTATTGAGGAGAATTTTTATTTTATTTCTTACTGCTTGTATTTTATACACCTTCAAATATATCAAAACACTAAATTTAGATCATTGAATGTAATAAGTGTCATGACGTCGGATCGAAGTGTAGCAATGCAAAACAAATCAAATATTTTCTGATCCATGCAAATGTAAATGTATGAGTTTCGTTTTAAACAATAGGATGTTAGAAAGAAACCGAGAATGTCTTTGCAATGAGAAAACTGTATAGATATTACATTTTATTTTTTTCTTCCTTTTTATACTCATGGCGAGATTGAAATTATATTGTACAAACATATTACCTTTATTGAAGTCTTCTTCACAATTTCGAAAATTATGTTCTTATGCCTGTTTTACACGATCAAATTTATTCACCAATAAATTGATAAAGTTGACCTTAATAATAATTTTTATTTCTTCATCGATAAATTTTCCAAGTAGAAAAATATATTTGTTCGTTTTACATCATTAAGTTTTTCTCAATATATTTTGAAACTTACCAACCTACCGATATCAGCTCTGTCACTTTAGTATTAATGTCAACAGTTCCAACAATATTTTTCTTTCATAACCTATTAACTAAACGCTTCTAAACGAAATGAAATGCATGAAACGTCATGGAAACGTAACATTTAATAAAATTAAAATGGTATACACAAAGATTGGCAACGACAATATTAAGAAAAAAATCTCTAGATTTTCCTAAAATATTGTAGAAAAATTGAATATAATTAAAAACAAATAAAAACTTTGTCAATTTATTGATAAATAAATTGGATCGTGTAAAACAGGCATTATGTTATATAAAAAGTAGCTTAGAGAGAGATAGATAGACAGATAGAGAATATTAATTTGTGGCAGGAAATTTTTAATATATCATACTAACTGTTTCATAAAACTACTGTTATCTATCCGTATAATATGTATAACGTGTTATTTACCACAAATTAATAATAATTTATCAATATGCCAGTATTGGTGCATGTTAAATTAATGTAAACAAATTTAGTGTCTCAAAAAAATTAAAGTGAGCAGCACGTTATGTAATGTAACAAATGCTCCTATATGATCAATTTTTCCAGATCATTTTTTCGGGTCGTATGTTAAATTAAACCCTCGCATGTAAGAATCTGGTTTTTATACTAGTTACGAAATTTAATTTTTATTTTATGCAGGATGCAGAGGCGGACTGGCTAGAAGGTCTACCGGGCGACACGATATTAGGCCCATCGAGAGACCGAGAGATCATGCTTTATTGCAAAAATTCTTGTAAAATTTAATAAATCTCCGTATAAATAATTGGCGTACGCGCGCGTACGGCTTTGAACCCTACAAATTTTTTTATCCGCGGTACAAGGTTCTAATGCCAGGGTCTGTATATTGGGGCCGATTACTTGAAAGCTCGGTAAGAAATTTAGTTCCAGTCCGGCCCCTGATCTTATGTATCATATCAATCAAATACTTATGATTATTCACATCATCTGTCTTCTGCCAAAAAATATTAATAAAAATGCAGAATATTGAATTTCACAGCCAATGAAAATGAGTAGACTTGATTGTGTGTCGACTTTTATGGCCAGTTGCACCGCTTCCTGTTAAAATTTAAGTTTTCCTTAAATGAACAATACAAATCAAAATTTGTCAAACGTACAAAAAACATTGCTTTCATTAATTCGATTCAATATTTTTCATTTAAGAGACACTTAGAATGTAAGTATTTGTGCTTGCAAGCACAAGGAACATTCGTAATACTACCAGAAAAAGAATCAACATATATACAACTACTTATACAGCGTGTTCATTTTAAGTGGCGCACCATTGCTATCTCGAGAAGTATAAGAGCTACTAAGTTGGTTAAATTAGCAAACAATTTCTATTTTACATGACTACTTTAATGAACGAAACAAATTTTTTTTAGACCAGTGGTTCTCAAACTACGGGGTGCAACTTTCTTATTTCAAATGGGGACCTATTTTTTTTATTCGTTTATTCGATTCAGTATTTTTTTCTGAATTCAACGAGATATTAGTTTCATACCCTGGTATAACAAAAACATGAGAAAAACGCTATTGAAAATTATGATAATTTAATTAAAATCTGATTGTTACAAGAGTGCTATGAAAGAAAACAATTGAATTTTTGTTTCATATTAATTGTTATTTGATAATGAAAAATATTCTTTGATTTTAATCAGGAGATCAGGACCGCTACTGTGTGTTTGAGTTCAGGGCACTAAGTACTCAGTAGGGTGTAAGGTGGCGGTAACTACGGACACGTGTTTCGACCTTATTTGGTCTGATCAGTGTAGTATACTAGAATCTTTTTCACTAACAATTAATATGAAACAAAATATTCAATTGATTTCTTCCATAACACTAACTAACAATCAGATTTTAATTAAATTATCATAATTTTCAATATCGTTTTTCTTATGTTTTTGTTATGCAAGGGTATTAAACTAATATCTCGTTGAATTCAGAAAAAAATACTGAATCGAATAAGTAAATAAAAAAAATATGTCCCTATTTGAAATAAGAAAGTTGCACCCCGTAGTTTGAGAACCACTGCTCCAAAAAAATTTTTGTTTCGTTCATTACAGTAGTCATATAAAATAGAAATTGTTTGCTAATTTAACCAACTTCGTAACTCTTATGGTTCTCGAGTTAGCAATGGTGCGCCACTTAAAATGAACACCCTGTATAAGAGAAAATCTTTGATGTAAGTATAGGTAGAAAATATAATTTAGTACCTAGCTAATACTCTGTATTTATAGCCGCAGATTTTGATTACGTGATGTAACAAAATATGTAAGCGTAAACAGAATAAATTTTTTTTCATATTATAGGTAGTACAATAGTAGATACCACCTACCATTGAAATCCTAATACTCAGTTAAAATATGAATGAAACACAGGTGTGAAAATAATCCCCTCGACGTTTTCCAAATATAGAAATCGTTGGTAAACTCTCTCGTGATATAAATTTAACGCGCTAATGTTGTTGAGTGTCTGTAAACGTACCGTACATCATTGTCCTCTCCTAACCTAAACTCAAACTCCAACGGCGCAACGGCGGCGGCTCCGATTCAATGAATAATTCGACTGGTGAACAAAGCATTCCTGCCAACAAATCACGGCGTCCAGTGCTAAATTTAAAGTGTCATAGGACTCGGCGTCGCCGTTCGTCTTGTATAATGGCGCGGGTTTTTGCAACGGCCCGTCCATTCAAAAGCAATTATTGATGCGTTAATTGCCCCGATGGCTTCCAATTTTTCGGTCGACTGCTGTTTATAATGTAAGCACTTCCGAGCTACCGATAATATAGAGATCGCAGCCGCAATTAATGTAGACGTAATTAAGCCAGATGAGATAAAAAACGATCAGAGTAGAGTAGAGTGAAGCATTCTCCACCAGAGGAAACGATTTTTATCTGGTTGTTATTTTTATTTCACGGTTCTACTTCATGACGACCTCATTTCAATCCGCGGAAATCTTTAAATATGAAATGTAGTCATTCTTAAAATTGTAAAGTTATATTAGTTTAGAATGGGGCGAATAATCGAGTGCGTTATGTAACCAACTATGGCTCTAGTTCTGACAACTAAGTTACACATTCCAGTTTACCCTTATGACTTACTCTTTACTTGTTTTTCAGGTTTAGGTTAAACGAAATAGAGAACGAAATTTTTTAAACGGTTTTTGATCAATAAGCAGTTTACTGATTCATAAAACCAGTGGTGGATTTAGGGGAGGGGGCGGCCCAGTCAGTAAGTCTTGTTTGTGTTTGTGGATCTTTGTTTACATTTTGATGAGTATTTTTAAATTTCACTTCAATTATTAATGTTATTAATATTAACATTGCAGATCCAACTGTCACTCATCAAACGGATCAACTGAAGCTGATCCATTTCGGACAGTGTGACAGTTATAAGAAAAGTTATGTCGTCAAGTTAGCTAGGGTCAGACTGACATCATTTGGTCCCGTCGGGAACAATAAATTGTTATTTGGCCCCTAAACTTCCTACCAACATATCAATCATTTTCAGAATATAAAGAATTCATCGCCTATTTACTGTACTTACGGGTAATGTGGCGTACTATAAGATTGACCCAATATGAAAACATTATACGCCGCAGGCAAATTTTTTCATTCAAGGTCAAATATCTTGTAATTGAAAATTATCTTAAAATATAAAGAACATAATTTTCTAAATAATTATTGCTAGAAACACAAAACAAAATTTCAGTTTGCAATTTGGCCCCCAAAAGATCTTGGCCCCGTCGGAAATTGCCGCGACTTGCTAACCTGGTTGGTCAGTTCGCCCCTGAGTTGTTTTTAACAAAAAAAGTTTTGTTGTTTAATACTGTTTTATTTGTATAAAACGTGTTTTATTGATTTAATAAATGTTTTATACAAAAAACAGCATTTTAATCAACAAGAAGTATCCCTACCTGTACTGTATATTATTTGGTTATGTCTATGAGTGACATCTAGTGAGAAATAGTATATACTATAAACTATTATTAGCAATTATTGGAACTTTGTTTCTTTATTATATTACGGAGATAAAGTACCTATTAAAATTAAAAATGTTTTAAACGTGTTTGAAACACTTGCTTTGTTTTAAACAAGTTTTAAACGTTTGTTAAAGCGAATGTCTTCATTCATATCATACATCTTAAATAATACAGAACAAATGAAAGTGACCGATTACATCCATTATAAACCAGGCTTAATTCGAAGAAAAATGGGTTTATGCACAAAAAAATTAAGAATAAGAATAGTCTTAAAGTTAAAATAGTTATAACGTGTGAGTCGGTTTATGCTGCAGGAGTAAGAATAAGGATTAAGAATTATTTCTCCAGCATAAACCGACTCATATGTTACAACTGTTTTAACTTTAAAACTATTCTTATTAATAATTCTTAATCTTAAATTTTTGAGCATAAACCTAAGATATATATATATATATATATATATATATATATATATATATATATATATATATATATATATATATATATATATATATATATATATATATATATATATATATATATATATATAAGATGTTTGGTGCTAGAAATGAACGTGATCACATACATCAAATGATGATTTACTCGTGTGGCTATGAAAATTTTGCCACATTTTGCGTTAGTACGTCAATGGCCTCGGCAGTGGTGGTAGCTTCGGTGGCTGCGTGACGTAACACGTATGGGGAAGATACATAGCCTCGCACTGTGGCAGTTCGACAGATATACGGGGATATTTGCACATGATTTGTTAAAGAGCGAAACGAGAGCACGATGCGCAACATACTTGCGATGTTGCCACCTCTGCCCCACGCTAAAATATGCCAGTGTCGATATGAAAAGATATTACCATGAACGATGTCACTTTTGGTTAACGCGCTATGCTCGAGTGCGCGCGCTCTTTATCGCTACTATAAAACTTTTTACGCCCTGAAAAAAGTGAAAAAATTGCCGTATATATTCGAGGGTTTTAGTTTTCAAATATTTTTACAGAAATCGCATGTGAGTTTGGGTTTCAATCTTGGTACCAGCTGCTGAACTCGGAGTTTATCTTCCTATGATTGCCGACGAATTTATGCCTATTGTTACAACTGACAACCACATACATATTGCGTTATTTTTGTCAATATGACTCGTAGATTTTACTGCTGATATCACAAAATATGCTGCCGTAACCTACTGCAGAATACATATTTTATTTATTGACGATGTTGGGGAACTAAGCCAAAAGATCGTAACTCGTATTTTTTCGATTTCGTGATTTTTGGATAATGGTATGATGTACTTAAAATATAACTTTATACAAAGTCTTATAAACATTTAAATTTAAGTAGTGATTTTTTACTTAAAGAAAATGATTTAATTAAGGATATCTCGCGGATAAAAATATTTCACTAATTTAATAATACTTATTATAAGTAGTGGCAAAGTGGTGCTGTCAATTTTAGATTTATTTTTATTTACCTCACTTGAAAAATTCGCATTTGATTCTGATTTTAACCAGTAACAATTTTTATATTCAAAGTTTTAGATAATCACAACATTCATGCTCTAAGTGGGATACGAACCCACGATTTCGCTAGCAGATCGGACCACCATGAATAATTTCGCTACGTTAGTCCCGTCGGCTATCGTGGCTTCGTGACGGCTACAATAATTAATTTTTAAAAGTAAGCTAGCTTTGTTTGTATTTTTTCAAAATGTGTTTTGAATTATTATTATTGTATTTTCTTTACGATTTTTAAAATCAAATTCTGTTAAAATTGCTCGTTACGCCCCTATCTAAAAAAAATGTTGTTTGCGGCGTTAGAGACCTTGCTTCGCTCAGCGTCCTCTTTTCGAGATAAACAAATTAGTCCAGGAAATTTACGATAAAAATGCCTCAAACTTCGGACAAATTGCAACAAAAGCTTTCTCGACGGAATCCAATACAGAAAACTGTGCTTTTTAACATATCAAAAGTTTCCGGAAATCACCGCACCGGAAGCCATTTAAATTTTGAAAAAATGACCGCTATTTTAGGTTTAACTCATCTTTAGCTTATCATTACGAGAAAAACATTTATATGAGGTTATAGAGCACAAAATTCTCTATAAAAATGATGCATGGGATTTTTATGTCAGTTAACCTGTTTTCGAAAAAATAATAAAAATGCGTTTAGGAAATTTTCAGTAATTTAAATCAAGTGGTAATATTTTCTCTTGACACAATAATGACTGCCATATTTTAACGGACAAAAATATCGCCATCCGGTTTCCAGCATATGATTTCTATAACAATTTTCTTTTTCTGTAATACCCATTATTTTTCTAATTTTTGAGGCTCTCAATTAGTCACAAATTGGAAATTTTCTTAAAGTAAAATTAGATAAAATTTAGTAATTTTTGTGTTTATTCAGCTGTTATTTCGGGATGGATTCAGATATTAACTTCCGGTTTTCTGTATTAAATTTTTCGAACATTCTTCTATTACAAGCTTTATAATTTTTACTTCCTTGTACGAAGTAAGGAAGTATTGTAATCGCGAAAAATTTCGGTTCTCAGATTTTGACGGAAATATCCGTTTTGACCTTTTCTGAATCCATTATGACTAGTTTCGTCGTGACGTCTGTACGTACGTGCGTACGTGCGTACGTGCGTACGTGCGTACGTACGTACGTACGTGCGTACGGACGTATGTGTGTCGCATAACTCAAATACGGTTAGACGTAGAAAGCTGAAATTTTGTATTTAGGACTGTTATAGCATCTAGTTGTGCACCTCCTATTTTTGGTTTCAATCTACAAACCGGAAGTAGTAAATTTAAAAAAAAAATTGATAAATAATTAATTTTAGGCAATTTTTTTTATTTTAAATGAAAGATTATGTGATTATTATCTACAATCGGTATTTTATAAATTTTTCTGTATCTTCTATCATTTAAGAATAATTAAAGTATATACCTACTTATAATTTAATATTTCGGTATCTTGTAGTCCATGATCGATTAACATTTGTTACTAGGTAAAATTTAAATGATTATGACATGACAGTGACAGTAGCAGTGACAATAGTAAAATATCGTTTATATCTTCTTCTGCAGTTTAAATAAAATGACTAAAATATATTTGTGAGTATACTAGTATAATAAGTTAAAGAATTTTTTATATTATTCTACATTTTAGTTATTAAGAAAATTATGAACAAACAAGGCGTACAAGGAAGTCATGTGGTGTCCACGTCAGATTTTTTTAAAATTCACTCTTGGTTTAGTCTAGGCTTAAACAATTTTGAAAATTATTGTTTTTAATTAGCTGTCAATTCTTAACAAATTCAGATATTGACTTCCGGTTTTCGACATTAGATTTCTCAAACATTATTCTATAAGGAGCATTATTTATAAAAAATTTGAGGTCCTTAATTCAGCGGAATATTGAGAACTTTTACCAAAGGAAAACAAAGACATTTTTGTAAGTTTTTATTGGTTGATTTTAATCAACTCGCGTTTGGGAACGGAATACAATAAAGACTTCCGGTTTTTGGTATATGATATTTTTATAGATAATTTTGTGCTCTATAACCTCATATAAATGTTTTTCTCGTAATGATAAGCTAAAGATGAGTTAAACCTAAAAAACCAGATATAGCGGTAATTTTTTCAAAATTTCAATGGCTTCCGGTGCGGTGATTTCCGGAAACTTTTGATATGTTAAAAAGCACATTTTTCTGTATTGGATTCCGTCGAGAAAGCTTTTGTTGCAATTTGTCCGAAGTGAAATTACAAATTCCCTGGACTAAATATAGTAATCCTATCTAAAATATTTTTTGATCCACTCCTGATAAATTTTATTTCTTAAAGCTAAAAAGAAACATTTATAAGTATACAAAACCTTTTTAACCTCTTTTTAATGGTTTCCTTAATTTATTAAATGACCTTTAACAAGAATGTCTTTTCATGTTTTTACTGAAGGATATTTAAAAAGATCCTGTAGATTGCATGTAAACTAACAACACAACAGAATTTGAGCTTCTCTTCTTTTCCCTTGGTTCGACTTCACGTGCCTCATGCCTCCCCATTCGAAAACGCTTTTCATTTAGCAGATTTGTGTGCGTGTGTGTGAACACTTGACGCCAGAGTTGGTTCTGTGTTCTGTGCTCGTTTTTATTCACTGTTACGTGAATGTTGTAATTAATGTGTCTCGCGAACGTTTCTACATTTGTTTAGCGCAGATTTCCATAATACTTCATTTTACATGAATTTATACCTTAATGATGAAAGTGAACATATTTCATGTATTACAAGCCTAAGCAAGTGTAGCGTTAATGTTACAATACAACGTTACCTACAGATATTTGACCTCGCAAAATTTTACATTCAATTGAAATAAAAACGCTGATGTTATGAAATGCCTTCTTCAACAGGGAGTTGATTCTATAACTTTACAAGACCATCACAGTCATATTTACAAGACCGGCGATGCTGGAGCGCCTAGCGGATTTTCGTAGAACCTATATAATGACGTCATGACTTGCGATATCTTGTAAATAAGTTACAACAGCTCGGTAGGTGTTGTACGTACGCTGCAAGATATCTGTCTCTCTCTTTCAAAGTTTGGCTGTCATTGTTTGTTGAGAGTTAACCTCTTCGTGTTTTTGTATTATTATTTAAATATCAAAACGTTTTCTTGTAGTAAGTGTAATGAATTTTTATCTTCATACAATAATTTTTTTGTATATACATTTAAATTCATAATTATGTGATTCAGTGAAAAATTATACTGTATGATTTTCTTTAATATTTTAGAAATTTAAATTTAAATTAGCTGTCAGATGTACATGCTAGTAGTATAGCCAACATAAATCTAGTAAGTAACGGGGTCTTGCCAACACGATGGTTAAAAATTACTAGACAGTATGACGTCATTATTTACAATAGCTGCGTTCGTACAACAGTCTTGTAAAGTTATAGAATCAACCTCCAGTACCGTAAACATTCAGTTTTTGTAGGTTTAATATACGTAATTCTTTTCATTTAGAAAGAGCCAAGTTTTTAATCCTGGTGTAAACCATGTTTAAACTACGTTTTAATTCCAAACTATGGTTATGAAAAAATCTGTTGTTCTGTTATTTATCATTGACTGCTTGCAGTGGCGTACTCAGAGAGGTTAAGGCTCTACGCTTGTTGAACGCAATATTGCTGCAATAGAATCAGAATTCATCGTGAATTTTGGCTATATTGTTCAAAATAAAAATTTGAAATTTACCATAAGTAATTACGAAGCATTATCTGATCGATAAATTCATATAATACTTTGTTGCGACACCAGAGAAAATAAGAATTAATTTATGCATTTTAATATTACAACCCACTTGACAAAATAAAATCCCCAGGACATTTCAAGAATGTGAACATTCCGGCTTGTTACTTGCTATATTTGCCCATTAGCATCCTAATAATATCGTTGCGATTGCTAATGTCCGCCCTTGGTAACATTATCTATGTTACATCCCAATGTTGTAATTTGGTAATAATATCACAATTAGGCATCCCATGTAATTCTCTGAGATGTTTGTATTGAGTATGTAATTTTTGATCGTACTCAGAATGTGGCTAGGATAGATTTACGTAACATCATTTAAAGTACAAGAATAAGATATTTTTAAACATCCCATGGACGATTCATGTCAAGTGGGAAATTATGGCCTTATTATTGCATGTTTATTAATTTTGTTTTAAATGGTCGATTCCTTGCATTGTTCGTGAGTGTGCAAAGAAAATATTTTTTCTCAAAAAAATTACACATCTGACGAAAAAAATCGGCCAAATTGACTATTTTGACTAATTTATTACTAAAATACCATTAAGTACTTCAAAAATATAATTTCTTATCACTCTAGAGTCATCTTTAAACTATCTATATGTAAAATATGAATAGTTTAGGTGTACCTACTAACAAGAGCTCAGATTGTAATATAGCAATGTCCCTTTTTCACTTTATTTTTGGCACAAGTGTAGCGCATTAACGATATGATTCTATGATAGTCGCCTCTCTGTAGAACCATAATTTTATTATTGAAGGTATACGTTCTTGACTAAAACCTGATTAACAATATACTTTTTTCGGCTAGAAAGTGGAACTAAATTTTAGGGACATTTTAGAAGAAGTCAAGAACCCGACGTCGCGTCTGGTTGTTGATTGTTAATGTGGATGTAATACGTACAGAAGGTTGGCAATGCAAAATGCGCGTTTACTACGCAGGTCTATTATGAAACTTGGATGGAAATAAGACCGGAGCTATTTCTTTAAGTCGGAAAAAGACGCTTCTAGTATGGAACTTGGATGAAGATTATTGTTTCACATTATCATATTGTGCGTTCCAAAATCTAGTATGAAACTTGGCAAAGTTTCTAGCTGAAAAAAGTATAATATACGAGTAAAACGGACAGAAATGGGCACATATAATATGTCGCGTATTATACGTTATTTTTTACACATAAAAAACTCTTTTTCACATTAATCAAATTTACGACTTTTTAACGTAAATAATGTATAATATATAAATTATGTAAAAATTTCAGTAGATTTTTGTGCTTTTTAGGTTAAAAATAAGGAACAAAGTTTTGAGAAAAGTTTAAATTATTTTTGGCCTCCTCAATAATCACACATTGTTGACCACTATGGTAGTCTCCACATAATGCCATGACCTTACACCGCATAATATGTTCGGTAAAGAGCACCGAATTTTATTGCTTTAATGGGCTATTAATCAAAAAGTAACTATAAAATAAAAAAAGGCTATAAAAATCTACTTTACACAATTTATTGTTTAATAGAGTCTGAAATAAATAAAACAGATTAATATTAAATGTGACATTTACTGGTGACATCTCTGAGCAGTTGTTTCAAGGCTATACTTGACAGAAGGAAATTTTAGTGCCAATGTCAAACGAATCTCCTCAACCTCATAGAAAATACAATATTTTAAATAAACAGGAATGTCGCCCAAAAAATAGAATACATAATGTGTGCGTTAGGTATTTGTACATCGCTCAGTTTTATTAAAGCACTCCGCTTCGCGTCGTACTTTAATATAGAACCTCGCGTTGTAAAATAAAACTTACCACACTTATAATTTATAATGCAAATAACTATTATTTAAACATCGATTTGTTATTTGTACGAAGGAATGAATCTTATTCTACTATCATTAACTTTTTATAATTACCATTCGCAACCACGCAAACATGCGTAAATTTTGAGAGTTTGGCAGCTGTAGGTATCTAAAATTTTACGATATGTACATTTTTACATATTTTACGCAGTTTAAACGAAAAAAACTCTTCTTTTGCGTAAATGCCCATCCCTGAAAGCAGATTTAAAACATGCTGCAGTTTTTTTAATACGTAGGTAGTTGAAAATGCGGATACGTCACTAACGGTTTATTTTTACAAACAAAATCTAAATACCACAGTGAGTTTAGGCACGTTACACAATAATACTTTAAAAGGACATAATCTCCTGTTTGCTATTACTAGAACTGTCTAAATTCCGACACTTATTAAAATCTCGACAAGCAGAATTTCAAAATTAAAGAGTTATTTACACAAGACTATAAAAGAGCATAAGCTCCTGTATGCTAAGTAGAACTGCCACTTAAGGGGGATATAAAGTCACATATTATTTGATACAAAAAGCCCATTCTTGCTGTCGCAATATCTCAAAAACTACATAAGATATTTAAGTAATTCTTGAAATATTGTAAAGAGGAAAGTTTGTAATTTGGTCTGATGTTATTATTTTGTTGATAAATTAATAATATATTACTAATTTTTAACAACAAATAATTGCAATTTTTGAAAACATTTTTCATTACTTTAAATCTGATTTCTGTAAAATATTTTGACATCATTCCAAAGATCAAACCTTTATTAATCAATATTTGAAAAGAGCAAATAAATATTTCAAGTAGTTTTTGAGAAAACGCGACATTAGAAAACATCAAAACATAACATTTTCTTTTAAAATATACTGACTTTGGGGTGTGATTCGAACACAGGTCTGTCTGTAATTCCTAGTATCTACTCTTCACCCCAAATATATGATCGACACCCTAATTCTTAGAAGTAGTAGGATAAAGTAAAGTTTATTCAATAAATCTTCAAATCTAAAACTGTATTGGTTCTTGTGGTTTGTTAATATATTTGTGCTTTTGTAAATATAATTTTAATTTACTTACATATGTTTCACAATGGGTAAAAAGAAGGATACTGGAAAACGATGTAAGTGTCGAGGTATGAAAAAAAACGTGGACATTAATATTAGTTCAATCAAATTAGATTTTTTAGTGGACAAAATTAGTAGACAGCTGGATTTTGCTATACACCTTCCCAGTACCTGTATCAACAACATACTAAAGTCTCAATCGATTGAACTGAAGCTTCGTCCACCATTTAAAAAAATGGCCGCCGTCTATTGTTTTTAATTTTTATCTCATAAATTATTAATATTACGAAAAAAAGTTAATAACAAATTGTAGAGCTCAAAATTTGCTATAAAATGGTAAATATGTTTTTTTTAAATTAAAGTAGTACAGTTTTCGAGAAAATAGTGAAAATGTATTTTGAAAAAAACGATAAATTTTGATCAAGTAGTAGTTTATGTCTCATAATACGAAAACGGCTATAATTTTTTATGAATAATAATATGGATTTCCGGTTTGCAGAATCCAATTTTCCGAATACTCTTCTATTAGTAAAATTATTTTCAAATTTTTTGACGCACAGGTTTAAACACAATTACTTAAAGAATATTGTTAGAAAAGTTTAACAAAAAATTTGTTTTTTTATTTTACTTTTTGGTGTTTAATTTACAGTGACTTCTAATTGGATAAAGTTATTGACATCGGCATTTCTGCATACAATTCTCTATGAAATTTGTCAAGAAATAGATAGGTTTTAGTTAGGTCGAAATTTTAAGATTTTTTCTAAGCAAAAATTGAAACTTTTGTAAGAATATTCTTAAATTGTGACTAAATCCGTGCGTCATAGAATTTGAAAATAATTTTACAAGAGTATTCAGGAAATTGTATTCTGCAAACCGGAAATCCATATTTTTATTCACATAAAAATTACAGCCGTTTTCGTATGATGAGACATAAACTACTACTTGATCAAAATTTATCGTTTTTTTTCAAAACACATTTGCACGATTTTCTCTATACCATTTTATAGCAAATTTTGTGCTCTACAATTTGTTATTAATTGTTTTTTCGTAATATTAATCATTTACGAGATAAAAATTAAAAACAGAGACGGCGGCCATTTTTTCAAAATGGCAGACGAAGCTCCAGTCCAATCGATTGAGACTTTTAGTATGTTGTTGATAAAGGTACTGGAAAGGTGTATACCAAAATCCAGCTTTCTACTAATTTTTTTCACTAAAATACAAAATGATCTAATTTGACTAGATTATATCCCAGAAAACAAAGGTTTTTCAAACAATATTTTTGAAAAAACAATAAAACTTGGTTGTTAATAAATCCCAAATCAAATACTTTATTATTTCTCCTATGCATTTTAGCAGACTGCGCCACATGCATGAATTTTTTTTTTTGGGTCATCAAAAGAAACAGTTTACAAAAATATCTAATATAAATTGTATATAAATAGGTAGGTATATGAAGAGTTTCTTGTTATGTTCATTAATTAAAATGTTGAACAATCGGAAATAATTTTTACAGTTCATTTTCAAATGAAACACAAGTTATAAATCAAAAAAACAATTATTTGCGGCAGATAAAAATTATGGAAATCCAATTGAGATTATACCTGACATGACAGACGAAATGTTAGGAGACTCAAAAAAGAATTTTTAAATTCTTTAATTTTAACAAAAACAGAAATATTAAATTTAGAACACTATACTTTAAGACAGAGTTCTAACAAAATTTGGAAAGAGGCACGATCATGTTGATTAACCGCATCAAATTTTGGTAAAATTTGTAAACTAAAGAAAACTACTTCATATGAAAAACAATCATATCCATGTTATATACACCATTTACTGGTTCGGTAGCAACAATGTACAGTCATTTAATTTTTTATTGTATTTATAGTGAATAAATTAATTTCAAATAACAAATAACACGTGATAATGCGTTCTGGGATAGTTGGTGTATTATCTAGAAATATTTTACATGCGCTGTTTGTTACCGGAAATAATCGACTCTGGGTATAAAAGAAAAATGCCCATACGAAATCCATCAAGGGAATAAATTTTTGTTACAATCAAAATCACACATTAATTGATTAATTTTTTATATTTAGGATTATATTACTAATTCATTACCTAATATGTTTTGTATAATAATATACTTTACTTTTTATACCTATTGTTTTTTATTGCTAAAATTTTGCAGATCACATCAAAGAATTTTGTACATAAATTATTCCAAGTTGTGCACTATACAGCTAAATTAATGTTTTTATTTAAAATAGTATTATAATGTGCTAATGGTTTACTCAAATGATTTACAACCACAATAAAAGAATTCGATTAGGTAGTTCAATAAATTTAAATTCTAGAGTAAATGATTATTACAACAATACGCATTATATGTTCAAAAATCAAATAACAATATGTATGCTGATCCTTGCACATGTATTTTGTCAGCCCAGGTATAAAGTAAATATAAAAGAGATAGCAGTAATAATTGGGCAATGCTGTGGTTACAGCTATCCAAATAATTTGTTGCAATTTTGGTTCTTTCGTATATTGAAAACTTAGGCGTCTATTTGCATTGTGCGGTAGAGAGAAAAGATACATTTTAAACATACGAAGAAAAAGATAGAGAACATGGTTTGAAGTCCAGAAATGACAGGTCCGTCTGGAATCGGTAAAAGTATTTGACTTTATATTCCCCTTAATTCCTAAAACGAGCTGAGGATTTATTTTGAAGTATGTTTTATTTTATTTTAATGGTAACCATTCAACTCTCAATAGCAGAATAAAATTTGAAATTTATTAGTAAAATATATCTAAATATCTACTCAGAGATTTAGTATAAATATGATTTAAATGATTACGTTTTGACACATGTCAGGTTTTTGTGTTTATGGAATTTTATTTCAATATTTTAACTGTTGGAATAATAACCTATGTAGAACCAGTTTTTGTATGCTTGAATAATCAAAGTGATTTACCCTTCGTTTTAGATTTATATGCTGAGTTTGCTTAATTACCAAAATTTAAAAACCAAGAAACTGAGTTAATAAAAGAAAATTTACGGACGAGTTGAAATAAATTCCAATTAAAATTAGTGGGACATTGCCATAATAATTATTATAATTTCCTTCGTGTCATCACAATTATGACAATAACTGTATCTTTCTTATCTCTTATTCTTCAAGGATAGTTTTAATGCATGTACCTTACAAACAGCCTTGTAAAATCAGAAATCTCTAACAGCCATAATAACCGTTCTATCCTTTCGCACTAACCATTTGCACAGTTTGTACTAAGTGTACTATAACATGATAACGATCGTGTTCGATAAAGTGTAATGTTGGGGTTGAAACAACGCATTGTAATAATGATGTTTTAAATGTGTGCGCTCTGCTGGTATACACGAACAAGTACACATTGTACAATAAAACTAAATACGAAATAATAAACATTCAACATTGAAATGTGTTCAGTTGTTCAGGGTTTGATAATGAAGGGAGGGGTAAACAAAACTTTACATTTCAATCAGGAAAAACATTTAAGCAGGTAATTTTGCAAATACATTTGCTACATGCAAATACATTCAAAGAGGAAAATTTGATTCATTCGGAATAGTAATTTACGAGAGAAAGCCATATATTTTTATAATCATAAAATAGTAGTATAATTTATCCGCGTTGTGGTGACCGGTACGTCATCAAAGATATTCATCTGGGTTAAATTTTTTAGGTTGGGGAAAAATTAATTGACGTCATACAGGTTCTCAAGCAGTCATTCATGATGAACAAGAACTATAAGTAAATATAAACTTTATTTTAAGAATTATGTAATAAACAAATTAAATAGTAATAATTTTTCATACTATTATCATTATAAATTACATAAAAATGAATTCTGATGGCAATGGGTTTGTTTCATATTTAATGACGAGAACCATTGTATTAGATTCACTGGTATGTTTAGACATTTGCAATTTTCTATTTGAGGTTATTATTATTTTGTAGTTTACAGTTGTGTTTTGCTTTCTACTGTGAGTATTGTTTTGTTATTATTATTTGTAATTTCTGTTCCTTGTACATCGTTGTGAATATTCTTAAATTTCTTACAAAATATAACCTGAAATGATAATCAGTGTTTAACGTTTCTCTTAACGTAACGGTTTCGTTCTCTTTTTAAGTATACTTACTAGTAGAAAAAAGATAAACATATTAGAGCTCATGAGCTCATGCCAAATAGAAATGGGAATGAGATTCGATGCGCAGAAGACGCATTTGCGTTTGCTCCACCCTCCTTACTTGAACGGGTCAATTATGTGTTTTTGTGGTCGTCTAAAAATAGCGTTCATGACTCGTTCGAAAGTAAATATCGTATTGCTCGTGTGTTGCCTCACTCGGTTACACTTCGTTCGTCAAACTTTAGACTCGCACAATATTTTCCTCTTTTGATTCTCGTTATAAAATATACTATTTTAGAAGACAGTATTGTTGTAATCGTTTCTGCCCTATGATTTGGTAGTTCTTAGACGTTTGAGTAAAATTATTCTAAAGAACTCACTTGACATGAATCGTCCATGGCGATGTTTAAAATATCTTATTCTTGTACTTTAAGTGATATTACGTAAGTCTAACCTAGCCACATCATGAATACGATCAAAAATTACATACCTACTCAATACAAACATATCAAAGAATAACATGGGATATACAATTGGGCAGGGCCGATTCTGTATTACCGGCCGCCCAGGTGCGACTTAAAAATTGCCGCCCCCACAATATTATCGGAAGAAAAAAATGTGAAATTATTATTTGAAATAGCATAGAAGTTTAAAATATAATGGGCTACATGAATGATTTTTTTTATTAATCAATTTTGAAGAAGAGACAAATACTTGGGACCCATATTTTTGATTTTCACAAATTTTTAAACAACAAATCCAAAAATAATAAATGAAAATTGAATAATATGTTACGTGACGTAGAATGTCGCCATATCTCCTATACAAAATAATGACGCCATAGCAAAATTTCTGTCTCAATGTACTAAAATGTTTTTAACAAAATTTGTATTTCTACCAATGATTCAGACCTAACATTAAGTTCATTGTGATAAAAATCTCATTTTCGGTACCACGCAAGTAATCTATTGCGCCGCAGGCAATTTTTTTTTAAATTCAAGGTCAAATAACTTTAAATTGAATGTAATATTTCATGAAATTAACTAAAAACATTGCATTAACCAAAAGAAAATTATAAGTATAATTTAAATTATTTTCTTGTGAGAATTTTATATATAAATACAACTTTTTAAGTGGCGTTTCGCCGCCCCAAATTTTGGCCGCCCACGTGCGGGGGCACGCTCTGCACGTACGCCAGAATCGGCCCTGCAATTGGGATATTATTACCAAATTATTAACATTGAGATGTTACATAGATAATTAGCAATCGCTAGGATATTAATAGGATGTAAATGGGTTACAATAACATGTAACCAGCCGGGATGTTCACATTCTTGAAATGTTCTGGGGATTTTATTTTGTCAAGATCAGTGGTAGATGGTAGGTTCGAATCCGAGTCAGGTGTGAAATTTTAATGGCCTTATTTGGATCAGTATCTATAATCTAATTTTTTATTTACGTTAAAGCATGTTAAACCAGCGGTGTATCTAAATTTATCTTTGGCAAACTGACTTCTTTAAAAAAATGTGCAATGCACGATAGTTTCGTATAGAGGTGGAAAAACTATCGTATAAGAAACTATAGATAGTTCGATATTAGCAAAAACAAATTAAACTATCGATAGTCCTATGTAATCGATACTATTGATAGTTAAACGATAGTTTTTTCTTATCCGATAGTTTTTGTTTATCGATAGTTATTATCAAATTATTATTGATATCATTAACATAAAAAACAGAAAAGTGTTTGAAATATAAATTAAATTTTCCTTTTATAAACGATAAACTACCTATACTTATAGTTTATATGTCAATAATAATATTGTTTAAAATATCAATAAACTATCGTTTAACTATCGATAAATTATTGTTTAACTATCGACAAACTATCGTTTAATAATCGATAAACTATCCTTTAACCTTTAGAGAACTATCGATAGTATTTTTTTTTAAACTATCGAATCGATAGTTGTTTCGTAGTTGCCAAGATAATTGTACCTCAATTTCAACATTCTAAGTGTATGTGAGGATATTATAGATCAGACCTCAAACCTATGAATTATATTATATTATAAGACCTTTGTGTCTACTGCAGTATGTTTCGCCGGATCAAAATCGTATTATTATGGATAACTTCAGGGATTATTTTTGTATACCTTCTGTAAAATTTCAAGTACAAATTTTATTAAAAGAACTTCACAAATAAACAGATTTAAGCTTTTCGTCGCAGTATAATATTTAAATTAAAATCTAAATTTCGACTCAATTTAATGGGTGGAACAAAATTTTATTATCTCCATCTGATACAATTTAATATAATTAAAATATATTAATTTAAAATATTTAAATTGCTGTACGTAGAAAGGGCATTTTGTTCCAAGTCATTAAATTAAGATATTCGTTTAAATAAGTTAATTTAGTTAGTTTCTTAGAAATTTTACATCCTTACATTATTTTATTATTATTATTTCTTAATAATTTATTATTTATTCATTGTTTTTGTAACTGTTATATACATGATGGGGCAAAACAACCTCCCTAGTTTCAATAGAGAATTGTGAAGCAAGCAGAGGTCGTAAAAGGATGGGAGTGGCGTGTATAGCGACCGGTATATATGCCGTTTGCGTTACAAAAGATTCAGTCGTAAACATAATGTGGACGAACGAGCAACGTGCTTTTGCCGTAGAAGCATACATACGCAGAAACGAGTCTGTAATCGCCGCCCAGCGCGCGTTCCGTATTCGATTCCAAATTCCCCGTCGTCAAGCAGTTCCGGACCGAAAATCGATTTCTACTTTTCGTTTATGGTTTTATATACGAATAAGGCACCATTGAATAATACATTCATTCCACTCCATAAAGATACACTATTGTACAATAAGTTCAATATTCAACACTATGGTATAATAACGAACGGTCATCACACCAAGATGCGAGGTTAGATTAATATTTCAATGAATAAATTTTTTTAAAGAAATATTTTATTTAAAAAGCCGTAGATAAAACGTCGTATTTGACTCGCACATAATAGCTATAATTCACTAGAATTATTAGACTAGATTCTCGCCTTCAGCTCGTGCATAAACTTTCACCCTCTTGAGTTATTGTTGCCTCCCTGCCCCTTGAAACATTTTCTGACGGCGCCCATGGTACATACACGTAGTTATCTATTCTCTTTCTGTACATCCGTATCGTTATTTCAAATTGTTATTATTTTGAAGCCGCGTGTTCTAAATTTCCAGTTTATGAAATTGTAATGATATTCTGTAATTCTGCAGCTACTAACAATTTTATTCACATACTATTACTGCGTTGAACATTCAAAACTGCGGTTTGTGGTTATATATTAATCAAACCCAGATTGTTCAAGAGTATATAACGAAGTTGAATACTCTAGGTATATTTGTAATATTAAATCACTATGTGGCCACTGAAATAAAAACAAATACTTTATTATGTAGTCTATCCTTAAACACCAAATAAGTTTTAGAGATATTTTTGTATTTTGAAATCCATAAATTGTACAACTAATTACATAAAATGGTTATTTACAGGATTTTCAGTAGTTTATATGAGGAAAATTGAAAATGTGAACTGTTTGCATTAATATGACTTTTCTTTATGGCGCAGTGCGCTATAAAGTGGTTCGTGGCTTGGGTTATAAAGTGACGTTTATGTCAAAGATATTCCTATATAAATGTCAAATTATGATATGCCGGTGCATAAAAAATATCAACAGCTGTATAACATCAGATTTAAATCTAGAAAATTTAAAGCCGTGTTCACATATTAATTCTTTGTGAATTTTTTTCATGCATGCTTCTGAATCCTGAAAAAATTCTCTGTTTGAAAGCTATCAATGAATTATAAATTCTTCTTTTTCAAGACTTACTGAAGATTCAATTTAGCGGCGTCGCTTTTTGACAGGCAATTTGCATCCAGGATTATTTTTTTCATAATTCAGAAGAAGGAAAGAATCCTAAATTAATCCTCAGAGAATCCGTGTGCAAACAGGGCTTAACATATAGTACTACTTACTATAATTTCCTTTGATTTCGAACAGTAATATGAACTGGCAAAAATTATTGATATTGTAATATTATTATGAAGGTAAAGGTTGGTTGGTTAGTTTAAATCAATTATTATTTTAGTAAGGATGTAGAAAATAAAACTCTAGGAGTAGTCCTTTTCTTCATGTTTATTTATTGACTTTATTAGCATTATTAAAGTCTACCGGTTTCGGTGTTTTATAATACCATCTTCAGGACCGGATAAAACTAAATATGTAGACTAAACTAATAACAAAGCCAATTCTTTGTCTACATCTTTAATTTTATACAGTCCTGAAGATGGTATTATAAAACACCGAAAAATTTTAGTCTTATTTAATTTAGCAAAGTGAAGACCCAGCAGAAGGTATTGAGTGGCCAAATTTGAATGTGCTCATTCGGTGCGTTCGGCGTAAATTGCACAAAGTGAAGACCCAGCATTATAAACAAAAAATATTCTGGTTTTTAAAAAAGCGAGGAGTAACTTCGCGTTTTAACTTGTGAAAACTAGATTCCACAAATACCTTTAGTAACTTCGAGTTTTAACTAGTTAAAACTAGTTTTGACTGATTTTGGATTTAAACGGGAACATAGATATAAATTTTACCGTGTGAGTGGTTACCGTGTTATCGCTATCGGATCGGGTACCTACTCATAGTAGTTAGTGTAAAATACTCCACATGTTTTCACAAAATTTTAAGAATAGGTACCTGCTTATAAAAAAAAATTACGTCAGTCAAATTTGAGAGCTCACTCTAGATCCGACCCTGATTATCAGTAATTGGCCAGTAGCTAATATTGAGTTAATATTTTCTGTCTAAATATAGAGCGAATTTTCAATTATGTAGCACAGAATATTGTGGCAGATTTGAATTTAATTTATAATTTCTTCGTACCATTCTTCCAGCGAATGACCGTAACAAAATTTTCCACTTGAGCGTATAAAATAATCATCGGGGCTAATACATTGAAATTTCTTATGCGCTGCATAATTCCTTCGTATCTCGCGGAGCATTTGGGTGATTCGTGACTGGTAGATTTATTATCGGTTCGCCCGGTTCATTCCCGGTTCGCTGTTTATCGGTTCAGAGTGGGAGGAGCTGAGATCAATACGCTCTGAATTCCGAATATACCGGGTGTACGAATACGGTACGGTGTTGTTTGCTACGCAAAGCGTATTTTAACGTCAAACGAACACGAGCAAATGCACATCAAAGATGAGATCATTAATATTTAATAAGATGTTTCCAGATGAGAACTACTGTTAGAAGACAATATTATGTGTGAGACAATCCACAACATCATCTGTTCGTTACAGATTATTTTAACATCCATTAGATGTTTGCTTTTAGTATAATTTTTTTTCTCAAAGGGCATGGGCGTCGTTAGGAGGGGGGCAAGGGGGGGCGCCCGCCCCCCCCTAGATAATGATACAGAAACTCAAATTTCATACCTATATGACAAAAAAGACCAAACACTTGGAATTTTTTTTTAGAAATTTCAATGTACGAAATACGCGAATCTTTTCAAGAATAATGCTCCAGTACTCAGAAAATGAGTTTAATTGGAGGGTAGTATTTTCCTCGAAAATCGAAATGAAGCAACAATGGGCAACATGGGTTATGGGTTGCAGCGAGCTTTGATATGCTTTTCTTGCCCGACGTTGGCTAAATTTATTATTTCTTCTTATTAAATATAGGTATAGAGATTTGCAAGAAACGATATTTAAGGTTTATTCTGAATCTTAATGTAGGTACTGGATATCAGAAATGTATAGTTCTAATCATTAGCGTAACCAGGGAGGTTTACGAATTAAACCACCTTCCCCCAGCGAATTAGTATTTATATTTTTTTTGCCTACGTATTTATCTAAATGCTAAAATTTAGACATTTATTTCATTATTTTTTTAAAATTTATTATTTATTTTAATTTTTGTAATTGATAGAGGGTAAAATATGATGTAATTTCAAGTGTATGTATAACTTAACTTTTAATGAAGCAGCCTTTGACCTTGAACTCAAAAAAAATTTCGCCTGCGGCGCTTTTTTTTCTTTCTCACCACCAAATTAATTTTTTAGGACTACATTACTGGTCCCAATAATATTTTGCCCCCCCCCCTAGGAAATAACCTGGCGACGCCCATGTCAAAGGGACCTACATTTGCACACACGTATGTTTCATACTTCTAATTTCTTATGAAACTATTGCCGAGACAAATAATAAAAATCTGACGTGGCCATCACACAACCTTCCGCCATATCTACACTTTAAACAGAAATGTATACGTACAATCCAGTGCCCATTTAAAATATAGAAATAAAAATCTAAAATATTCAAACACAGAAATTAGTATCACCTGAATCAAAAGATTCATTCACACGAAAACTCTTCTGTGTTGAATCCATCCTCCGTTCAATTACTACATTTAATATCTGACTTATGACTTATATGGCGCTAATATGTCAACTTGTCACCCGTCTCACCTGTCAATATTTTTTACGCAGAAACAAAAATCAACCGAACATGGATTACAAGATTTCAACGTTTTATCTGATAAATTAATTTTTTAAATTTTACTGCAGTTCTTTAATGCTACCAGATAAAGACAATTTTTTATAACGTGAGTTGCAAATAACTTTGCTTCTTATTCTTATTTCAAATAAATACTATATTTATTCAAATTTATATAAATTTTTGACAATTATCTTTTTCATTCTTCAAAAAATATCACTTCCGGTGAAGATATTTGTACCAAAATCTAATGAGCTCTTCCTATTCGTATACAATTGTAAAATACCAAATATCAAAATTTTTGGGTAATTCATATTTGAGTTATGCGACATCCGGCATCGGCCCGGACCACACACATACACACACACACACACACACACACACACACACACACACACACACACACACACACACACACACACACACACACACACACACACACATACATACAGACATCATCGAGAAACTATCAAAAATGAGTTGTAAGGACCCTAATTCGTGCTCATCCACTGAAAACTCACAACCCGATTTTTTGCATGATTCCAATACCTTCCTTTACAGGTAAGCGGAAGGTAAAAAGATCAATCCAAATTTCAGTATGTTATTCTTACCTTCCGCTTATTTGTAACTTACGTTATAAAAAAATGTCCTTATCTGATAGCAGTAAAGAACTGTAGTAAAATTTAAAAAATAATTTATCAGATAAAACGTTATTGAAATCTTGTAATTCATGATCGGTTGATTTTTGTTTCTGCGTAAAAAATATTGACACGTTGGCACTAACGTCATATACCTAAGTCATAAGTAAGATATTAAATGTAGTCATTGAACGGAGGATGGCTTCAACACATGCAGAAGAGTTTTCCTGTGAATTAATCTTTTGATTCAGGTGATACAAATTTCTGTTTGAATATTTTATATTTTTATTTGTATATTTTAATGGGCACCGGATTGTACGAATACATTTATGTTTATAAGTCTAGATAAGGCGGAAGGTCGTGTCGTCGTGTGCTGGCCACATCAGATTTTTATATTAAAAAAGGAAACTTTATATTCCATACACGTGATTTTTTACCTATTAGAATGCTTTATTTGTTTGAAGAAGGCAGTTTTTTTAGCGACTATTCCACGCATATATTTCTAAGCCAACAAAAATTCAAGATTTTACCTAGTTACCTTGTTTTATTCGGACTCAACACCCCCACACAATTTTTTTCGCACCTCTCTAACCAATAGACTGCTGTATTTTCGTAACTAGTATGTTAGTTTTCATAAGTGAATTTTTTGACGTTTTAATTACTTCCATAGCAACATGTTATTTAATTAGTGTCAAAATTGATTTTTTCATTCGTAAATTAGTCATCCGAATATTATTCGTGGTTAAATATTCTCTTGGCAAAATTTTCAGATTGTTTTACGAGAGTTTGTTGCCAATTTATTTCGTGACATTGATTAAACATTTTTTTGTCAATGTCTCGTAACAATCTGAAATTTTTCCAGCAAAATTTAACCACTTATGATATTATATATGATAAAATTTGATAAAACTACAGTAGCTATATCAATGGTGTTATACCCTTTGTTCATATTGAAAATTTTGTCATTTATTAAACTGTATTATTTTGACATTCGTAATAATCAAACATATAATTGCGGCGCTATTTTCTAATACCAGAGAAACAGGGATGATTTTGCAAAATTACAGACACAAATTTTATTAAATTAACTTCACGATGATAAAAGCACAATAGGTATGGTCACCCTTTGTTGATACTGTAAATTTTCACATTTAAACTGTATTTTGTTGACATTCGTAAAATAATAAAGCATATATAATTCGAACCATAAATTAATTTGGTAAAATTAGTCATAATTTCACCGTAGAAACAATAATTCGGGTCAAAATTAACTCTTAAATGATAATAATGCGATCAATTGTTTGTCCATTACGGAACAACTGAACTAATCCTAAATTTACCAATAAATTCATGGCTCTTATTATATTACAACTTATGATAATATTTGATAAAACCACAGTATCCATGGCTACCCTCTTTGTTGATATTGAAAATAAACTGTATTATTTTGACATTTGTGATATAATCAAACAAATATAATTCGAGCCATAAATTAATCTGGTATATTAAATATGAAAAATCCCAAAAAACCGATTATGTATGACGTGATTTTTTTGGACAGCTGATAACTTTTATTCTCGGTAAATAATATACGTATGTTTCGGGTTGTTTTGTGTTTTTTATAGGTAATGAGAAGTTAATTAAGCGCCTTAAATTTAAATATACTGCTTCACTATTTACTAAATAATTCATCTGTACTATCATAAATTAATTTAAATTGTAATGGAGATAAATATTGGCAATAGTCTATATTATCGCATTAAAACAAATAAAACTTCCTAAATAATGCAAAAATTTGAGCTCACGCCAAATTTCCGCAATAATTTTTCTAATAAAAACTATACCCCTCTGAATTGCCTTTCACCCATTAACAATACTCATCTGGAGTATCGATATGTGTTTGGCAGGACACCGCCCCTCATAATGCATACATTTGACATTATTATTGTTTAATGAAATTTCATTGAATATAGACTGCAGTGTCAAAAACAGTCCACAGAAATATATGCGGAAATTCATTATTTTACTCATAAACTAAATTTTATAAAATTAATTTGTATATAAATATAGTAATATACATGTCTCTGAAATTTGTGGACACAGCTTAATCACAGTTTGCTGGGCCTTAAGCAAAGGCGATTGTTCAAATGTTAATTTCATACTTAGTTATCGTTTGGCCAAAATTTTGCTTTAAGAGCGCTCCAGAGAGATTCAAATATGTCGATTTTCACTTGTAATATCCCAAGTGCATTGATAATTATCCGAAATTTTTTTCGAGTGCATTGCTGTCAATATGTCAAGTCGAAGACGAGTGAAAAAAGATCGAAGCCTAAATATTCTCGAGGACACTAAACACATTTCGCAGACGAGTTATTCACAATATTTTTTGTGCAACTGCAATGCATATAGTTAGTTAAAACCATAAATTATATTTTTTATAACAACTATAAAAAATGTTTCACATTGACATTGATTAATATACTTAGCAGCTGTTATTAATAGCAACGCGGCCGCAAAATGTATCATACACAAATGTTTTATTTCGCGGCTTGAATTGCGGACGTCAATGTCAACCTTTTTTGAAATAAATTGTTAATCTGATACTGGTTCCTGTGATTTTTGTTCAGTGCAGAAACGAAAGAAACAAATCTCAGTACCCGTATAAAAATATTCAGTACTCCGTTCCCACTACAGTAGTAACCCCCATCGTCCTCTGGTGTGAATTTAAAGCTTTACAACCGCAAGTTTAAAACGAAAAAGAAACCTTCCTTCATCAGCCGGGCCACAAATCTGTCCGTTCCAATAAAAACCCCCTCCGGGTGCCGTATTGTCATCCCTGGAGCGAGGGGCGCGCCGCGAACAACTCACAACGAACTACACAGCGAGCGCTCGCTTGACCCGGCGACAATTTGCCAACTTCCTGGGTCAACGTCGCTCGGCGTCCGCAAATTCGCAACCGCCAAGCCGATGTTTTGCACTAAGTTTAGTTTAGTTTTGGGTTGTAGTGGTGTGTATGAATTATGTGCCCTAAAGAATATGGTTTATTAATTTGAGAAATTTAAATTAGGGTATGGGCTGTCAGTGGCGTAGACAGTTTTGAAATTAGGGTGCTATTATTTTATTATATTTATATTTAATTTGCTATGCTACGATAACCATTCAACAGAAGAATTACCTCTCAATTATACAGGCTGTGTCTATATCTCTTCACGAAACTTCGAAAGTTTAATAGGTTATATAATTTGATATGGGTACCTACCTACTGATTATACAAAAAGATTGAAAGTACATTTAACTCTTTATTTATTTATGTTACTATTAATTAAACAAAATACGGATAAAGCATTGTTTGTTGCACGCGGCGAGAAATTTGTTCGATCGAGACAAAGCCGAGATCGACGACTCGCCAGTCGCCATTACGCGGTGCATACAATATTTTTTCTACAGTCGTAAAACGTCAAAAATAACTTAATATTTCAAAATTATGATTTGTCGTAGGTGCTTATAACAATTCAATGAAATCGTGATTATCATCATCATGACAACGTTTATAAAAAGAAACAATAATTTTCAAACAAAGTGTTTACAAATCACTTCTAGGCCGATTCGCCTTGATACAGTCAAGTGGCATCAGAGAGATTTTTATGCAACCAGGACTACATTTAAGTCGATCAAACTTAGAGTACTGCGCGGGCCTACTTTTTAAGACGCGCACCCGACTCGTATCCGCTAAAATTAATCTCGCACCCGACCCGCGACCCGCAGGTTTCCGATTTATTACACCCGCATCCGACCCGAAACAACCAGTAAAATAGTTCACGTTTTAAATGAACCCACGCCTCCTAATGATCCTAATGATAGAACCGCATCAGTATTTAAAAGTATTCTATATCCGACCTGTAATGCGGGTACCCGACCCGATGCATGACTTTATACACACTACCGGCTACTTGAACCACATGGTACTCTGGGTACTGGCATATGGGTATCTTTTCTATAATATGGAGCCCAAAGCTAGCTTTATTGATGACATGACGGCTGTGTCTGTCGGAATATAAGTCACGGATAAATACATAAAATGAAACAAATTAGACATAAAACTACACGTAAACAAAAGATACAAATAATATTATACTTGCACATAAAAACTAAAATTATAAACTTAATTAAAAATACAAAGAACCAAACAATAAAATATAAAAGCGAGTCAAAACAAGCAAATAAAAAGAATAAAACCAAAACACTTTCAAGACACTGATAAAACTAAAGTAAAACTATAAAAATAATAAAACCATACAAATGTCAAAACAAATCTGATAGAGCTGCTCTTCGACATAGAAACATCACTAGGGATGGCTCTACGATAGAAACACGATATGATTAGGGTTGTTCATCTACGCGTAAAGTATTATTCTTTATGTGTACACGTTTTGTTTAGTTTGCGTAAACT
The DNA here is from genome assembly GCA_947534325.1 of Agonum fuliginosum. Classification (NCBI taxonomy): domain Eukaryota; kingdom Metazoa; phylum Arthropoda; class Insecta; order Coleoptera; family Carabidae; genus Agonum; species Agonum fuliginosum. The sequence continues at coordinate 10,845,860 of OX384029.1, read as the reverse complement.
ATGTAAAATGTAGACAATGTAGACTTTGCGTAAAGTATATAAATAATTCAATTGTCAGAAAATCTAACCTATAATATTATTCGTTTTTGGTGTGATTTGTGCTTTGTCTACATTGTCTACACTGGTTATATAGTTTACACGGACACTGCACGCGTAGATTACGTGGTTGTCTACGCGTAAAATTACACGTAATCTACGTCGCGTTGACTACGTGAACAACCCTGGATATGATCCATTATGCTATGTTTCGAGTAACCACCGCAAGGGATCAGCAGACCAGCACTCAATATTTTAAACTAAAACTAACATTATAAAAAAATGAATTGATTATTGAATTATAATATTCTACTCTGGATTAAGGCGATACACTTGTGACAAAAATATAGTGAAAAAGTGGCCTTGCTATATTACAAATTGTGCCACTGTTATTATAACACTGTTCATATTTTATATATAGTTAGCTAAAAGATGACTCTAGAGTGCTATGAAGCTATATTTTTGAAATATTTGATAGTCTTTTTGTAATAAATTAGTAAAAGCAGTCTGATTTGCCAATTTTTAATCAGTTGTGTAATTTGTTGAACCAAAAATCTTTACATAGCACTGTTACGAGGTTACGACCAATGCAAGAAATTGACTACCTATTTAAAACAAAATTAATAGAGCCACAACTTATAATATTAAAAATCTAAAATTAATTCTTATTTTCTCTAATTGTTGCCTTAACAATATATTATATGAATTTTTCAATTAACAATGATTTGTCATTACTCATGTAAAATTTCAGATTTTTATTTTAATTAATATAGCCAGAATCGTAAATTCTGATTTTAGTGCAGCAATATTGCAATCAACAAGTGTAGCGCCTTTTAATAGCAACGATTAACTATGGCATTTAATTGAATCTCATAAGTAATTTTGGAATAATTATTATTATCTTGGGACTTTTGATTTCCTGGATGGAATATATGCATTTACCATTGCTCGTACACTTTAATAGTAATACTAAGTTATCACTTACTAATCAATGATTAATGTCTGGTACATTAGAATTGGCAAGAATTAATGAATATCATTGTGGCTGTATTTTTTTGCGACGTCTTAAGTGTTGTAGGTCCCTAGTATATTTCTTGTAGTACTTGTGATTGAATAATTACGACGTAAGTACATTTGGGAGGAACAGAACAGAAGATTAAATAAAAAGTCCCTCTCAAGCCCGTTAGAGAATAAAATCTCATCAAGAGCTTGCGAAGAACGTCTTAGGTTCTGATGGCGAAATCGTGAAATGGCAAATGGAAGAACGTTGGGTTCCAGGTCCAGGTTAAGCGTTGACCTGATGTTAAATGCAGTACTGTTAGAGTTGAGAGTCAGCAACGGGGCTCATTATTTCACCCATGGTTTTCTGTTCTGCCGTTTCCAAATGGCATAAGACTAATGTCGGCGTTGATTAAGAAAGGCCCGACGACTAACTTAATTCCATTAACCCTCGCAGCTGCGAGATTCCATGCAATTTATTATTTCCGGAAAGCCTCGTGATTGCCAAGCGCCAACGAAACGAAGGACTTCGCCGGAACAAAATACGAGAACTAGAAACTAACACAAGCAGCCTGTATCCATCATCCATGTGACATCAAATCTAAAATACACATTTGTACATTTTTACATTACAACGATCAATTTGTGACTTTGTGTTTATCAAATCTTCAGACGTATTCTTGTTTAGAGTTACAAAAGATATACTGGCTGTTTCACAACTTCAGGATAAAAATTAAATGGAAGATTCTATTATGCTGTACTGAGGAATCAGAAAGATTTTTGGATGGTGTATATATTTTTAATGTCACTGGTTTCATACAATTAAATTGCCCAAACAGAGATATTTGTTAATTTGTTCCTTTTTACAATATTAACCCTTATCCGGGCATGTTATTTTACTAATTTAGACGTATCGGAGAGTCGGACAGCCTCATATTATTTATTATTTTGTTTTAATGCAATTATTTAACATTTTTAATAAAATTTAGGTTATAGATACAAATATTGTTATGTTAAGCATACATTTTTATATAATACCTACATAAACTTAAGAAGTTTACAAAATTTTACTTCCGAATTTACCAGAGGCGAATCTAAAATGTAAAAATAAAGTCATATTGTCAGCAGCAACACAATATTAATAAAAAAACAGTTTAGGTATCACTGATTTGTTCAACTAAAATCAAATAATATTTTGAGCACAATATTCTTATAGAGGAATTTACTAAACCTGTCGAAACATTGCGCTGAACTAGGAACCGATGTTTGCAAGTTCAGTATACCGTGGATTATCGTAGTGCATGTATCAATGTTTCTAAGGTAAAATTAAAATTTATATGTATATTATATTTTGATATACTTAAATGTAGAATTGTCTATAAATTGAACTTTTGATTGCGTAAAAAGATATAAAATTAATAACGACTATTTTAAATTGAAAGTGTAGTGCCATAAACACCATCGTCAGAGGAGAGACTACACAAAAGGTTAGCATTTTTATTTATACTTATTATAAGCTAACAGGATTCATTGGACAGAATCACTTTTCAAACCATAAGGAAATTTAAAGGTTAATATAATGAACTGCTCTTTTGCCGAATTTGAGACTCTATATTTATTTAAATAATCATGAGTGTTGCAAACTTGTAGGCTGGAAAAAAGTTTTATTCTTAAATAAAAATAAATAACAAAATTTTGTTTTTATTTGGGAATATATATACCCCTGGAATTTACATCCATCAAATGCATACAAATAGCCATCTCTGCTGGTTCGTCTCTTACATGATGAATTTTGATTACTAGATAAGCATATACACACCTTAATATCAACGATAACTCCACTCTTGTATAAAGTAAGCCATAAACAAATCACAATTTTATCGCTTTTACAGCGAATAAAAAGGAAGGTAGGTACCTAACTTTTTGCAAGTGATAAAACCTTATTTACCTTTATCTTAGCAACCAAACAATAAACAAAACACTAAAATGTCATTTGCTTCATATTTGCAATATTTGTCAGCGAAATGATTAGATTTTGGAAAAATTTGTGAAGAAGAATCAAGCGAATAAATTTCTGTTTGACATATCTCAACCTTTGTCACATGACAGCAATTTGACTCGAAAATTGTTTTAAAATAAAATCACTCCACCTACGGTGTTGTGATTTTATTAAACAATTTTTCTTTTCAAATTGCTAGGCAACAAGGTTTCAATACAAACAGAAATTTATCCGGCGATAAAAGCTCTTGTGTAATTATTATAGTTGATAAAATTTACGTCAGTTAAGTACACGTCTGTAGGCCTAAAACACAGTATGAGTCCGATAGACTCACTGGTCCGTCTGTAGTACATATTTTGAAATTGTTTATTTATAAATAATTAACAAAAAAATGTTAATTTATCATCAAATACAACATAACACATAAATAAAAAAATTATTCTATAAGCGGAATTGAATATAAAATATATTACCGGATTTATGAGTATAATAGCAAAATATGTAAAAATGAGTCCGTTGGTCACCTTGCCTGTATATGGATTAAAAGTGATTACTTATTTAATTTGTAAGTAATATTTCAAATACGAATTGAAACGGTGTGGATCAGTAGCTCTAATGTACTTCAAGTAAAGTGCAATTAATTTTGCGATTTAAAAAAATTGTAAAATACTCTGTATACCTGAATTATGTTTATGTTATGTTTATTTATTCATCATTGTATTTGATTGGATCACTTCACTGCAACTAGGCGTCCTTTGATTAAGTTTTGATCAAAGTATTCGTCTGCTACTGACGTAAATCAACTTTTAAATCAGAAATTCATTATAAATATTTTAATTACGTATAATATGTTCCTCTCGGTCTCGGGTCGGTTAATGCGTTATTAAGTATATGCAAAAAAATATTCTGGACATTTAAAAACAATCAGATTCGGTAAGAAAATCGTATGGCACCGCCACCTTGGACATGACAATACTATACATTAACTTTTGTATTTTTAACATTTATGTATAATTTACTTATTTCAAATTTACACTAATGATGATAGTTTGATAGTTTTACTTATTTTAATTTAAATACCAAACTAGCATTATACTTCGCTAATGCATATGATTTTTGAAAAAATTAGTGCTTTATCCGTCATATCCAATATTTTTTCTTGTTTTCAATACTTATTTAGTCTATGTCACATTTAACCAATAGAAAATCAAGCATTTCAGTTTTCATTTTGTGCTATATCCATTCTGGAAAAAATACAATTATTCATTTTGTTCTATATCCATTATTCATAACCAATTATTGCGTTTGTGCTGTTGTAACTAAATAACAGAAAATTTTTCTTACTACGTATCATAAACTTTAACTGTTTTATAGAATTTGACAGCATAATTTAACTAATTGAACTTATTTTAAAATTAACAGAATTTAGATATTGAATAGAGCAACAGATTTATTATAAAAATGGTTTATTTTATGTCCAGCACAGCAGCAATGTAATTGAAAATATGGAAAATAATTCAAAATCATCCTAATAATTTGTATTTGAGACAAAATGACAAAAATTATAATATAGGTCTGGTTATTGCGTTAGTTCTTGTTTGATCTATAGACCAAAATAAAAGGATATACTCGTAGAACAAAAATATAGCCTTTCTTTACTAATCGCTTAAAAATTTGTTCCATATCCAAAAACCATTTCGTCATATCACAGGAAGTATTATTATAATGTCAGAAATGTCAAACATACTTCTTAATTCATACATTAATATGACATTCATAATCTGGTCCCATAACTTTTAATACACACAGAATAAAATGGCAAACATTCAAACGCGAATTCCTAGATTCGAGAAAAGTGGACTTAGAACAAATAAGAAACAACCCGACGACATACTTTACTATCATGTGTATTTTCCAACCCTGTGCAAACCGTTTGTTAATAATTACAACCACTTCCCAGTGCTCCATAACTTTGTAGTTGCCAAGTTAATTGTATCAACAGAGCTGATACCGATCCAAAGCCAAACCACACCATGAAAATTTTTGATTTAATTCAGATTCGAATCCCCATCTCTACAGGTTGTTTTGAAAGTGTAACGCTATTTAACTGGTGGAGTCAAAAGAGCAAAACAAGCAGTAATTCACTGTTGTTTTATTTCTGCAGCCTTTCGTTTAAAAAAGTCTTTCAATTCGTCCAATTAAATCGGTACATTTATTTAAGAAAAAAAATCAGGAATCAAGTAACATGTTTATTATCAATAGTATTACTTGTCAAATAGAGGATATTCAGCTAGAAATCGATAATGGCATCAACGAATATTTGGTGAACTGTTCTACCAAAAATTTATGTTTGATTATAAACGCGCATAGCGTTAAATAATATGAAGAACTAATACAATACCAGATACTTACAGTTTTCAAATTATGTATTGTGGATCCCGTAAATGTGATTTTCGGTTTAAGCACAAAGATCATAATAAAAATGTGAATTTTATACCATTTATAAAACCTAAACACGTTTCACAATTATACATATACTTATATTTTGCTCCGGGGACATCTTTTTCTGTCAATTTCGTATTAAAATGCATATCTTTACACTTTCTTTACATAATACACAATGCAATCTTTGTAAGAATACTTCCAAAACTTACCAAAACGCTGCAATCGCTGACGTCACCAGGAATATCGTCTATTGTATTGTTTGTCAAATTTTAGATTTAGATCATTGACGTTGGCGTAACATAGTAGTAGTAGTAACAAGTTAAGGAAAAACATATGTAATAAAAAATTTGCACGAAAATATAACAGATGTTTAAATTGATCACCGTTTTTATTCAGACAAGCTCTTGCACGACGCTCTTATGATCTCCTTATTTCTGTGAAAATGTCAAAATTTTAACAAACCGACAGAACTTCATGGTTATATTTGTTAAACAGTAAGAAGAATAAATACCTAATTCGAAATGTCAACAAGAGTATCTTGTCAATTGGATATTAATTTGAAAACGTTGTTGTACCTATTGAGCATTTGAAACAAAATAGTCAGATTTTATGTTAACTGCATTAGATTTGAGATTAATGTAACAACTTTCTAAGAAAAGAACTTTGTATTTACTAGTTTCACTGTGAAGAATTTGATAATTTTTGGTTATGCAAATGTTTGCATTTCATATAAAAATAGATCAAAATATGGTATAAAATTTTTGCATATTTCAATATTTTTACATATATTTATTTAAAATGCATATAACTGCACATATTGTACCTTTTTTAACCGAAAATTTAAATTTTTTTCAAATATGATGACCTACAGTAGTATTTTCATTTATTTTAAAGGTAGGTAGACACACAAGTCGTATTCCAGAAGTTATACGTTGTTTTTTGTTGACAAAATGTAATATTTTTCTGATTTATAAAATAAATTATTAGTAAAAATCGGTAAAAATTAATAAAGTTATGTTGCATATGCATGCATATATTTGTGAAATATTGCATATTTATTTAATTTTGTGCATATATTAAGCATATTTTGGCCTTATTTCAATGCATATTGCATGCATATTTAGATAATATTTGCCTGGATATAATCCGCACTCTACTAATTGGCAAAGTACAATGCAATATTGTTTTAATTATAGAAAAAAAGACTTCTTTGGTGCACAGGTTAAATATATTTAAAGCTGATTCAGGTACATTATGTTTATCTTTCCAAAATTGAATCCAAACTTAAAGTTCTCTTGGGGGAGGGGGTAATTACCACCATTACCACCCCACCCTTGTATACGCGCCTGCACTGTAACAGTTCATTTAATATGTCTGGGGCATTGATTATTATTTATGGAGTCTGAAATATTACAACACTATAATTAATTAATTTTTTATTAGAGAAACGCAATGCTGATTCAAGCTTTACAACAAAAACCAGACTTTCGAGCAGGACAACTGATTCCATTAGACATTACTGTAGTTATTTTCGTAAGTTGATAATATTATTGTTATTTGAATAGGTACCTATGTAGAATAATATATTTCTATTATTGAAGTTTGCATAATTTGCTATTAGTGCTGCAGTTTTTATTTCACAAACGATATGCGGTTGAAAATTAAAGCATCTTAACTGTTAATCCACACTGTTTAATATTTTAATAAACAAGAGTTACATTGTGTTGCAAGTACTCAAGTGTATAAAATTTTATAATGTAAAAAATCTTCACTGAATTTGGAATTTGAAGAAGGGAAAATAAAGCCCTGTTCACACATGGACACATAGAAGACACACCTGCAACAGTAAAAATACTGGGTGTGTTGCTTGTAAAATAGAAGCGCCACTATTTTGTGGCTTCTATGTAAGTAAAAAAAATCAATTTTGAGGCTACAAACGTTCCACACGTTCTTCATTGTGCTTCGGTTGCCTGTGTGTCCCATGGTGTGTGTATTTTATGTGTCTGCTATGTGGTTATGTGTGAATAGGGCCTAATGGGTCACCAGTCACTCTAGTTACTAAGTTACTACTATGCGTATATTCATTGTCTACGCTTCGTTCTAAAATTAAGACCTTCTTCAGGACAACTACAAAAGAATAAGATATGTCTCAGCAGCAATACATAAAATATACAGGCAACCAAATAATTACTTACTTAGGTACGTGAAATTCACACAATATTGTCACAATACAAATTCTTGTAAATAATGTAAATGTAACATGTACTCAAATAATAATTGCTGTTTTAAATTCGAGTTGAGTATGGTTGTATTAAGAAATGATTGATAAAATATAATATCTATGTAACGAGTATTAAACTATTGTTTTATTTTTATCCTTTTGGAACTGAGTTGTCATTTGTCAGAAGCACAGTCGGTAACGTTAAGCACTTTACTTAGTATGTTTTTAAAATAATAAAAAATAGGTTTGCTACTACAAAATATGCGAAATTCAAATCTTCAAAGCAAAAACAAATACATAATTAAACTAAATTATTTTTGACGTGTTTTTAAAGTGAGGAATGGCATTTTAACCAGGATAAACAAAAAAATAGAGCCTATAAGAAATGAAGGAAAGATACAATATTTATTTATGTAATTGTTAATAAAATCTATGAACTATTTTATACCAAATTATGGTCAACAATTTATCAAAGTAAGTATTCATTAGCTACTTTATTATAAAATGATCATCATAACATATTATGAACTAAATTCAGAGTCGTACCCCATTGTTTTGCTGTAATATCTCATATTAAAATGAAATAAGATACCAAAAGGGAAAGAAAATGCGTCGCAGAGAATTTTTTTTTTAAAGTCAAGGTCAAATGCCTGATAATGAAAGTTACATTTTTAGAGGTACGTATTTTTCACTCATTTCATATGCAAAAATTAATTGGAAAGCATAGAAATGATAGTTGATTTTTTAAAAATTTATGTTTATACATAGCGCTGTAGCTCGCGCTCGCAGCGCCTTTGAATGGTGAAACTGATTTTTTTTTATGCCAATTGCCAGTTTTTATTTATAAGTGTAATAATTTATTAGATTAACGTATAACTTGGAGGCGCCAGTGATTCAAGGGTGCTAATAAACTCAGTTTAATTTAAACTTAAACCAAATTTTTAGAAATTTCCCTTGAAATGAAACAGCAACGCGTAACACTTTATATTATATTTGCATTTTAAGCGCAATAGTTTATTATATTTACTCGTATTTTTACTTATGTCGTATTGTATTTTTTGAAATTTTTGCGTCCCTATACAGGATGTTTCATAACTTCAGGTACATACGTTAATGGTATATATAGTTTGATATGCTGACTACGAATCAAGAAGAATTTTTTTTAAATCGCCAAATCAATCTTCATGTTTCCCAGTCAAAAAATTTTCATTGACACTGCATTGGGTGAAGTAATTATTGTTTCATTAAAAATAATTAAATTTTGTATGTTTATTTTACTAGTATTATGTAATAAGATGTTTGACTACCTATTTCTCTTGTTGTGTTTAATAGGAAGACGAATCCAGTGCAGTACTACAAAAAATGCTGCAGGTAAACTACCCTTAATTTTTAGAATTTTCCAATAATTCTTTTTGATTCGTAATCAGAATATTAAACAACATAAACCTTTAACGTATGCACTCGAAGTTATGATACATTCTGTATACTTTGCGCCCACGCCCTAGTTACAGCGCTGCTAATATTTTCCAATATCAGTGTCAATAATTAATGAAAGTATTCATTACTTTACCATAAAATAATCATAATTTCATTTCAATAACGAAACGTACGCAATGTACGCAGTATTCATTGTCCGATTCTATAGAAAACATGGAAAATATAATACAGCAATTTTTTGTATTTTATCAAATGTCAATTTTGCCAAAAGTAGCTAAAGTCTTTAATCGCAGTACAGAAGTGATCACCGTATACGATGCTTTTGATTGGTTTCTTCCTTTGGGCAATTTAGTGGATTTTTGTACTTATGATAGAAAGATTGTAAACGGACATGTCACATTATGCAAGAAAAAGAATTACAGTGTACGAAAATTACAAGGTATGAGACAGAGTGATTGCACCGAATGCTTTTTGAATCTAAATATAGGATCATTCGCAACTTGTGCATAATTTTTGTCTACTTTGATGTTTTCATGTCGGCATCTCGAATTTAAACTTTTTGTACATTTATTATAAAGTGACTGTATAATCGACTCTGGTGATATGTAAGATTGAAAATGACTCGAAATATCAGTCATACAACATATATTCTTCTTCTTACATAACCGACGTTTCGGTTTACAATTAAACCTTCTGCAGGGTTAGTAAGATCTTACATTTCGTAGTTAATTTTGAGAGTAATTGGATGTGTATGTTTTATGCTTATGTATGTACAAAGTTTGCCAACTGAATGTTTGTTAACGAATGTCCATGCATTTTTGTAAGATCCTTACTAAACCTGAAGAAGATTTAACGTCGGTTATGTAAAGGTATGGTCTTCTATTACGTTTATTCGGAGCGATAAAACGACGCGTCTAAACGCATATTTCGCTAAAGTGTATTTTGATGATGGTGGTCTATATACCGCGTCTAGACGAAGCGCGTTTCGGTTGACGCTGCGTCTAGAAATTGCGTTGCCTGTGGGGCAATCGAGACGCCGCGATTCAGAAGTCGCGGAGTATTCCTACTGCATTTAAATATGTCAAAGGGCAGATTGAAATTTTGTCATGCTGAAGATGAACTACTAATTGCAAAGCATCTATAAAGGCAAAAATACGAATTAAAAAAATCTAAATATCAGAGATAATAATATTATCAGACTTTAATAAGATGCTGAAACGTCATTCTTTTTATGTTATTTATTTTATTTCTTTGTTTCTTTAACATAATATAATATCATCATCTTCTCCATCTTTTATCCAACCATAAGTATTAGTATCTATCGTCTGAAATTCAAAAGTTGTAATGAGGACAGTACTAAATCGCGTGCTTTAAAACGTGAAAGATAGACCACCTCAATGCGATTAAACGTAGCGTCTAATCGTATCGTTTACTCGCTGCGACAAAACGCAATAGATAGACCTTAGCTTAAGAGTAATGTTTCAACATTCAATAATTTATTTAGCTTTTTTGATATTAATAGTAAATAAAATGCACTAGGTATATACATTATTTTTATTGATATATCTTGACAGAAAACATTCGCCATATTAAAATTTACTTACTCTATGCTAATACCTACTCTAAAATTATTTCTTGTTCGATTAAATGAAAAATGATCTTCTTGTGCTGGAAATTTTATGCTGCTCTGCACTGGAACTACGAGGTCTGGCTATTAAATAAAGAGACTGCGCACGCAGAAGGCGTCCTAGAGGGGCATGAGGGGAAACGAATGCAGCGTTGGATAACTGGAAGTGTCTACTATTTCGGTACGAAAATACGTTTTTGTTGCTGTAGTAGTATTTTTTCTATAAAAGTTAGAAAAAACGTGTTTTCTTCTCGTGCCGATTTTCGCTTCACCTCTTCCATCGACTCGAACCGGGTTCCTTTTAAGGCAGACTTGATCTTCGAAAATAGAAAATAGTCACAGGGTGCCAAATACCTCTAACGGTTAAATAACGCTTCACAGACAGCGCGTTATGGGCAGGTGCGTTGTCCTGGTGAAAAATCCAATGTTATAATATACATTGTTATCGACACGAAAAGAAAACACGTTCGTTTCTAATTTTTATAGAAACAATACTAACAGCGACAAAAACGTGTTTTCGTACCGGAATAATAGACACTATCCAACGCTGCATTCGTTTTCTCTCCTGTCCCACTAGGACGCCTTCTGCACGCGCAGTCTCGTTATTTAATAGCCTGACCTCGTATAGTAGGTACTATATAAAATGGACAGCAGACCTATCCGCCATCTTGGAGCCCAACGTAGTTGTAATACTATCAAGTAATTTAATGCAAATGACTAATTGTTTAAGACTTTGTTGATAACTTATTAATGCAGAATGAAAAGTAATAAGAAACTCACGGTACATAAAGCTATCAGCTAAACTTAGTTTTGGGTCGGATCCCAGTTCTGTCACCTACAGTCTATAAATTATGTTTTTCTTCTTTTTGGATCTGCAGGGAACCAAAATATCATATAAAAATGTTAAACTGCATTTAACATTTAGCAAACTATCAAATTAACGAAAACATTTATTTACACTTACAGACAAAATAAAAATGTACCTAAGGTTATATTATAGTTTCATTAAATTTTATAGTTTGTAATAATTGAAAATGCTATCTTAACAAATATAAATCCATTTCTAGAGTGGTTTAAATAATTGGATGGGCAACTATATGAATTTATTTTTAAAATGGCGATTGGACAAATTAGTTGTATAATGTGTCAAACAGCTGTGAGCTTCAATATGGTGGACGAGTCAACTATCCGTTTATATAGTGCTGTAACTGTAACTATGACGAAATAACACAAAATCGAGATAGAAAAAGCTGTAAAATACAGTTGCGAATGTTTCATGTGTCAAAATTTTCAATATCAACAAAAGGTAACCACGGATTGGTCTGCTGTGGTTCCTTTATCAAATTTTAGCAAATAGTAGACTCCAGTCAAAATACGGGGGGAGGGGGTTGTATTATTACTGGCAACTACCACACTACCAGATTTGGTCGAGTACAGGTTTTTAGGGTCGCTGATCACGAATTTTGTGGTCATTTTATAAAGAAATGTGCGGAACACCCCCAAAAGGGGTTTTTTGGGTCGGTGATCAAGAATTTCAGGGATTTTTTTATAAAAATTAATATTTCACCCTTAAATTACCTAAAACTACCCCCAAAAAAGGGTGTCTTTGCTATTTTCGCACTTTGTGCGTCTAGATTTGGTCCATATGGGTTTTTGGGTCGCTGATCATGAATTTCCGGGGTGTTTTTATGCAAAATTAATATTTTACCCTTAAATTAGCAAAAACTACCCCTACAAGGGTGTCTTTTCTATTTTCGCACTTTGTGCGTCCAGATTTAGTCCATACCTATATGGCACAAAGTGCGAAAATAACAAAAAAACACCCTTTTTGGGGGTAGTTTTAGGTAATTTAATGGTGAAATATTAATTTTTATAAAAAAATCCCCGAAATTCTTGATCAGCGATCCAAAAAAACTATATGGATTAAATCTGCACGCTCAAAGTGCGAAAATAGCAAAAATACCCTTTTTTGGGGGTAGTTTTAGCTAATTTAACACGTTAGCTACCACACATATGATTATGCTATAATTTGTGCAAGACCACGTGGTCCGCCATTGACCCACGACTTTTCATTACCACTGGGCCGCGTGGATTGCCTTTAGCCCACGTTTTTATACATTTTGTATAGGACATAAAATTCTTTGGGCTGCTAGGAATGCACTAAAAAGAACACAGTCGGTCTGCACAGAACACAAACTTCATTTTAAAAAAAACAGCATCTTTTTATCTTTACAAATAACAAAGTTATAACGAATGCAATTTTAGTAATATTTTTTTCAAATCTATTACGGCTCATTATTGAACCTGCAAATGAATTAGTATACATAGGCTTCAAACTTAAATAATATTTGATAGAAGGAAGTTTCATAAGACCCATCTAAAGAAGAATTCCCAAAAAAAATTAATTTCTGTGTCATTTGATCAGTCCACCTAATATGAGGATTATTTCTTGTAACTATCATGTTTTGCGTTAATTTCCGTAATCATCATAGGAATAATATTGTTGTCAATGAATACCAGGAGATTAAATTTTCTTTTCCTTTTCTTCGTCCATATTTTATAATGTAAGACTTGTAAAAATAAAACTTATTATTTCAGGCCCACGTGGCCTACAACTGACCCACGATGTGTATAACACGGGCGGGCTACGAGTAATTACATGAAAATTACGTTATGGTCTGAGAAGTTCAAAATACGTGGGTCATTGGTGAACCACGTGGTAGCTAACGTGTTAATGGTGAAATATTAATTTTCATTAAAAAAATCCCCGAAATTCTTGACCAGCGGCCCAAAAAATCCCTTTGTGCGAAATTTGGGCACTAAAAGTGCGAATATATAAAAAAAATTCAATTTTGGGGGTAGTTTTTGCAAATTTAAGGGTGTTCCACACATTTCTTTACCAAATGACCCCGAAATTCGTGTTCAGCGACCCAAAAAACCTATACTAGACCAAATCTGGTAGTTGCCAGTAATAATACAGCCAAACACGTATTTTGACTTGAGTATCCTTGAATAAACAAATACCTAATTCTTATATTCTTATCTAAAATGAAGTTTGACAGTGGTCCATTTTTCAGCAATCACCATAGCGTTACTCCTGTCTGCAGGATGCATTATCTACTTTAAATTTCTGCAACCAAATTTACCCGTGAAAGAAATTATCGTCCACCCTTCTGTGGGCACAGCAAGTATTGGAATATCTGCCATATATCTACTTTGGATAACCCTGTCAAATGCCAATGATTTTATAGATATATTACAGCATATGATTGACATGGACACCACTCTGCAAAAATTGCAAATTAGTGTAAACTATGTGTATTTTAGTTTGTTTACTATGTCCACAAGTTTCGGTACTTGCTGTTTATTAATAACACTGGACACATATTTATTACTTACACACGATAATTTATTGGTCTCTATTTGCGAGTGCATCAGCATTAATGTTGCGTTTATATTATATCATTTTGCTTTTTACACGATAATAGGTACAGCATCTTCTAGTGCATATAAACTGTACAAACTGAATTCTCAATTAAAGCAAGAAATCTCTAATTCTTCGTTTAATGATGATATAATTGATATAGACGCAATCTTCAATTCTACCGATGTAGTATACAACAATGATATAGAAGTTATTAATATTCAACTAGTTATGGACGTGCATTATATTACTTGTAATATTGTAACTATGGCCATACGCATGTCATCTACAGCAGTTTTAATTATTCTTCACTTATTGGCCTATGGTGTTGGAGGAGCTATATTTCTTTATATTAAAACAGGTTCTTATTCTTATTTCCTCGATGTTATTTTCATGACATCATTTGGATCTTTTTTTATCGTTATGGCTGCAATATTTAATGAAATTATAAGGAGACAAGTAAGTAATAAAGGAAATAAAGCTAATTTTTATCCTTTTCTTTAAATTTATTACAAAATTTTACTTGGTTTTAACATTTCTGTCTTTAAACTCTAATTGAATAAAGAAGAGTCAAATACAGGATGTCCAATGAAACTGTTTATTAAGCATGGGAATCTCGAGAATCATAAGTGATACGAAGTCGATTAAATTAGACAAAAGTTGCACCTCAAGTTTCTAATTTGCATGTTCTACAGGCACTTTTTTACGAGCAAATCACAGCAGATCTCAAATTTTTTATCTGATACAGATTTCGAGAAATTCAAACCAAAATAAAATTTTCATTATGAACCTCATAGTTAACTATGACCCGCCTTAATGTAGATTTTTTTCTCTTTTCAACGATATAAAATACAATACATTGAAATTAAAATAAAGGCAGAAATTACATAATAATAATACCTGATTCTCAATCAAAAAGAATATTGTTTAAATTCGCAAAATTAATGATAAGACATTTCAGGGAATATGATTTTTAATGCCGCTTCTTTAACTCTTTTTGTTTGAGAATCAAGACATCGAAATTTATACAAACTCTTTTTTCTTTTTGACATCCTGTATTGTTAATACTACATGTGTTTGTTATAGCTAAATGAGACAGTATCACTGGTGTGTGATTGGACTATTTGCTACTTTGACCCTAAATTGGTGAACGCGGTATGAATTTCAATTATATTATTTACAATTTCTATGATTAATTATTAATGTTTTCTTAGAGAAACGCAATGCTGATGCAAGCTTTACAACAAAAACCAGATTTTCGAGCTGGACAACTGATTCCATTGGACATGACTGTAGTTATTTTCGTAAGTTGATAACTTTAAATTGTTATTTGAATGTATTATAATCTCGTTTTTATTATTTTAGCTAGCAGAGTTTGCTATAAGCGCTGCAGTTTTTATTATACAAACAATAAGCGGGTAAAAATAGAGCATACTCATTGTTAATCTTAATCCACACTGTTTAGTATTTTAATGAACAAGAGTTAAATTATGTTGCACTTTTCTATATCTGTTAGACGTTTGAGATTACAAAGTATACACTGTAAAAAAATTATATAAAATTACTATTATTCTTACTGGAATCCAAATTTCCAAATTGCCTAGGTGAAACATAAAAAATGTAATTTTGTAATGTAAAATTCGTAAAATTACATACTCATAATTTTCATATTAAATTTAGTACATAATTTAAGTAAAAACAAGTAAATTTACTTAAAATATGTACTAAATTTAACATGAAAACTAGGAGTACCTATGTAGTTTTACATAGTTAGCGAAAATTACATTTTTTATGTAAATTTATTTCAGCTATTTAATTTGGACTCCATTAACAATTATTGTAATTTTACAGAATTTTTTTTTACAGTGAGAAAATTTCTATAATTACTATTGGAGTAATAAGTATAGTCACTCGGATGTAAAGTTGAATACCTTGTTTAAAAATAATCCAAAAAATTTAAATAAAACTTTATACTAAAGTTACATTTCTACGTTATTGTACAGATTTTCAAATTTTTAAATGTATATGTGTAGAAATAACAAAAATTTATATCAAAAATGAGCTATGATTTTGACACATTTTAGAAACTGTTAACTTTAATGACGTGTACTGTCAATATACATCAGGCAAAAAAATTCAAATTTTGGTATAGTATAGTTATAAGCTTAGTTAAATTATTTGTTACTGTAAATTTTTTTTAAATTTATATTTTGTTTATAATAATAAAATAAGTGAACATGTAATATCTTTGTTACTGGTAATCTTATAAGATTCAAATTCAGGTTACCGATGCCTTATATAATTATAAAAAGAATTGTTAATCATTTTTATTTTAAACTTATTATATGAATTATAATAATTGTTTTCTGAAAAAGTGATACCTCAGGATTCATAAATTTCAGAAAAAAATTTATTAAAATTCAAGTACCTAATAATTTTTAAATAAAAATTATAAACAAATCTTTTTTTATAATTATATAAAGACATCGCTAACCAAAATTTGAATCTGATAAGATTACCAGTAACAAAGATATTACATGTTCACTTATTTTATTAATATAAACAAAATATAAATATTTAAAAATAACTTAACTAAGCTTGTAACTATACTATACCAAAATTTGCATGATGTATATTGACAGTAGACGACATTAAAGTTAACAGTTTCTAAAATGTGTCAAAATCATAGCTCATTTTTGCTATAAATTTTTTTTATTTCTACACATAAACATTTAAAATCTTGAAATTCTATACAATAACGTAGAAATGTGCATACTTTAGTATAAAGTTTTATTTAAATTTTTTGGATTATTTTTAAACAAGTTATTCAACTTTACATCCGAGTGACTATACTTATTACTCCGATAGTAGGTATATTACTTACATCTTATATGAAATGCACATAATATTGTCACAAATATAAATTACAAATAGTTCTTGTAAATGTAAATGTAACATGTATATGCAATGAATAATTGCTGTTTTAAATTCGAGTTGAGTATGGTTGTATTGAGAAATTATTGTTATAATATAATATGTTTGTAATATTGAGTATTCCCACTTGACAAAATAAAATGCCCAGAAAATTTCAAGAATGAGAATATCCCGGCTTGTTACTTTCTATTTTTGTCCATTTACACCCTATGAATATCCTAGCGATTGCTCATTTTTCTATAATTTTGATTTAAATTCAAAGCAACAGGGTACATAAAATTTGATCGAAAGCAGGACATCCTGTTAGTTTTATTTACACACAAATTCTATAAACTGATTTATTACAACAGTACTGTCAATAACTTATCTAAGTATTCATTAGTAACTTTATCATAAAATGATCTTCATAATATTATGAACTAATTTTTTTACAATATCAGTGTCAATAATTTATGAAAATATTCATTAGTTCAACATAAAATAATCATAATTTAATTTCAATAAAATAACATACCTATACGCTATGTACGTATTAATCATACACATTTTTTGTCTGCTTCTATAAAAAAACATGGACAATATTATAATAAAGCAATTTTTTGAATTTTATCAAATGGCAATTTTTAATAGCTAAATTATTTAATCGCAGTGCAGAAGTGATCACTGTATACGATTGTTTTGATAGGTTCTTCCTTTGAGAAATTTGGTTGATTTTTGTTCTTATGATAGAAAGATTGTTAACGGACATGTCACATTATGCAAGAAAAATAATAATTACAGGTTACGAAAATTACAAGGTATGAGACAGAGTGATGCACCGAATGCTTTTTGAATCTAAATATCGGACGATTTACAACTTTGTGCATATATTTTAAGGGGACAATGCATGAGTAAATTGTAGATGAAAAATAAGATTTGTATTAAACATTTTATGTAAAAACTATCAATCTTAGATGCACAAATCAAATTTTATTATATAGTACAATAAGTAATCTATGTTTCCCGTTTAGTCTCAACATTGAATAGAGTAAATTAAATTTTAATTAATTATGAAATGGCAAGAATAACTTGTACAGATAAAAATTAAGTTGATTTATGAAATTCTATTCTATGGTTACAAGTTTCGCTACTTGCTGTATATTAATCGTTATAGACACATATCTACTAGCTACTTTCACATGATAATTTATTGATCTCTATTTGCTTGTGCATCTGCACTAACGTTGCGTTTATATTATATCATATTGCATTTTACACGATAATAAGTACACAGCATCTACTAGTGCATATAAACTGTACAAACTGAATTCTCAATTAACACAAGAAATCTCTAACTCTTCGTTTAATGATGATCTACATATAGACGAAATCTTGAATTATATCGATGAAGTATACAGCACTGATATAGAAGTTATTAATATTCAACTAGTTATGGACGTGTATTATGAAACTTGTAATATTATAACTAGGGCCATGCGTATTGCATCTACAGTAATGTTAACATTTCTTCACTTTTTGGCCTATGGTGTTGCTGTATGGTGTTGTTTATATTAGAACAAGTTCTTTTCGACTCGAAATTATTTTCATGGTAACATTTGGATCTTTTTACTTCCTTGTACGAAGTAAGGAAGTATTGTAATCGCGAAAAATTTCGGTTCTCAGATTTTGACGGAAATATCCGTTTTGACCTTTTCTGAATCCATTATGACTAGTTTCGACGTGACGTCTGTACGTACGGACGTATGTGTGTCGCATAACTCATATACGGTTAGACGTATAAAGTTGAAATTTTGTATTTAGGACTGTTATAGCATCTAGTTGTGCACCTCCTATTTTTGGTTTCAATCTATAAACCGGAAGTAGTACTTTTTAAAAATATTTCGATAAATATTTAATTTAACACAAATTTTTTTATTTTAAATGAAAGATTATGTGATTATTACCTAAAATCGGTATTTTATAAATATTTTTGTATCTGGTATTATTTAGGAATAATTAAAGTATATATGTATAATTTAGTATTTCTTTATCTTGTAGTCCATGATCGATTAACATTTGTTACTACGTAAAATTTAAATGATTATGACATGACAGTGACAATAGTAAAATATGCTTTATATCTTCTTCTGCAGTTTGAATAAAATGACTAAAATATATTTGTGAGTATACTTGTATAATAAGTTAAAAGAATTTTTTATATTATTCTACATTTTAGTTATTAAGAAAAGTATGAACACACAAGGCGTACAAGGAAGTCATGTGGTGTCCACGTCAGATTTTTTATCGTTATGGCAGTATTAAATGGAATTATAAAAAGACAAGTATTAAAAAATGAAAATAATTTTTATCCTTATTGTTAAATATATTATTATATTCTACTCGATTTTAACAATATATTATCTTCTTTAAACTCAAATTGTTAATAAAAAGGTTCAAATACATTGAGGGTACCTATTTGGTATAGGTACTTACATAATACTCTGTATGTGTACCGGTTTTCGATATGTTTGTATCAGTGATTACATTTTGGCAATTAAATTTTAGTTTAGTTTAATTCAGCACCATTCTATTGTTTATTGGTAGATTAAATACACAAGCTTAAAGAACGATGTTGAAGTTTATTTAAAGTAATTTTTTTGCGTAATAAACTAGTTCTAATTGGTCGGTCAGCCGACCATCTCATGTAGAGAAATATGTAAATTCGGCCCTAAAAACTCAGCAGCACAACAATGCAGCGTACAAAAACATGCCAACTATTTATTTTATGAATTTTCACATCGTGACGTCATGTAACGAAGGCTGGCACATAAAGAGCTGACCAGAAAAAACTTCCGTAATATATGAGGATGAATAAAAGGTAGAAGTGTCACATAAATAATATTCCTACTGTAAATTTATGTAGCCCCCAGTTAAGAATTTGCTGTAAAAACCTCACATATATCTCTGCGAAGGGATGGCGTTCTTTCTTTAATCCCAGACTTCCTTGCATAATATTCACTACAAAATTCCCTCTAAATGAGCTAGTTTCAAGTTGGGGTTTGCGTTTTAGTCTGCACTTTGCGCCGTGTGAAAGTGATGCAATTTACATGAAACTAAATAATGAAATGCAAACACGCTGCAATATTCTAAAACTTCAAACATATTTCAAAACTTTTCAAACGAGAGACTATTAACGTGCAAATTTAAAAACACAGTTATGGAGGAAAACTAAAAATGCGATATACAATGCTGTAAACAACATTTTCCACGACCGTTAAGTAAGGTTATTGCATCCAATTATGTTTTTATCTACGATTATTAAACAATACATTCATTACGAAATGTTTGTTATCAGTTTAGCAATGCTATAAATAATTATTCAGTAGGTAGTGAAAATGTACAAAGTTATATTCAGCTTACTTTTTGACCATTATTCTTCTTATATAATATTTTTTTGGCCAATTTAGTTTCCTCACTGTAGCGTATTTAAACATAATAAATTATTGCAAAGTAACGTACCTACCTACATATATTTTTAAAATGCACTACGCAATCGTCTAACTTGGCAATCATTGTTTCAAATTTAACTAGTAAAAACCTATCATTTCCGAGTTTAATATTTTTATGAAGAAATGAAAAAAAAATCTGGGATTCAGACAATAATTGATTTCTCAAGTGTCAGTACGCTTGATTAGCTTCGACGCCACATGCGTCTACTTCAAAAAGATGATGTCGAATTAAACATTTTATCGTATAATCAACAAACTGTTATTACCTTTTAATATAAACAATATAAAACGTTAGTTATGAACTCAATACGTTAGATAAAACCATCATCAACCATCAAAACCTTATATTATATGAAAATTGTCAACTATTTTTTTAGTATCGCCGTCGCGATGATACGATAAAGTTTTTAATATAACGCGAATCGCGAATAACCCCTCTCGGATGTTCAAAGAGACTAGGTTTCACCTCGTCGCATAGCAACTTCCTCGATATTATAAATCGCATAATATTCTTGTTATAATAATAGCTGTTACTTGTTACTCACTTGTAAGTTGTAAATGCCATTTAATCAATCCATGTATTACATTTGAAAATGAATCTTTACAAGTTAATAACCTTTAAAATTGACAGTTGACTAAAATACATTCCAAATACTATGGCAGCCTGTGGGCGGTTTGTATAGACTTTAAATGTTTAAGTTTTAAATTTAAAAAAAATGTCTTTACTACTTTTTTTTATTAAAAATAGGCCTGTAATGAAAACGCACACTGTTCGTTGGTCCAACGCATGATAACGACTGAAACTTTAAGATCTTCTCTCGTCCTCTCTCGAACGAAACCACGAACACCCGCCTGGGACTCCTCCCATCATAGTCGGGGAGCTGAGTGGCAAAAAGTTGCAACATTTTTCTAAAATCTGATATTTCGATATTATGTAGTATTTAGGGTGTATAGCAATAGCCTGCCGTCAGTCAGCCAGTTTCGGTAGCGTTTAGCGCGGGGGCGGCTTCAAAGTTGTTAAAAAACCATGTATGTCGCAACAGTTTTCTTAAATCTAAAAATTTGTTTCTGAATAGTGAATTAACTAAAACATGATGTGGATACCGTCATCAGTCATCAAAATACCGTAACGGGACGCGTCAAAGTCATAAAAAAAGTAAGTATGGTTGGTGAAACTGTTTTCTAAAATGTTAATTTGGTATACAAGTTGTTAACAATAGGAAAAATCAAAAAAACATAATCAGCCCGAATTTTTATTTAACATACGCCGTCAGCAGTAGATACACTTCCACATAATAATATTACCTATATGGCTATATGGCATTTTGTAAAATAATTCTAAAATATAATTGAAATAAGTAGTTAGTATTTTTATATTTATTTATAACTACTCTATTAAATGAATCTACAGTATTGTAATAATTACATATTGTTAAATATAATAATTTCGTTATAAAACCCCGTTTTACCAAAGTTAATTTAATGCTGTTTGTATCATAAAAATATTCAATAAATGCAGATTCTTAAGTAATGAAAAGTTATTTTGTTTATTGAAACATGGTTTTGTACATAAACTTAAACCTTGTAAGCAGAAACAGTAATAAAATTTGTAAAACGTTGTATATGACTCATAATAGTTCTAAATTACTCGTATGAATTGTCAATCGTCATCACACCAAAGTTTGAGGTTAGGTTAATATGAATACAAATTTGTGAATAAGAAATGTAGCTATATTTAAAAAGCCGTAGATAAAACGTCGTATTTGACTCACAAATAATGGCTATAATTCACTCGGATGATTTATAAACTGTCATTCTCTTGAATTATAACCTACATTATTTGCTCGTTAACTAATATACTATTAAAAATAACATTGTTTTTCCCATATAACAGATTTCAAGGAGACACCCGATTTGCTTCTTCCCTATATTTTTTTTTTTTTATTATTATTATCGAATACATTTACAACTGGCCGATAGGCCAACCAGTAAATTTGATGATAGTATACAAGTAGCATGCGTAGGGTCATTAGCCAGAGCTAATACCCTGTAACTAAAGTATTTTTACGATTATTCAGTTAAGAATTAGTACATGTTTTATTTTTATATACTTAGTTCAAGTGGTTTTTTCCGGTTCAGCCTTCTTGTTTCATTTTCATTGTTAAGTAGGTCCAATGCTAGGTTGTTTGGATGGTGCTCCAAGCGTTTTTCGTATTTTGTTGCAAATTCTTTTATGTAATCGTTTACATATTTGATGTTGAGATCTTTATGGAGAGTTTGATTGCTAACGTACCAAGGTGCGTTGGCGATCGTGCGAAGTGTTTTATTTTGGAGGCGTTGTATTATGTTGACGTTGGATGGTTTTGTGCAGCCCCATAATTGAATGCCATACGTCCAAATTGGAATGAGGATAGTTTTATAAATAAGTATTTTGTTGTGTAGACTAAGTTTAGATTTATGACCAATTAACCAGTACATTTTTTTGATTTTTAGGTCCAACTGTTTTCTTTTTGTTATGACGTGGTTTTTCCAGTTGAGTCTTCGGCCCATTTTCATACCTAAATATTTAACTTCTGTTTTCTCTGGCAGAATTTTGTTATTTAGTGAGACTTCTGGACATGTTGAACGTTTTGTTGTAAATGTGATGTGGACTGATTTTTCTTCATTGATTTTAATTCTCCACTTGTGGGCCCAATCTTGAATGCAGTCGAGGGAATTTTGTAGTTGTCTTGAGGCTTCTACCGGTCTTCCCTATATAATGCTTAATGAAATTAAACTTGTATTATTTCGAATTACGTCAAAGGCAGCTTTGTATCCACTTAACGCATAAGTAAAGCATCCGCAATTCTAATTAGAGCAATGTTTTATTGCTCCCTGTAATTAGTGCCAACATAAATCGATAACTTGCGCAAGTGTAAGTCAGGTGAAGTGAGTTCATCGTTCACTCAATCAGGAATTTGCCACATGGAGCGACGTTTAATCTTTCCACATAATTCACGCTTCAGGCTAATTCATTCCTCGTGCGGAAAGTACAAATTGTTTATCACGGAGAAATGAAAATCTACCAGTAACAGCAAATGCGCCATCAAAGTATTTGCGGGTAGGATTACTGATACTAAAACAATTTCAATAAATCTAATTGGTTTAGATGTTTTGCAGTTGATCGAGATATAATTACATATTTGTGTTTGTGGATGTGTGTTGCAAGGAAGTAGGTACATTTCTATTTGAACATAGATGAATTTTTAAAAAATGCTAAAATATCATAAATGCAAAGTGCCCGAAACGTCGTATAGGTATATAAATAAAAATTACAGAACTTTTACCTAAATAAAATAATTCATTTATAGATGCATTCCTAGTATACGTAATTGTTTATTTATGTCATGAATACGAGGTATGTTATATACTCCATTATGCCCTAGGGCATAAAGAAATTGCCATATTTATAAATAAATATTTTTCTTCTGAAATTAATATATTTTCAGTCCGTTGCTAGGAAACCAAAAATATTAACAACATTCGTAACGTCAAAGCGAAATGTCACGAGTGGAATATTTAAATAAAATAGTGAGACATAAAATATTGTATACACCACGGGCATATCATATCATATATCATATCATAACCCTCGGGCGATTTACAAACCCTTGGGCCTGAGGCCCTTGGGCTTGTAAACATGTCGCTCTCGGATGAGCATATTAAACATCATCATGATGTCCTTGATACATAAATAACTATATTTTGGCTTTTTAAAGTGTAATAGTTATTTCACACGTGGGCAAAAATGAATAACCCACTCGAGAAAATTATCTCACTCAGCCTTCGGCCTCGTGAGTTAAGATTTCCCTCGTGGGTAATTCCTTACTTTGCCCACTTGTAAAGTAGGTATAATGTTTTATCCAACACCTATTAATAACTGCTTAAATATTTTAAAAATATTAAGTTTCAACCTGAAACATCGTTTCTTTGTTGACTTCCAACAAGCAAAGTAACAATTTACCCACAAGTGGTTATAATTTTGATCAAAGCCACTAGTGGGCAATCTTTTACTTTGCTTGTTTAAAATCACCATAGTTATGATGCTTTTATTAAGAGGTGTTGGATAAACATATTAATCACACATCGTTGACATCTATATGGTAGTTGCATTTTTACACATAGACATAATTTTACCACACGTGTATGCGGTAAAGAAACTTGAATTTTTAAACTTTAAGAGGTTATTAAAATAAGTTTCTTTATAATAAAAAAGAGAGCCTACGAATCGCTACTTTATACACAAATTATAGTTTCATAAAGTCTGACGTAAATAATACCTAGATTAATTTTAAATGTGACATTTGCTGGTGCCATCTCTTATAGCAGTTGTTCAAGGCTAATTGCTAAAAGAAAATATTAATGTAAATGTCAAATATATCTCAATTTCAATATTTTTAGCAAATAGATATGTCGGCCAAAAAATATAATACATAATGCGTGCGTTGTTGTAACTCATTTCAAATTTTAATATTTATTTCAGAAACGGCACAAATATAGATTTCTTCTTTAATTCAGTGTTCCTTTAAAGATTTTATTAATTACACGTTACACGAATGTAATTGGGTTTATATCGAACAATCGGACACAATAACACAAAAAAGCCAAGTTCAGCAGTCTTCTCTGTGATAACAGTTGAGCTTTTGTAATAAAATGGGAACATGTCAATTATGTCAATAATGGTTAATAACTATCGATAAACAAAAACTACCGTATGAGAAACAACTACTGTTTAACTATCGATAGTATCAAAATCGAATAATTATGACTATCGATATATCGATAATTTGTTCTTGCCTCTGCCACTATCGAACTATCGATAGGTAGTTTCTTGTACAACAATAGTTTTCCCACCTCTAGTGCCTTGGCCTACAAAAAAATTATTAAAACAAACCCAAACCATAATAATAAATTGTGATTATTAAGCAGTGTTCTAGTTTTTATGAAATTATTTATTTGTTAACAAATTTCGTAGTACCTTCTAAGGCTTTTGTTATTTCTGGAAAGTATTTCACTATTTGTTATTTTTAATCGTTTTCTAATTCTTGCATATATCATGAGATTGAGACTATACAAATTAGAAACAACTACTTAGAGCACGTTAATCACAAATTTGACAGTTTTTTTTAAGAAATATTAAACAAAAGAAGGAAAAAAAATCTTCTAGCTATTAAATATACAAGTTTATAATTATTTTTTTTAAAAGCTATTTGAATTTCTACGGTTTTTTTCCTGGCCGAATTTGGCAAATATCTTCTTGAATATTAATTCCCAGTAATACATTTCCTTTTGTGAAATTTTTATGTTCGTTTAGCAAACTCATAAATATCCGTCCTTGACTTGTCTGTTCAATGTCAACATTTCGAGGGTGGGGTGGTGTACTCTTACATCCCGGTTCCTTATTGATCCCAAATCCCAATAGAACTTCAAGTTCCCAGTCCAGAGTCCTGTATTCCTTTCCTTGTAGGAATACTTCCACAACGCAACAACAAAAGGGGTAGCATTTGCAATTACACGAAATTGTTTCTTCTTTTATAGCACTGGGACAGGATACCGTGGAACATAGAAATGGCACGGGAACATGCGCGGTTTATTCAGTAATTTGTTTACAATTGGCTTATCTGTAAATTGTAATTAGTAGCCGTTTGCCATACTCACGCTGCTTATCTGCATTAGCAGTATGATAATTGTTTCATTTTTTTAATTTTACTTAATATTTATTGTGCTGATAGCAACTAATTGTATAATTAAAACAAAAAGTTATGGTGTAGCTACGTGACCAATTTGTTATTGTTTTATCAACGGCTATTAAATAATAACTTATTATACGTTTGTTTTCAGTCTAAAATGCTATAAAATACTTAGTAATTTTAAATTACTCTACAAGCATTCATTTTGACTAATTTGAATAACAAAACTTCCTATGTTATGGTACTGGCCGAAAGAACTTAAAAACCTAAACGCTTAGGGAAGAGTGTTCCGCAATGAGACAATTTTTATCTATTTATTTTAAACGTTTATTCAAATTTCTTAAAAACTAAAAATAACAGTTATAGATTTAGCAAACGTCAAGAGTAACAAAATCGACTTCGAAACTAAAGAATTTTGTTGTCTTTTAATTCCTTGAGTGACAGGCTCTGGTAAAATTATTCTTATGTCTTTGTCGTTTACTACGGAAACATCTTCAATCGCCGGCTATTTTAACTTGCCCGTACAATAATTTTTACACAACTTTACCGAAGCAAAAGAACTTCAAACATCATAAGAACAAGAATGTCTCATTGTAGAAATATTTTATTGACTCATTGTAGAACATGGCGCCAATATTAAAATAAATATTCATATCTCGTGTTAAGAACAGCTGACTGAACTGTAGGTATTGGGATATTTCAATAAGAATGCGAACCAACTGGTGAAATTTTGTACTTAAACAACGGTGCACTTGTGAGTGATTTGCACATTGTTGTAAGTGATTCAAAGTGATTTTGTTTAATTGGAATTGTTAATAAACAGGAATGCAGTCAGTATTTTAATTAAGATATTTATTTGACGAACATCTACGTTTCGTAGCCAATTGCTGCTTCCTCAGGATGGCTACAAGAGAAATAGTACAACATATTATAATTGCTAATATAAATTTTTTTAAACAAGGTAAGTATAAAAATAATTAATAACTTACAGTCAACTATTATAAAATTACGGATGTTAACAGATACATATCATATTTTGTTTAATATTTGAAATTATTTCGAAAAGTATTGAGTTTAAAATTTGTTCATAATTGGTTGTGTAAATATAAATTAATTTACTATTTATTGCATATACTTTATATGATAAGATAGTCATTGTAGGTATTTTGTACACAACTAAACTAGAAAGATAAAAGAATAAATACATTAAATATAAACTAAAATGAATATTAATGTTAGTAGAACTAATATTTGCGCTAATATACAACTATTATTTACTACTACACTAAGCAAGATCTAAATAAACTATGTATCTAAATAACCTAATAACCACTTGCTGCATAATGTACCTACTTAAAATGCAAAATAAAAACAATTTACTACCAAAATAGAAAACATAATATTCTATCAAAATTAGTAGCATACACTTAATGAAAACTCTATACAGAAGAAAAAACAACAAAATAATACACACTGCAATATTATACTTGGAAGCCAAAGAAAAGTGCACCGTTGTTCAGAATTTCACATAGGTGAACAGCGCCATCTCTTAGAAGTGCAATATCCCAACTAATACATCAAAATAAAACAAAATTCATCTTTTCAGTTTATCGTTACGATATGTATATAAAAAAACTTGCATAAGTTAGTTTAATTTAAAAAAAAAACTAACCTGAAATACAATTTTTAAATAACTCTTAAACTACTACACAGATTTAGACCAAACTTGTACTTAATAATTGTAAGAATATAATTAAGGTACAAATATTTTTTGTAAGTAGTACTGGAGACGAAATAGGTAAAAGAAGTGCATTATCTCGGACCAGGTAGAAACTATTCCAATTTTTTTTTTCTATAGATTAAAATTTGACGCTCTAATTAGGTGGTTAGTAGAAATCAAAATTTAAAAAGAAATAATTTAAAAGAATATTATTGTGTAAAAAGAATTATTATAATGAAATGTATATTTTAAAGATTTATCGTTAAGTTTTTACACAAATATATTGTTCGGTATCCGGAAGATTCTTCGAAAGCAAATTCTTCGAAGGAAAATTCTTCGAAGGAAAGTTCTTCGAAAAGCAATTCTTCGAAAGGAAAATTCTTCGAATAGAAATTCTTCGAAAAGAAAATTCTTCGAAAATAAAAGATTATATTTTCTGTTAACTACGAAACAACACATAATGATCAATTTGGCTCGGAGAGTTGTAAAAGCGAATTTTTAGTCAATAAGACGTTGGAAAAACGCAGAAATATAATAAGTAAATTTTTATATTGAAGAAGCGCAGATCGACACATAGAATAAGCGCAGATTGTAGCATCGCATTTTTCGAAAATGAGATTTCTGACCATAACAAGTTAGTCCAGATCGTCTTCGAGTATGATGGGGTTAAGTTCAAAAAAATGTTAGGCGATAATATTTTCTAGTTTTAAAAAATTCAAAAAATCTTGTTAGAAATACTCTTCGAGTATGATGGGGTTAAGTTCAGAAAAATGTTAGGCAAGAATATTTTCTAGTTTTAAAAAATTCAAAAAATCTTATTTTTTGGCGATTAAATATCTTCGCAATGAACTATACTTAGTGTTGTTTCGTATAATATCTTTTATTTTCGAAGAATTTTCCTTTCTAAGAATTGCTATTCGAAGAATTTTCCTTTCGAAGAACTTTCCTTCGAAGAATTTGCTTTCGAAGAATCTTCCTAGATCCATATTGTTCATAGTTCTTGTGAAAAATGAGAAAATGAGTCGTAACAATACAGTACAAACTACTCACAGTAAGTAAGTAAGTAAATTAAATTCAAATGTGTTTTATTATTTTCTTTCCGCACACCCTACCAAAAAAATCACTTTGCGCTACTGGTATATACAAGTTTATTTAAGTCACGTGGGTGTCAGGACAATTTGAAAATAATAAACCAATCTCAAACATAATAGTCGGACGCTTATACTCATTGAAGAGAGAATTTCAGCATTTGATGAAATTTCATGTAAATTTACATATTCTCATATTTAACATTTAAACTGTAAAGGTAGGTACCAATTTGTTTTTACCATGGCAACAATCATTGTTTTTATTAGTCCGAGAAATGATTTACTTTTTGTATAGTTGCTATAGTGATCATAAACGATTCCTAAATGGCCTCCATTTTTGCAAAAGACATTGGTATAATAGCATCAAATGCGTACGGTTGGCGAAAAATGTATTATAAAATAACCATAGAACAATAATAAAATATAAAATGATGAACCTATTCATATTTCTGAAATTAGATTATCTCATTTAGAATTTTGTCCATATAAAAATAAATTGAGCGCTGTAAGCCCGAAAGTTCGTTTGCAAATTGTTTAAAATATAAATGAGTAGTAATTAAATTTGTTGCGATTGCCGTAAAGATAAACCCTCATATAGATAAAATCTGTAAATCTCGTTGACGTTATTAGGCTAATGTAAAAACTCTAAATTGAATTTCCTGGCATGCAGGTTTTTATCTCGCTCTCTAAACTGTGATTTTTATCAAAATCTGCTGTCATCCCTCCCGTTAAAATATTCCTTTCTTTTCGTGATATCCTGTTATCTCCCGGAAATGAAAAAATGACGAAACAGAGTTTCGCAGATACGGCGAACATTCTCTTTAAGATATTTTCACTTCACTGCTGAATACCTACAAAGGAATTTTATTCTATTACAGAAATTTTAACACGCGAACAAGGATTCTATATTATAGTACTAAGAATGGAAAAAGGAAAACAAATAACAATTTATAACAGGAAGTGCTCATAAATACAGCATAACTTTTTAAAATGTTTAATTTACTTAATTCTTTTTAGTAATTTTAATAGTTACATCGTTACTTCTCTTCGGTGTAAATCAATTTATTTTTTAATACGTTCTTCTTGTTCAATCGATCTCATGAGGTTTACTTTTCAAGCCATACACTTATAAACTTAATACTATGCACAGTATTAATTAATTCATATGTTTTGTTATTTATACTGGTGATTCACAACTTTGTGC
Organism: Agonum fuliginosum; assembly: GCA_947534325.1. Taxonomy (NCBI): domain Eukaryota; kingdom Metazoa; phylum Arthropoda; class Insecta; order Coleoptera; family Carabidae; genus Agonum; species Agonum fuliginosum. The sequence goes on along the minus strand of OX384029.1, from coordinate 10,815,509 downwards.
ATCTATTTCAAAGTTACTCATATCTTAAGGTGGGTTTATGCTCAAAAATTTAAGAATAAGAATAGTATGAAAGTTAAAACAGTTATCTTATGAGCCGGTTTATGCTGGAGAAATAATTCTTAATCTTTATTATTACTTACTTCTGCAGCATAAACCGACTCATATGAGATAACTGTTTTAAGTGACCCGTCTACTTTTTTCCGAATCCAATGTCATATTGAAGTTGAAAAATACTGTAAAAGTGTTTTCGTTGCGAGTAAGCAGTCAGATTATTATTGACTTCAGAATAATGTTTTTATAAGCATTTAATAGAGAAAGAATCGATGTACAGATGGGCCTTCCTAAAATTTTAAATATTAATTTCTATCATGAAATATAACCGTGCAAAGTTTGCATAAATTTGATTTTTTTTTGAATATTTCGGAATTTTTATTACCATGTACAATTTTTTAATCAAATTTTTGAGCATGAATCCACCTTTACTGATCAATAATGATTTTGAACCCTAATTTAAGGCAGGGCACTCGAACCGAAAAAAATGGGATTCGGTTTCGGTTTCGTTGCGATTTCTATTTTTATAGTTACGTTTTTTTAATGCTATCGGTTTTAAATTTGCATAATTTTTATTTCAATATAAATGCATTATTCGGAATGTATACTGTATATCTAAGTATTTACTTACATAGATCAGGTAACATGAAATAATAAATAATAGTATTATGTAAGTTGAGCTTCAATTAATATCGGTTTAAATTATGGTTTTCGGACCGAAATAATATCGGTTCTGTAACGTTTTCGGTTTGCAACTGAAATAATTTTTTGTTTCAGTTTTCGGTTTCCATATTTAACAGGTTGACTGCCACAGCGGTCATATATGACCGCTCCTTATTTTGCCAGATGTGCCATGGCGGTCATATATGACCGCTGTGCAGACATACAGAAAAAAAAACATAGGGCTGTCCTTGTAGCGGTCATGCGGGATTTGTGCGTCTTATATGACTGTCGGGGTATCAGAGACTCTACTGCAGTGCCCAACTTTTAGGTTCTAGCTTTTTGGCTGTTTCCACATTGAAATCTAGTAAATACAATACCAAAACTTTATTTCAAATGTAATACATTAATACAATCTGCACAATAGGTGTTAACTTTCTTTACTAAGTTTTGTAAATTCTTCATCTCGCTATGTTCTTATAAAATCCTTTGCAATATTTTATTGTTTTGTCAACCAATCCTTCTCTTTTTAGGAACTTATGGCCAGCAAGTGATTTTCTTGCTGGTGTTTCTACCTGTCGCAGGTGACCGCTGCTGTGACCGCTCGGGCACAGGACATCTCTAGCGGTCTCCCATGCCTGAGCGGTCATAAATGACCGATAGTGTTTTTTTCAAAATATTTTCAGAAAACAGACCTCAATATTGCTTTTGCCTATATTGATATACTCAATAACGTTATAGGTCTCCAAATCTGCCAATGGCACCATGGGAAATTTTTTGATTTTATACCGTGGCAGTCAACCTGTTAAAGAAAATTAATATTGGTTTCGGTTTGCGGTTACGGTTGCATGAAATGTTAGTTATTTGTGCGGTTTTCGATTATGGTTTCGTTACGGTTCGGCTCCCTGATTAGAGGGCAGTTATCATAAGGAGCACATTTTAGGAACACCTGATTGAAGATTGCATAATGGATATGTAATTAATTATTATGAATGAAATAATATTAAATTTTAATTATTTATACAATGGTACAGTTGAAAATTAAGTAAATGTATGAAATTTCATACGGAAATAGTGGCCCAAAACTATTAAATAAAAAAACCGGGAAATTAAAGTTACGAATTTAAAAAAAAAAGTGAATTGCCTCGTTTTTAATTTAATGATGGTATACGACTGCGTAAAAACGTAAATCACGACTTTAATGTAAAGTTATATCATTTGAGTGCCCTAGGAACACAGACAATTCTCATTAAGTTTTTAGTAAAGGAATAAATTTGTTAAATATAAACAAAGATTCTGGGTTTAATTTTAAATAGTAAGAAATGTATCCGTATTTAAGGTGCTAGTATAGTTAGCGGGTAGTAGTTCCTTATTAAATTAATTACTCGTGCATTTCGAGTGCTTTATGAACCAAATTTTGGTTACCGTATACTAAATATATGTATTGTCTTTTCTGACTTTTCGCAGTTGTTTTGAATAATGGAAAGTCTAGAAAAACATCAAAAATCGTATTTTACTAATAACTCATGCTACGATTGAAATATCTTTTTCAAAAAAATTACACATAATCTACATTAGTATCTTAACATCGGATTGTCAATATTTTTTGAAAAACTATTCCCAATTTCTAATTTAAAAAAAATATCAAATTTTGAAATTTGTTTTTTTTTAAATTTTGAAATTTTTTAATAAATCCGATGTTAAGCATAAAATTATAGACATTTTTTGAAAATAAATTTTTTCTCTAAAGTGCACCTGAATTAAGTTATTAGTAAAGTACGAACGACACTTTTATAGTAGCTATACCCGAGCCTTAATGTGTGTGTATGTAAAACTGTTTTTTGTGTCGTAAACAATTAAACAAAACTGTCACAATGTCGTATTTCACAACGAAGCGTGTCGCCAAAGACAAAATGTCCAAAGTCGTAGATATTTTGGAGATTATCCGCGTGAAAAATTGTTTGTCACGCGATAAAAAAATAATGACATGGAGATTACCGTGAACAAGGCAAAAATAAATGATCTCACTTCAAAAGAATTGAGTTGATATTTTAATAAATATGTCGTATAAATTAAAAGTTGAAAAAGTTAGTAGAATCCAACTTGTATATCTGGCAAACAAGTTTAAGTTTTTAACTTGGAGAAGTTGGACAAGATATTTAATACTAGATTAAATTTCAAGATTTAATTACATTTGTAAAATATTTTGTTTGCCGGTAATTTCTAGCTCGGTTGTAGTAGAAATATTTTAAACAAATAATGTGCCTATTACTCAATCCTACAATGGTATTTTCAATTACTTTTGATTTAGTAATACAATATTAAACTACTGAACTGGTTTTTTATCAATAAAACTTATTGTTACTATTATAAATTTTCATGAGAACTTTCTGCACTGGCACGTATCTTATGATATACTGTTACTTACTAAGTAAAGATATGTAACCGGTAAGTTCATAAATTTAAAAACTAAATATTTAGAGCAAAATGTCTTCTTAAATTTACTATCGTACATAATCTATCACACCTTTTAACTAACCTGAGTGTGGCAGCCTCACATAATAATTAAATTGTTATTTGTTGCTAAACTACTCTAGTAACTAATTTTAATGTACAGAGTTCGCCAGTTAAATGCAAATATTTGATGTGGGGCTTAGAACTCGTAGGAAGGTGGTGGGGAAGAAAATATCCGACTCAACATTATCAGCGTGGTCTACCTTTTAGTTTATAATAGATAGTTGGACGGGTGAACAGCGTGGCTATGCAGTTAAAGCGTACTAACTCAGTGGCGGAAGTTTGGTGCAAACGCGGCGAGATTTTAGACGCCATTTCAACGTACCGCGCAATCAGCCTGTTCCGTCGAATAGGGCGATTCGAACGTGGATAAACAATCTTGAGCAAAGTTGATCGACGTGTAAAAAAAGGCGGAAGTGCAAAAACGGTTCGAACCCCTTGAAAACATCGCAGCTATTCAACAGGCGATGTTGAATTTGCGATGTTTTCGGTGGTTCGAACCGTTTTTGCACTTCCATCTTTTTTACACGTCGATCCGCTTTCCTCAAGATTGTTTATCCACGTTCGAATGGCCCTATTCGAGGGAACAGGCTGATTGCGCGGTACGTTGAAATAACGTCTAAAATACGCTTTAACTGCGTAACCACGCTGTTTACCCGTCCAACTATCTATTATAAACTAAATGGTAGAGCACGCTGATAATGTTGAGTTGGTTATTTTCTTCCCCACCACCTCCCTACGACCTCTAAGCCCCACATCAAATATTTCCATTTGACTGGCGAACCCTGTATAGTTATGATATAACCAATAGAGAAATCCAAAATGACGTCATAGCCAGGAAGTAACCTACTATTCCAACCTCTTGCACATTTTTGATTAAATTTTGAACAATTTCTGTCAAGACATAATTTAAATAATATTTTCATTATACAAAATATCTATTAAACTGCATATAAAATTGTATTATGTTGACATTTACATTTAAAGATAATATAAAACACCATTTTGACAGCTGCCCCTGACTAAGTCTATAGAGAAATCCAGAATGGTGTCATAGCCAGAGAGCAACTTACTATTCCAACCTCACTTTTGCATATTTTTTTATTAAATTTAGAACAATTTCTCTCAAAACGTAATTTAAGTAGGTACCTAATATTTTCATAATACAGAATAGGTACCTAAAAAACTGCATATAAAATTGTATTATGTTGACAGTTACATTTCAAGTTAATGTAAAATACCATTTTGACAGCTGTCCCCTGCAAAGTCACGTGTTATGGATTCGTCTATTCACGATAACCACATTATATTATAACCTCACTTCCTTTTCTATAAAACGTGGTACCCGTTTGCTACGTGTTAACTTCAAATAAAAATGTCTATCATTTTAGAAATGAAACACATAATTTAAGTTTTATTTAGTATACTTACATTTTTACTAAATAAATGTTAGCCTACTTCTACAGAACTCAAATCAAATCAATCTTTTAACTTGTTTCAGACGTTTCGGACACACAGACAGAAACAAAGTTTGTGGAAACAAAAACACTGCATCCATTTTAAGTAGCACAGTACAACAAAAATTGTAGTAAAGACAAAAAATGGAGTTACTATAGTGTGCTTTTTAACTAGGAGAAGTTAAAACAAGAGTCTAGTGATATTTTTATGCTCACTATTGGTTGGAATACTACAATAAAATGTCAGATTGTTGTTTTGCGTTTATGTTTACTGTCAAAATGTCATTTTAAGAAATTTATTCTACAAGGTGAACCTAACTTTAATGTTAAAATGTACCTATGCATTATCTGTATTATTATCTTGATTATTATTGACGTTATTAAAGAAAAAACCGATAAATATTTTGTATTTTGCTGTAAAAAATTTAAATACATTTTAAATGATAGCACCGTCAGAAAGTGCTTACCGAAAAGCTTCAAATACGTCGATTTTCACTGGAAGATTCTGACGGCGCTCTCATCTAAATTTTATTAATTTTTATAAATATGAGATCATAGAAATTTCCAGTGAAAATCTATATATTTGAGCTCTGCACAGCGTCCTTAAGATAATTTCAAAAAGTACCCTTAAAAGGCGCGTTCGGAATATACCGAACTCCTGAACGTTATCTTATTTCCAAAGTGTGGCGGGTTCAGGTGACGTTAAGCCCTTCTTTGTGCGGTCAATCGAACAAAAAATTTAGTAAAAGACAACTGAGCATAGAATGTACTGGCTAGCTAGAGAATCTACAATTTCAACGGCGAAAACATATAGCATCATTGTCCCATCATGTCTCACTTAATTTACAGCACAGACGAATGAAAAACAAATCATCTTGTTAACAAAGGTTCAATATGTCCCTTTTTTCAGAAATTAAAAATTGCGTTTTGTTCATCAGAAAAATAATCATAAAAATCTAGAAAAATGGCTGATTTTAATGTAATTTTTTTTCTAAATTATACGTTCAAGAAAAAAATGAGAACAGAGAGATCTTCTCACATCTTTTGATAACATGTTCAAATGTCGTAAATAAAGAAACATCCTCTAAATATCAAATCATCATTTTTTATGTTATTTATATCTTATATGTATACTTTCTTAATTGTTTGAACATAAGAATATATTTATATGAATATATAATAAACAAATATAGAAATATAATTTTTGTGTTTTATAATAAAATTCTTTGTCTCGCTTTGCTATTTTTTATCAGGTAACCCTATTTATGGATTACAGTTTAGGTTACTTGATACATTGAAATGTGAAATTAACGATAATCGATAAATGATTCTATTAATTTTTTGGATTTTCTGAGTGTCCCTCCTAGTTTAAAAACAGACTATAACACAAATGTGATTACTATTACTAATTTGATACAAAAAGACAAAATATAGTCTCGTCTGCAGCACATCTTTGTTTCATTGAATACTAATCTATTATAACACGATACCATATTCTTATTGCCTCACTTCTGTCACATACCAACTGCAATAATTCCAAATGAAAATTCCCCCTGTCGCCATCTTAATTATCTGTCAGGATTCAGTGGTCGTCGGTCCGAGATCCTGCTCGACCTAGCCACATCAGAAGGCTGAGGACCTCTTCGTCCTCACACTTAGTGAGTGCACAGTGAGGTCTTAGTTGGCTATGACCATCCATCATTGTCGCCCGCCTGTCTCTCGCTCGTTGTTTCTATCGTGATTCTTTTGTTCTTCATTATCTATCGCACGAAAAGATGTCGCCGGTGGTGTCTTCATCGTGACATACAGGAAAGACCTAAGCCTTTGTTAGTGTTTTTACAGTACTGAAATATGATATAAACGTAGTGACTTTTTTTAAAGAAGAACAAAAGTTCGATTAAGGACGCGCTTAAAAGTGAGAAAACCGTAACTTGAAGTCTGCAATGGTAATGTTTTAACCCGATAATAGTCAAAATCAAGTTGTAGTGACACTTTAAAACTTTTACATGGTTCAATTTGCACATGCTTTCTGCATAAATTTCGAATAAACGATGTAACCTACAATGAAAATTATGTTATACAATGAAAATATATACATTCCTAATTGCCTTATTCTAAAAATTATGTTTGTAATAATAGTTCATTTTGCATAAAACTCATTGCAATTTGATGAATTTTGCTTTCTATTTTTTCACCTCTACTGCAAAATATATTTATTTTCAGGTATTCTTATTTAGCATAAGGCAATCTAGAAACTCTAATGAATCTATTGATATATTATTTATGCCTATTGCTTGTTCCTATTTGCAGAATCTTAAGTGCATAAAAATGACTATCTGAAAACGGTTTCGAGTGGCTTGATTTATAATGGATTCTGTATTCTGTAATGTTACGGTTCATATTGAGACGGAACCATAACATTGAAATGCTTCACTTATACAGAATAAGTAAACCAGTTAGAGAGTTGTTTATGGTTATAGAATGCACAGAATGCATGGCTACGAACTGGCCTTTATTTTCGGTCTCTCTGTAAAAGGTAAACCATACTTCATCCGCTCTAGTGTTCAGTCCTGTCATATATTATTCTTCATGGTGTATACATATCTATCACGGCTTTACTCAACTTAGGTGTGGCAGTCTCACATATTATGACTCATCAACATCAACATCAACACAACAGTCTCACTTTCGGGTGCTCGTGATTGTTAATATTGTTAAATGGAAATTTTTTGAAAGGTTAAACTGAAATATATCCAACTGTATTCGGGCCTGGAGTTTACATTACTCAGCTATCTGCACATAGTTTGTTTATTTTATCATGGGAAGATATCATGACACCTGACAGATATAGATTCTTCTCCTTTTATAAATGCTTCACTTACTACATTATGCTGTTTTGACAAAGTGTGATATTTCGCTATCAAAAACTGAACTGAAGGTTGGGATGTATGTTATTTTTGTTTTATATTGATGTATTTGACGTGTGGGAATGAATCTATGTGCTTAGGGGTTCGTGGTAACCCTATTTAACGTGATTTTTAAGTATGTATACACAATGTATTTATTAAGTGCATTTTTAATAACCATTAGTATGAAATTTGGTGTGATAATATTAGGAAGTAGGTAACTTTTTTCTAAGCTACTATACTCAAAAGTAATTGTGATTGTTAACCTCTTAAATGAACAAATAAAATTGAAAATGTTTTGTATTTAAAATTGGTTCCTACATAATGTACATCGTACATAACACATTTCTATCACTTTTTTTCCCAACTTTAGTGGCACAGACACACATTTTGTGAGTTATCGATATAATGAAATATATTTTACTGTATAATGCGGTTATTAGTCGTCAATTCACGGATGCGCAAGGTTGTTATTGTAGAATACAACACAAATGACATTTTTGTGCAGTTAAAGTAGAATTCGTAGATCGTAGGTATCTGACTGGATTAAAATCTGGTTCTTAAAATATATTATTTTTAATCTCTTGAAATAGCATATTAAACCCAAATTAATAAGACAAAAATTTGCTCGAATTCCACAAAAATTAAGGGCGAAGATTTTTTTGATTTAAAAAATAGGCATTGATATCTTCTTCAAGAATAGCCAACATCTCGAGCTCTACCCAGTTAGGGATGAAAATCACATTTTTTATTTAACACTTGTCCAGTAAGGTTAAATGAAAAAATTAAGAGATTTTAATTTTCTTAAGATAGGTAATAATCGGGTAATAAGCGATTTTCATGAAAACGCATAGTATTCGAATAAATCATATGAACAATTTCCAATTATTGTTTGGAATAGAGTGAAATTTTATCTCAACACACAAAAATAGCTAGCATTCATTAAGAGATTACAATATCGAATTCCAGATTTCAGCATTCAATTTCTAGAGCATTTTTTAATAAGAAATATTTATTTTAAAATAATTTGCATCCCCGGTTTAAGCACTGTTAAAAGAAATCCTTCGATAGAAAATTTTTTCTAAATTTTGTGTTTAACCAGGTTTTCAAAATTAAATTTTCTAGTCATTTTTCTATAAGATATATTATTTTTTAAATTTTGTAAGCTGTGAGTTAGCTAAAATTTTCTCCAAGAAAACTGTAGCATTATAGTAATTTTTTACTAAATTTTGAATCAACTGTAACTTCCTAACGAATTAAGATATTTACTTCCGGTTTTCAGCATTAGATTCTTGGAACATTTTTCTATTTCATACACATTTCATTAAATTTAAAAAGTCTTTGGTTGAGGTTGATTAAACACAAAATTTTTAATAAATTAGGTACCTACTATAATGTCTACATTTATCTGGAAGAAAATCTTCAAATTTTGGCTAACCCACAGCTTCCAAAACTATAAAATAATGTTTCTTGTAGATAAAATTTAATTTTTACAACCGGAAGTCGATATCTCTATCCATTTAGAAGATACAGTTGGATAAATAAAAAATTTAGAAATTTTAAAAAATATTCTGTCGTAGAATTTCTTTTAACAATGATTAAACTGGAGATCTAAATTGTTTTAAAATAAAGATTTTTTATAAAAAACAAATTGAATGCTGAAATCCGGAAGTCTATATATTGTAATCCGTTAATGAATGGCAGGTATTATTGAAAGGAATATTTGTATGCTTAGGTCAATGTTGTACAAACGTAATGATTTATAATGTTTATTTTGATGAACGTTTCGGATCTTAAATGTGATCCATCATCAGCAGGTATTTTTGTGTGTTGAGATAAAATTTCACTTTATTTAAAACAATTGGAAATTTTCAAAATATATTTTCACGATTTTCTCGAATGAGTATAACTTATCTATTAAACAGACTTATCCGCTCTATAAATTGGTCTTTTTATTTTTTCATTAAACCGTAATGAAAAATCTGAAGTGGCCATCACACAACCTTCCGCCATATCTAGACTTTAAACAGAAATGTATACGTACAATCTGGTGCCTATTTAAAATATACAAATACAAATCTAAAATATTCAAACACAGAAATTAGTATCACCTGAATCAAAAGATTCATTCACACGAAAACTCTTCTGTGTTGAAGCAATCCTACGTTCAGTTAGGAACTACATTTAATAGCTTAATTATGACTTATATAGCGCTAGTATGCCAACTTGTCTCATCTGTCAATATTTTTTATACAAAAACAAAAATCAACCGAACATGGATTACAAGATTTCAATGTTTTATTTGATAAATTTATTTTTTAAATTTTACTGCAGTTCTTTAATGCTACCAGATAAAGACAATTTTTTAATAACGTGGATTGCAAATAACTTTTCCTCTTATTCTTATTACAAATAAATACTATATTTATCAAAATTTATAGAAATTTTTTACACTTAATCTTTTCAATCTTCAAAAAATATAACTTCCGGTGAAGATATTTGTACCAAAATCTAATGAGCTCTTCCTATTCGTATACAATTGTAAAACACCAAATATCAAAATTTTTGGGTAATTCGTATTTGAGTTATCCAACAGACGGCATCGGCCCGGACCACACACATACACACACACACACACACACACACACACACACACACACACACACACACACATACATACAGACATCATCGGGAAACTATCAAAAATGAGTTGTAAGGACCCTAATTCGTGCTCATCCACTAAAAACTCACTACCCGATTTTTTGCATGATTCCAATACCTTCCTTTACAGGTAAGCGGAAGGTAAAAAGGGTTAATTAATTTTTTTTCATTTTCATTTCCTAAAAGGGGCAGTGGGGGGCGTAGCCCAGGAGGTAGAGTTCGAGATGTTGTCTATTCTTGAAGAAGATATCAATACCACAATACCTATCTTTTAAAACAATAAAATTTTTGCCCTAAATTTTTGCAGGTTTAAAAAATAATTAACTTCTCTATTATAAAACGGTACGGTGGTAGATGTTATACGAGTAATATTGAAATACATCCATTCGAGACCTGTGTTTGTATTTTCGTCGGTAATTGTGACTGAAGTCGTAACCGCTAGCAGACATTCAATAATAAATTAATCATTGAGCCAATCCATCACCTGCATTATTATTATATTACGTAATGTGACAAAATGAGAGAACTGTTTTAACCTAATCCACATCATTAAATTAGTGAACTTTTCCAAATGAGTTTGCACATTTAAAAATATTTGAACTTGTTACGAGTATTAAATGTTTTCATACTCTTAACAACAACAGATATAATTCTGCTTAACTTTTTCTTCATCTTGACAAATAATCCATCATCTATTTAGGCGAAATCGATCGTTACAAAGTAATTTAAATAAATTCATTTAAATATTCAGTTTCGCTTTTACTTCCAACAAACAAACTCAAAATAAATAATTTTTAAATTAAATTTAAAAAATATAAATGTATGCAGTTATATTTTTATTAAAATATATTTGGAGTAAAATTAGTTAAAATAGGTAAGAGGTAATAGGTCATAAATGCTGGTCTCTAATTAAATTTAAAAGAATTCTGTTGCACAAAACTAACCGCGTTAATATTACTGAAGTTTGCCCTCTTGGTAACTGCAGTACACCCTACTGTGCACATATTAAACACATGGGAAACAAATAATCTGAGTCGGACATACGCTCCTGTAGAGCACTTCCTGTTCCTGTTGCACTGAATGCTTTGTCATGTAGTGCTGCTAAATTATCCCTTGGTCAGTTGTTGGGCAGTGACATATAATTAAACACCATTACAAGGAGATCAGTAACTAACAGCAATACGACTGAATGATACAATAAATGCAATTCAAACAAAATTCAAACAAAGAGATATTTTAATAAGGTAATTGCAAGTTTTTGTGGCCATTTTAAATTTACTCTCATATTCTATCATTCCAATTATAACTTGCTTGCTAGATACAAAATTAAAATCCTGTGCCTGTACGTCATATAGTAATTGACATGCAGGGTGATTTAGTTGCGCTAAATGCAAAAACAGTTCGAATCCCTGAAAACATCGCAGCTTCAACATCGCCTATTGAATAGCTACGATGTTTTCAGGGGTTCGAATCGTTTTTGCACTTCCACCTTTTTTTACACGTCGATCTACTTTGCTCAAGATTGTTTATCCACGTTCGAATCGCCCTATTCGACGGAACAGGCTGATTGTGCGGTACATGGAAATGACGTTTAAAATCGCGCCGCGTTTGCACCAAACTTTCGCAAGTGAGAAAGTACGCTTTAACTGCGTAGCCACGCTGTTCACCCGTCCAACAATCAATTATAAACTAAATGGTAGACCACGCTGATAATGTTGAGTTGGCGATCTTCCTCCCCACCACTTCCCTACGAGCTCTAAGCCCCACATCAAATCTTTTCATTTGACTGATGAACCCTGTACATTCGTCATAGTTAGAAATATTATTATAAGTTGTTTAAAGAAGAAAAAAAATTTCGAATAGGTAGTTGTTGCGTAAGTAATGGACAAACGAGTGTAAAAATTGGCATATTAAGAGACAATAATGTTCCGAGTTGCCGTCTCTGCGCAGGAATATTAAGTAATTTCCCCGCACCATTATCATGGGAAAAAATGTGACCGTGGATTTTTGTGAAATTTGGTATACGACCTATTTAAGATGTTCTGAATCGAAATGGTCCTTTGGAAAAAAGTTCGAAAATGCCAGGTTCCCGAGTTATAGCCCTGTAAAGTCGCGAATGTAGGAATTAAAATTTTGTTGATTCTCTCGAATAAATCATTGATATGTTTAGATCATATATGCTAATGTGTAATATATCTACATAATATATCTTTCAATACATATATAAATGATTCGTTTCGGATGGGTACATATATGTATGCACGTGTGAGCCCGTGAAAATGAGTCACTTCCCTATCTTGGTACCGACCGTCTTCTCCAGTATCATACTAACTTATTATTTATTTTTTTGAGGATTTCTCAGATAATCAATGAGAAAAAAGTTCTTTGGAATAATTTTAATCATTCGTGTTCTACCGCCGGCATTAGCGCTAGCCAATGTACACCACGTGGAGGTTGTTTGGTCGGATTTCGTACATGTACATTATATATGTAGATATATGACACATTTGCATATGATCTAAGCATATCAATGATTTATTGAAGAGAATTCACAAAATCTTAATTCCTACATTCGCGGCTTTACAGGGCTATAACTCGGGAACCTGGCATTTTAGGACTTTTTTCTAGAGGACCATTTCGATTCAGAACATCTTAAATAGGTCGTATACCAAGTTTCAGAAAAATCCACGGTCACATTTTTTCCCATGATAGTGGTGCGGGGTCCTTTATGGATCTAGTTATATTTCCTTGATAATTTCTCAAATTGTCACAACAATATAGGTACAGTTTAATTTTTAAAATTTTCAATACCAACAAAGGGTAACCATAGTGATTAAAGTGTGATTTTTATCGTTTTTTCGTAAATAAACGCTACTCTTCGATCAAGTGCAGCATTCTGATTGGTTGAAAATGACGTGTGTAGAATAATTTATGATTAAAATAAAACATTATTGAACAAAAATATATAATTATAAAAATTATATTGAAAACAATGAAATGAAGATGATCTTTCTGTCTCTGTTGTTGAAGATTTTTTTAATAAGTATTACGACAGTCATTTTTCTCAACTATATGTATCTTCAATGTCGAAAAAGTTGAAAATGTTGTTTGTTTCCTTCGTCATTTTTCATTAAAAGAAAAAAAAATTTCAATAATTTGTCCTAGTGCAAAACAGTAGTTTTACCTAGTGTCCGAATGTACCCCATACACCATTAGGACAAATGTATCCCACCCGTTCGTTCCTACAAAGGTTTCTGGTTTCAATAAATAATTTTGTTAGGTTATGACCAGTATACATGAGAATCAATGACCCATTGCGCAAACAATTCAAAAGATAATATGAAATAAAATGTCAGAAATTGTTTACAAAAAATTTGAAAATGAAGCGAAACAGTAACGTTGTCAATAAATCTGCTCAGAATAATCTCTCCAAAACATTATAGTTTTATGTCCTTATTATTTAAATCACATTACATAATAAAAGAAACCATTTCACAAAGACTTTAATAATTAAATTTACAAAATAGTAAATATTGGCTAGATGAAAATGTCTAGTTTACACAAAAATGTATATTTTAACACTTTCATGCTTTTGTAAAAAAATACTAAGTATACTATGAAACAAGTTAAAACTTTGCGTAAGGTATATTAATATTAAAGTAACAAATTTGTCTTTGGCAGATTCTCCAGTTTTATAACAAAGAACTAATTAACGTTTTCTGTTTGAGTTGAACCTCAATCACAACTTCTACTTAATTAAAATTGAAATGAAAAAGAATTCCTTTCTGCAGAAGCATTTAAATTGTTTTGAGCTTGAAGAATATTAATGATTGTTGAAACTTTGCATAAGTGTCATTCACAGAAATTTTCTACAAGTTCGGTTAAGGGCTGCAGAAAAGTGGACATTGCTTTGGACTTGAATTCGATCAAAAGAAATAATATCCTTTTGATTTAAAAATCATAGACCGTAACTCATTTTATATGGGTAAGCATCAAGAATGTTTTAACAACGCTTGGTAAGCCAGAGATCCCAGATTTGAATTTGTTGCTATACCTAGTATAAATTTCCTAGCATCCTAGCTTAGCTTATTGTAAAAAGTGCGGAAAATTGGAAAAAATAATACATACATATTTATAGTCGACGAGTAATTCATTTAATAATAGGTAGGTATACCGGCCCCTCAAATAGAGATATAGGTATTACTGGAAGAAAAAAAAACGAGACAATTGAAATTCGTCATATTTTGCCTATTTTCAAGCCGTCAACGAATTTTCCACTAATTTGGACGAATCTTCGAGGTGAGAAAGTTTCAATTTTTTTTCTTTAAGGGCATGCATGTGATCTTAGTCGTAACCCCTTCCGCCATTTCAACCCGTCCTATGAAAAAAAAATGTTTTTAGTGGAAAAAACTTCCCACTCTGTACGGTGCTGAAAAAATTGTCGACTCGATTAATCATCAGAACAATAAAGTTCAATTAATTTCCTTTCAATGAAATGCCTACGATGTCTTGACTCAAAGTTATTGATGTTTGAAGTGCACATTTTGGGAAACGCTTATGTCAGCCAAAATTCATAACCATCTTAAACCTTGAATAACTTTGCGCCAAATCATCGCAGAAAGTTGATTTTTTGAGTTTGAGGTTTTTTGGCCTAAAAACATGAATTTTTGTTTCGAAATGGGAGAGGCAAAGTAGGGTTTTTTCTTTAAAAAAATTGTCTAATTCCGACAAAAAATTGCCGAGTTATGAGTCAAAAACCCCAAAATGCACATTTAATTTCAAACACACATAATGCCTATGGCACACCGGTCGAGGGAAAACTCGCTTCCCTCCCTCCATTAGCAAGAGGAAAACACTGCTTTCCTCCCCCGAGTGACGTAAAAATTGTTGATCTTACCCGACTTCGAATCCACACCACTACCTCTATGGCCTACCGCACTAGCGATTTTAAAGTTGACCAATTTAAAAGTTGCTCAACAAAAAAATCTCTATTAGCTTTGAGCCCCGCACACTATCGACTAGATAGTTGCCGTGGTCTTGTACTTACATTTGTCAGTTGTCAACTTATCTTGTACAAGATGGATGTTATTGAATTAGCATGTCTTTGTGCACTAATTATTAATTTTATAGTTGCTCTGATTAAATAGTTACCTGTGCGCGCTACCTCAAATTCAATGTGTTTTTTTTTGTGGAGATTTTTAAATTGTCGCAACAAGATCGCTAGTGCGCTTTAGGCTTAAGAATTTCAAGTCTCAATCAATCAAAATGCAAACCGTCCAAATAACCGTTCCATTTCAACTTAGCTTTAGAGGTTGGAAATATACCTTGTTATTTAGATTACTGGCTTTATTGCATATCGAAGTTAAATTTGTTGCGACGTTTCGACCAAAGTCCTGGCCATTTGCAAGCATAAGTACTTACAATGAGTTAAAAATTGAGTTGTAAAGTGACATAGTCAAAATTGTTACTAAAACTAAGATTTTATTTGGATTGTGTATACACTCTAAGAGTCAAACTACGACTGTACAAGTTCTCTAAACAGAGTGCACTATCTTGCTGTGCTGATAATGGTTGTCACGTAAATTGTATCCCAACACATGATAGCGTAGTAGTAGAAAGCCAGGCTCTGGTTACAGAGGTCATGGCTTTGAATCCCGGTTAGGTCAGGAAATTTTCACGACCTGATTTGGATCGGTACCGACTCCCGTTATCATTAAAGGTTGGGATCTAATTAACTTGGCAACTTCTAGCTATCGGGCACCGGCTAGAGACATTAACAAGGGCTTGCGCCAGGTTGACTGGCAACACACAGTAACAAATGAATACTATGTGTGCCATCAAGTCACTCTAGAGACGTAACCCAAAGAGGTTCAAATCCCGAACTAATCAATGATGAATGATGATTAAATTGTATCCCAACTTGGAATGGTGAGAGATTATACCGTGAACGTTACAGAGACAAGTGTTCTAATCACTGCACTATCTCGTGGAGAAATGTTTATTTATTTTTAGGTGTTATGTTCAATTTAGAGTCGCGAATAGTTCAAATGCGTTACAATGTAATAAATTAACGCCGCTGTTCCATTAGTTATTTTCTCCTGAGTTCTCTTTCTCTTCATGACATATGATTCATTTATTATATTTTTCATCGCGGCAGGCGTTTAAATGTATCTTCAGCTACTTTGCCTAAATGTGACAATATCCGCGCTATTACAAACGATACGTTTTGAAAGATTGCTTTGTCGTAATGCATTATTTATTAGCTTGTAATTTTTGAATTATGCTTTGTGTTGCCAACGAATGTAAAACGTAATATGCCGGTGAATTGTGAAAGGGGAAGTGAGAAAGAATAACACAGATGTTTAGTTATCAAAGTTTTTACCTAGTTTTTTACTTTTGTTACCTTTGATGTATCGTAATAATTGGAATTGCTATTTTTTGATTAAACAGATATGCCGGTATTTCTAACCTCGCTCTTTGATATGATGAAAGTTTAACGAAGCTAATATATAAATATTGACTCATTAGTCATTACGATATCTACTTACATGGGCGCCCGCAGGGAGGGTCTAATTGGTAGGGCTGTTCGATATTCCAATTTGAATATCGATATTCGATATAAAATTAATATCGATAATATCGATATATCAATGTATCGATATATCAATGTATCGATATATCGATAATATATCGGTGTATCGATATATCGATATATCAATGTATCGATATATTGATAATATATCGGTGTATCGATATATCAATGTATTCATATATCGATATCTTGCATTTTCTTCAATTTTCTTGCTTCTTATCATTTCCACATGAGCAAAGGGATGTTTGGTTTTTAAATATACAAATTTTGATGTGTTGCCTTTATTAGTCACGATTTTATGCAATGTATGTATTGCGCAGACTTTTCATCGGATCTGTCAAAATTTTCCCACACAATACTACGTTTACCACTCATGTTTTACGCTTACAATATCGAATGATCAAATTACTTTACGACGGGACACAACTCGTAAACGAGTATAACTATTATTTAAGAAGTAAACAGAAACATAAAATTAGGTATTATTCCAATGAATAAGTTTTCAAATTCAAAAGATTTTATTGCCCCTGTCCCTATTTCCGTCCCTCCTAGCTAAGTGGCATAGTTAGTACAGCTACATAGTACAACACAAATGGAGTCGACAATTCTGATTCTTTAATTTTACTTCAATTTTTTGATATTATTTCGCGGAATACCTTTGTGTATAAACAGAAAACAGATGTTATACTTATGTTATAGTATGTTCTGTTCGCCCTTGTATAAATTTTGAGACACGATTCAATTTTATTTTTAAAAAATACAGTATAATTTTTATAAATTACCCAGGTATACTATTTGAGATGAAAGAAATCTGAAAAAGGTCATTGTGTGGCAGTAAGATTTGAGCTCCGCCCGTACCCATAAAGTAATGCACAAATAAAACAACATAATTAATTCTGGAACGAAGAATCACACAGAGGCAGGATATATCGATATATCAAACATCAATATATAATATATCGATACATCAAACACCGATATATCGATATATCAAACATCGATATATCAGTAAATCAAATATCGATATATCGATATATCAATATATCGATATTTTTTCTTCGAAATATCGTTATTCGATATATCGATATAGCGATATAATATCGATATATCGATTTAAACGAACAGCCCTGCTAATTGGTCGCCGGAACCCCTTTTCATTTATGGATTACAGTTGTTTTATTTATTTAAAAAAATAAAATATAATTCAAGTTTTTTCTGTTTCTGTACATTATTTTATGTGTTTTTTTAATCATTATTGTCCAAGATATTTTTCTTATTGTAATAAAAATATGCGGAATGCGTGTGTATGTGTTTAACTAAATAATATGTACTAACAAATTATGGCAATATGATACAAAATATCAGTAAACTTAACGATGGAAACGAATAAACGATCTTAAACTTACCTATTCATAGCCGATACACCACTGCATTGTCTTATTACAATTCAGATCCGAAAACTTTTCCTTTTCGAGGATGTGAAGGGATTACAAAATTAAGCAATTTAACAGCATGGATACGTAACATTCGGCCTTACAGCAAGCTAGAACCTCTGCTTAACTAAATTCCTAGACGTGAATTAATTCTAAAAAATGCTCTAACTGACTATTAAATGTTACATTAAATTTTAATCGTCACAAGGCCAAGAAGAGTAATGGAGTGAAACGTGCAGTTTTCTATATCTGAAAAATTTAAATTTCGATTTAAAAGTTTTTGACATTAAACAAAAAGAATATAACATGCAGGTAATTTACTAATTTTAAAAAATTCGACCCACCTTCTAGGAATTTCTGCGGGCGCCCATGCTGACTTACCTTCCTTATAGAATATGCGACGAAAGGTTATCAGTACTTATCAGTTTTTATTTAAGTTAACGAAAGGTAATCATTTGGATGATTAGATGAATAAGTGACACATAAAATTCTAGTAAAATATATGTTATACATTTATGCTGTAAGGATCGTAACGTCAATCATTATGCTACTAGTCGTGAATATTATTTGACGAGTTTGATAACACGACGGGTATCATAATGATTATGATTACGATCCGTATTGCAAACAAAATTTATCTGCTGACATAATTTAGTGAAAAATTAAAATGAAGTATTGAAAAATAGTTATTTTTGTATTAAGAGCTTGAAGTTGGTGTTTTAAAAAATGTTACCATTTTTTGACAGACAACATTAAAATTTTTAAAAAATCAGGTTGTTATGCTATTTTTTAAAACTTCAGTAACGAGTTATTTTTTATTTCTAGAGTGCGGATTTTAAGCGTTTTGCCTATTAGCGGTAATGTAAGCAGAACAAATTTTATTTGAGATCTCAACGTTTGACAAAAAATGCTATAGGCTAGGCATATTAGTAAAAATATTGGGTCTCAGAGGAAAGTTTTGATATAGTTTTGATTTTTTCACCGTTTATGTTTTTTGGGTCACTGAATTCGAATTTGAAGTTTGCGGGCAAAAATTTTGCCTGGAACTTTGTTTTTTGGGCACTTGTTGATCAAATTTTGGCACTTTTTTCAGTTTTTGACTTATATCTCAGAAAGGAAGCGTTTTTTCGAAAAGTCTATTCTATACAAAATTAAAGTAGACAAAATTTCCTACATTTTTCATATATAAAGTTTTTTCCAAGACTAACCGTTTCGCCGCTAGAGCGCGCCCAAAAGGGGCCATATTTCCATATCTAGTTAAATTCACCGTTTACGCAGAAATCGCCCTTGCTGTGATACTTAACTGTTGTAACAATTTGGTCTAAAAGTGCTCAAGAACAAAGTTTTGGGCAAAATTTTTGCCCACAAACTTCAAATTCGTGTTCAGAGACACAAAAAACAATTTTTTTGGCTAATATGCCTAGCCTATACCTGGAAGTATTTCTCTAAAAGATGATACTTTGCATATATGTAGACCTACCCAGTAACAGCATATAAAAAATCAACATTCATGCATGTTGTGCTACGGCCGCCATCTTGGAAAATGGCGACCAATTTTCACTTCATTTATTTTAGTATTTTTAAATTCTTCTGTGTTTAATCAACTCTAATTTTTAACCGGATAAAGATATTGACTTTCGGTGTGCGGCATTGGATTTCTCAGGCATTTTTATATAAGATACATTGTACTATTTTTGAAGGGCCTTTTATAAGCCGAAATTTAATTATTTTCTCCAAGAGAAAATTATGAAATTTTAGAATTCTTATTTTCTTGGAGAAATTAATTAAATTTCGGCTTATTAAAGGTCCTTCAAAAAAAAATACAGTACAATGTATCTTTCATAAAAATATCTGAGGAATCCAATGTCGAAAACCGGAAGTCGATATCTTGATCCATTCAGAAATTAAAGTTGATTAAACACAAGAAAATTTTAAAACTTTACAAGTTTCTCTAGGAGAAAATAATTAAATTTCAGATTATTAAAGGCCTCTAAAAAATAGTACAATGTATCTTACATAAAATTGTCCAAGGAAGCCAATGCTGCAAACCGAAAGTCGATATCTTTATCCGTTCAGTAAGTAGAGTTGATTAAACACAAAAAATATTTAAAATTCTGAAATTTTGCAATTTTCACTTGAAGGTAAAATTAAATTTTGGGTTATCAAAGGCCTCATAAAAATTTAATATTATGTATCTAACGTAAAATTTACTAAGGAATCCAACGCTGCAAACCGGAAGTCGATATCTTTATCTGTTCAGAAAGTAGAGTTGATTAAACACAAAAAATATTTAAAATTCTGAAATTTTGCAATTTTCACTTGAAGGTAATAATTAAATTTTGGGTTATCAAAGGCCTTATAAAAAAATTAATATAATGTATCTAACGTAAAATTTACTAAGGAATCCAACGCCGCAAACCGGAAGTCAATATCTTTATCCGTTCAGAAAGTAGAGTTGATTAAACACAAAAATATTTTAAAATATGAAATTTTGCAATTTTTCACTTGAAGGTAATAACTTAATTTTGGGTTATCAAAGCCCTCATAAAAAAATTTAATATAATGTATCTAACGTAAAATTTACTAAGGAATCCAACGCCGCAAACCGGAAGTCAATATCTTTATCCGTTTAGAAATTAGACGTGATTAAACACACAAAAATTTTAAAATACTAAAATTTATTTAATTTCACTAGATATGGAAATATGGCCCCTTTTGGGCGCGCTCAAGCGGCGAAACGGTTAGTCTTGGAAAAAAACCTTATATATGACAAATGTAGTAAATTTTAATTTTGTATAGAATGGTCTTGTCGAAAAAACGCTTCCTTTTTGAGATATATGCCAAAAACTGAAAAAAGTGCCAAAATTTGGTCAAAAAGTGCCAAAAAAACAAAGTTCCGGGCAAAATTTTTGCCCGCAAACTTCAAATTCGTGTTTAATGACCCAAAAAACATAAAGGGTGAAAAAATCAAAACTTTCTTCTGAGAATCCTAATATGCCTAGCCTATTAACGTTTGACACCACTTTATTTAGCTTTTTTGCAGATTTAAGCTTATTTCTATTTATTAGAGCTTACTTATTTGAAGTTTATTATGATTTTTTTCGCAATTTTAATCCTTTATTAAATTATTCTCATTCTACTTATAAATGTAAACAACAGATGGCGCACGTTTATAAAGTAGTACACTTAAAACGGAGAATCCCATGAGAATGCCTAGTTAATTACGCTGCAAATTTTTCATTATTAAAATCTACTAGAAGTGCGCATGCAGTGTTATTTTATTGCTCTAAAAGTTAAAATGTATTATACCGAAAGCCAAAGACAAATCTTTGTATGCAAGTTGGATGAAAGATTAACCTGATTTATAATTACCCTGATTTATTAGTCCTGGAAGGTACAATATATTTTTTAGATTTTGTATGAAAATAGTAGGTAACAAATCTATATTAACGTAATTTTTATTAATTAATTAAAAGGACACTTTTAAAGTATCTACCTAGTAATAATTTTCAGCATTTATTAATAATTTTTTTTTGTACTCATAACTTAGTAAATGACATATTGAGCACGCAATTGATAATCGAAAATGCCAATTTCCCAGTGTATATAGTCAATCAGGAAAAATGCAAAGAACACTGGCTTTTTTTAGCATTGTACAATAAAATAAAATCATCTTCAAAATAACAAAATTTATTTTAATAAATGTTACTTCCCACGATTTTCATGTATTAAAACCCACAAACACCATCGATATACAAAAAATTTGAAATAAATATGTGCGCGTTGCGCACCATCTGTCGGTAGTGGATGGAAATAAAACGTCGTGTGACACGTATATAGATAAATAAATATTATGTTACTAGCAAGGTTACGAGGTAATTTCTCGTGTGGGTTTTTTTAACAAGATAAGAGTTTATTATTTTCATTTTGAATTCAATTAGCACTATTTTTAAATAATTTTCAACTGACATCAACACTGTCAAACACGTGCTTTATTTAATAATTAAACAAATAATTGAATATGGTTTATAATGAAATTAGAAAAAATCCGGAATTTTAATTAACTTTTAGGAACTGGGTATATACAATTTGATTGTATTAGAACTTTACTCTGTCAGTGAAATAGTGGAACTAATATGTACGTTAATTTAGATGAAATGCGCTTATTGATCATATTGATTTCCTTCTCGGCTTTGTCTATTCTTTACAAGTGAAGAATTTTAATTTGATTTTCACAAAGCGAACACCAAAGTTAATTAACTCGAATTTACAATAAGAACAAAATATCATCAGAAAATTATTCGGGAATAATCGAAGTCAAATTAGAAATTCTGCAAATTGGGATTTTATTAATTTTAATTTAAAAGATTATTATGGTCGTCCGATCGTTTCGCTGTTAAGAAAAAGGATTTTTAATAATTCACCACTGAATTGATTCTAACTCAGCAAAGAAAGTAGAACGAAAAAGAACGAAGAGAAACGGATAAATTGCTTCACAAAGGAATCATAAATCTAAATTAAATTTATCTTGTTGCAAAATTATAATATTTTATGTAGCATGAGATTCATTTTAATATTTTAATTTCAACAAAATTATGTCCTCTTTTTACTCATCGTCAAATTGTATTGATATTTTATTTCATTATTTTAAATTTAATTTATATCCAGGACACGTATATTATGCTTTTGAAGTACCATTGTAGAACTACGTTGTTTTTAGAACTTAGTAATTTATTATCATCGACTGTAATTTGAAACTTTAAAATATTGCATTATTAATTTAATTCGAATACGCAAAATATTATTCATAAATATATCAGTATGATATGAACGTGAAGAAAGGTAGAATGTTTAAATTAAAATTAAAATTATCAAACACAATAATTAATAGTTATTGGTATAGATATTAAATTAATAATAATTAGCATATTTCATACAGAGATTATAATAGTACCTACTTTGAGTTTGATTATATATAGAGTGCGGATTATATGCAGGAAAATGTGATTGAAATATTAATGCAATATGCATTGAAATAAGGCCAAATATGACCAATATATACGCAAAATAAAATAAATATACAATATTTTTCAAATATATGCATATATGCAACTTAATGTTATTCATTTTAACTAAAAATTTATTTTATAAATCAACAAAATGAATTAGATTTTCTGATTTTGTCATCTTGCACAAGAATATTACCATAAAATAAATAAAAAACTTCTGGAATACGAATAAGTGTAATGAACACATCATTTTTCAGAAGAGCGGCATGCATTTTACTTGAGCCACCGTTTATATTATATCCCGCAAAGAAACATAAAGTATTGAGTTAGGAGGTAACATATTTGAGCGAATATTAACAATACATTCCGAATATAAATTTATACCACAATTTCAAATTTTAAAAATTTACATTTTGGTTTAAAAGGAATAAAATGTGCAGTTATATGCATTTATAATAAAAATATGTCAAAATTATTGATAATATGCAAGATATGCAAAAAATTTAAATATATATATATATATATATATATATATATATATATATATATATATATATATATATATATATACAGGGTGGTTTTTTGAAAACTTTCCACCTAAATATCTCGGGAACCGCGGCACGGATCGAAAATCGGCGAATTACGGGTTCGATGAATTTGAGGGGGAAGAAAAACCATGTAATTAGTTTTCTGCCCAGAGTGGGCATACTGCCCATAGTGGGGTCAACTTGATTTTTTTAAATGGAAAACCCACTTTTTTATTGGGGCAACGTGTTCTACGCAAAAAATAAGAAACTTTTGTAGGAAACATTTTTTCCCCCATCCCAATATTTCGAGTTATCAACGCGGGCAAGTGAAAAAATTTGAATTTTGAAATGTGTTTTTTTGAAAACTTTCCAGCTTAATATCTCAGAATAACATAATAATATTATAATAATAATAATATCTACAAAAGATTGTTTTTTTTTGCACGTAGAACACGATGCAATAATAAAAAATTGGGTTCCCATTCAAAAAAATGAAATTGACCCCAGGATGACACTTACCTTGACCCGGGTCAAAAAAAAATTATATATGATAATTCTTTCCCCTCAAATTCATTGAACCCGTGTTTCAGCATTTTTGGCTGGGTTCCACGGTTTCTGAAAAAACACATTTTTAAATTGAAATTTTTTCACTTTCTCGCTCTGATAACTCGAAATATTGGGGTGGGGGGAAAAACAATTCGTACAAAAGTCTCTTCTTTTTTCGCGTAGAACACGTTGCCAAAATAAAAAAGTAGGGTTCCCATTTAAAAAAAATAAAGTTGACCCCAATATAGGCAGTATGCCCACGTTGGGCAGAAAACTAATTACACGGGTTTTCTTCCCCCTCAAATTCATCAAACCCGTATTTCGCCGATTTTCGATCCGTACCGCGGTTCCCGAGATATTTAGGTGGAAAGTTTTCAAAAAAACACACGGTATATATATATATAAAATATCGTTACCTTGTTACAATGTTGTTACTTAGCGCATTTCGCAGTCTTTTGCTTGCTTTAATCCTGGATTATGATGCAAGTGTAATAAATAAGCATTTATAAACGTGTATCATAAGCTATTTTATATTATACCTGCTTTCTAAATAGAAAAATAGAGCTGGAAAACATCATTTATATGTACACAATGTATCTTATAGACAAAAGTCCGAGAAAATCAATGCTGCAAACCGGAAGTCAATATCATTATTCGTTCAGAAATTATAGTTGATCGAATACAAAAATTTAAAAAATTACTTTTTAAAAACAAATGTCTATGTTAATATTGCGTCTAAACTAGGACCTCGAAAATTATAAAAATTATATGGTAGATAGACAAAAACCTATGAAATCGAATGCCGGGCAGCGATACTTTTATCCGTTGGAAAGTTACAGCCGTTTCTGTGTATCACGAAAAAAACTAATGTCTTGATTTTATTTCTAAAAAGCGCTCCTGTGAAAAATTTCTAAAATACAGAATTTGTACGAAATTTTATTTTCTACAAGTATATTCAAATACTTTTGACGAAAAGCTAGTCCTTCGAGGTCAAACTTGTCTAAAACTGAAAAAATGTCAACATTTTTGTGTTTTTTTTAATATTTGACAATGATCGAGGTCGAAAACTTCTATTTTTCATAAGGTCACAGTCATATACAACATACCAAAAAATCATAACTACCCCGGGATTTGATGCAAGGTAGAATGTTTAAATTTAAGTACTGGACTATTTCCCATAATTTGGTGAAAACATTTATTTATAAAATTTTATATGTATATTCTTTTATCTGATAATTGTCGTTATTTTCAAATTATCTTGTAGATTATGTTTTGTTTCGTAGCTTATTTAATAAAAGAAACCAGGGTTGTTATGTTTAAAACAATTTGTTTTAAACAAACTGTTTTAAACATGTTTTAAACACGGCCTAATGTTTTATTGCATGTTTTAAACTGTGTTTTAAATCAGGTGTTTAAAACTGTTTTAAACATGTTTAAAACAACAATCCAAAAAATCTGTTTTTTTCCTACGTTTAATTAAATTTATTAATTAAACCAGTCGCTGGTACTTATAGAGTATAAAAAGTCTCTAAAATATCTTTGAGAATTTTTTTTCATAAACATAATGCCCTGTTCACACAAGGAAAGTGTTTACTAAAAAGTTTCTTGAAAGTAAAACAAGTGCTAGGAGCTGTAATAAAAAAAAACTGCCAATACCGGTCATGGAAAAACCGTAGGGGAATTATTTTTTATAATGTATTATTATTAGTGATCTTAAATATATTTAATAAAAATAATTACATTCCCCGTATGAACGGTATTGACATTGGCAGTTTTTTCTTATGACAGCTCCTAGCAATTGTTTTACTTTCAAGAAACTTTTTAGTGAAAACTTACCACGTGTGAACAGGTCAGAAAGAATATTAATTACAGAACTGCACTTAATGTGCATTTGACTATGCTATGAACTTATTACCTATCCCTTAACGCCTATTTTGAATAAATGATACCGAAATCCATTCATGACGCATGACACAAACAAAACAAATTCAACCACCAACCATCGGTGACTCCTAGCTACGCAGTTAGAGCTATGTAAATCCCCGTCCTCGCACAAAAAGTTGCATTGGCGACATCTTTCGATGGAAATAATATTTAGTTAAAACAGATACCCTGTTTAATACATGTTTTAAACATGTTTTTTTGTTGTTTAAAACATGTTTTTTTGTGCAGAGTTAAAAACATGTTTTAAACCTAAAAAAACAGTTTTAAACAGTAAAAAACAAATGTTTTGTTTAAAATTGAAAAAAAACATGTTTTTTTTCAACCCTGAAAGAAACTGGTCAAAATATTTTTAAAGCGCAATTTTATGGTAAAAATTAGTTTTATTACATTTTGTTAGTAAATGCAAACTAAAATTGTAAAATAATTATGTCAGTGAAAAGGAAAAAAATAGCAAATATTTTGAGGCTAAAATCAAATATGCCTTCCATTTTAAAAATCCTAAGTATCTCGAAACTGTGACCTGAAAAAAATATTTACATTCGCCACTGGATATATTTTGATAGTATAAAACTTTTTTGTATTGAACATTTTTTCGATCTTCAACCGTTTAGGAGTTATTGGAGATAGAATAAATATACCAAAATCAGTTTTCCGCCATTTTCTGCCCATCTATGAGAATTTTTGGGACTATCAAAACATCTAAAATGGCCCCTAATACGCACATTGTCCATTTAATCAAATCTCTATCTCCAATAATAAGCAAGATATACCCATGGTGGGCTACTCAATTTGGGACAGCCTGTATATACTTGTACTTCAAATTGTTTAGTACTTATAAACTTTTGTGCAAAAGAAATACAATTTATGATAAGTAATTAGCAGTGTTGTGATAGATCATTTTAAAAAGAATTAAAATATAATTAAATATTATTCGTTTAATTTAGTACTTGATTTTTAATATTAGATGCAAGGTTGGATGACTGTTGCATTTATTTAGGTTTTTTTTAAATTGATGATTCAAATCTATAATTATTTATACTTTACCGTCAGGCAACGAACAAGTTTTAACATTAATAGCCAAGAAACATATTAGATTTTTTTTAAGATCATGGATCATATTTATTTTATCTATATTTTACAATATTTTCATAGGTAGGTACTATACGTCATTTTTGAAAGATATTACTAATAAAATGAAAGGAGGTGATTTTTTTAAATATTTATTCAAGGCACTAATAAGCTCTAACGAAGCACTAACCATCGCCACCAAGTTTTTTAATTTATTAGAGAAAGTCCGGGATAGTGAGAACTTGGCACCAAATAAGTTGAACGTATGTAACTTAGGACGGGGTGGATTTTAAAAATAATTTATGTAAGCACTAAGAGGCACTAACGAAGCACTAACCATCGCCACTGAGTTTTTTGATTTATTCGAAAAAGCCCGGTATAGTGTGAACTTGGCACCAAATAAGTTGAACGTATATAACTTAGGAGGGAGTGGGTTTTAAAAATAATTTATGTAAGCACTAAGAGGCACTAACGAAGCACTAACCATCGCCACCAAGTTTTTTAATTTATTTGAAAAAGTCCGGGATAGTGTGAACTTGGCATCAAAATAGTCGAACGTTAATTACGCCGTTAAATTAGGGTGGGCTATAAAACTTTTAGCGGCACTAAAGAGCACAAACGAAGCACTAACTTTCTATATAATTTTCATCGTTTGTGCTTCACACCTGTTCGCCAACTTCACGCACCTCAGATTTGGTACCCTTTCCATTGACGAGAATCCTTATTATTAATTGTCTATTACTTTATAAATAAAATGTTATTTACGTTTGCGTAGTCACTCTTTTAATTTTACGTCTTCTACCGAAAAACTCAATGCTTCTATTTATTTAAACATAAATTTTTAATTGAATTTAATTTTGTAAAATTCAGAAATATTTGAAACCGTGTTATTCATTATACATGAATACCTAGTATAAATATGAAGCAGTGAAACGTTAATTAAGTATTATAAGTGCTACAGTGCAAGTGCATTCTCATTAATGAAAGAGTAGAGGAAAGAAGACCAATAAAAATATATAAATAACGTGCATGCGCAAATGCAATAATTATGTGAAAAATTTCTGATGTTTAACCCCGATTCACGTAAACACTTGTACTCAAGACTTATTTTCATTTCAAGAATAATAGTAATAATAGTATATTATTTAACGAGTAAATAATGTAGGCTATAATTAATGAGGATGAAAGTTTGTTCACGAGCAGAAGGCGAGTGTATAAATCATCCGAGTTAATTATAGCCATTATTTTCGAGTCAAATACGACGTTTTATCTACAACTTTTTAAATAAAACAACATTTTCTTACTACTGTATTGATATTAACCTAACCTCAAACTTTGGTGTGATGACATGACAATTTATCCGAGTAATTTAGAACTATTATAGGCTAGTCATATACAGCGTTTTACAAATTTTTATTATTTTTACTGTTTCTGCTTACAACGTCATAAAATGATAACTTGATGTAACAGATGTGATGGCAGTTTGACAGTTCGAGAGAATAAAGTACTCATTATTTAACAGTGTGAAATAATGAATTCATTATTTTATAATGTGTCCTTATGGAGGGTTTTATTATACTACTTTCACGTATATAATGAATACATTATTCTATTGTTGTAGATAAAAGGTTATAAACCATGCAAATAATATAAATTTTAAAAATACTTATTTTGAAGAACTTTTGACAAGAAAAACTTATACTTTACTTTAGTATAATTATTGTGAAGCTTTACTTGAAAAGGTACTTGGTTACAAGTACTGACCATAGGTACTACTGGTACTTATACTTAAGTACTTATATTGGTTTCGATATTTGTCCAGCTCTGTTTCAAGGCGACATTAGACATTATATTTTCATTCCATATTTTCGATCATAGTTAGTACACTTACTACAGAAAAGCCTTATAATATACCTATTAGATATTTTTTTAACAGTAACAAAAGTAACGTGTACACTGTGGTATACATAATACACTAGTAATAGTAGTTAATAGATGAGCAAATTCATAATTTTCTATTCATGAAGGCTTTATTTATTTAAACAAATAGTCTCAGCAGATTTTATATTAATTTTTATTTCTCACATTGTTGTAATTGTACAATAATTTTAGTTGGTGCATATTTTAACAATTTGACCAAAAAATTACGAATGATCCAGCCGCCGGAATTCCGACGATTCGGCCTAAAAAGAGAACGGAATTCATCACAGTATGTGAAGCTGCCACACCAAAGTTGGATAAATGTCATAGATATATGTGTGAAATTTTAAATTTATTTTAGAAGCAATTTTTGACACACAATATTCGTAGAAATGAATAGGTTAGGTACCTACGTTAGTTTTTTATAAAACTAATTTCTGGAAAAACAAATAGAATACAAGATGCGGTTTAATTTACCAAAAATCAATATATTCTCTCAGTTCTTCTCCGTATTCACACATTTTAAAAACATAACAAAACTTTGGTTCTACTTGAAAGCAGCAATTTAAAATTCCATAAATAATTTAGAATCACGCGACGGTGTTCGCAGCAGGTGAGTCCTGCGGTGAGCGGCTCACAAACGACGGAACCTAATTGCTCATGTGGCGTAAATACAAATACATCGAATGTCAAACCGCGTGTGCAGCCATGTCGCACAATAGCTACCCTGACAAACCAACCACCCACGCCCTTCTGTCGCTGTGTCAACACGAGCCCAAATACACACGACAAGACAAGGGAAAGAGATATCAATAGGACAGGCGCAGTTTGATACGGATAAATGTACCAGATTTTTATTTTGTTGTTGATAGTGTTTGTTAATCTTCCTGTGTGGTGTGATTAAATAATTGTTTTTTATCTACGACTAATGTATAACATGAACCTTAAATTTGTGATGTTTCCTACATAATGCCATATACAGGGTGGTTTTGAAGTTAATGTCATAAATTTAAGGGTAAGTAGTATACCATGTGTAGATTACGTAACAGATTTTTTTTAAATTCAAAAAATTAAGGGTAGTTTACTTGCAACATTTTTTATAATACTGCACTGGATTCGTTTTCCTATTAATCACAAACAATAGAAGTAGGTAACCAACATCTTAAATTACATAATACTAGTAAAATAAACAAATAAAATTTAATTAATTCTAATGAAACAATAATTACTCCATCATGTGGCAGTGACAACGAAAAATTTTTGACTGGGAAACATGGTAATTAATTTTGTGATTTAAAAATATTCTTTCTGTTTCGTAATTTACACATGTCATACTATTTACCCATAAATTTATGACATTAACTTCAAAACCACCCTTACTAATCCGGCAGGGAATAATTCCAGGGATTAATAGTCAGTATTCTGTCCTCTGCACCAATCGAAGAATTACTTTGCATGAATCGATTCCTCTGTGCAAATTATTTTTAGAAAACATTACAATGTTTAATGATGTAACTATGGTGATAGAGAATTAACACTTGGAAATGTCAATATTTTTGCGTATTGGTATTATTTTTATTAAAATCTTACGTACGTAATAAATTAGTCGTAGATAAACTACAGTATACAACTCGCTATAATGACTATTATTCCCTCCGGTGATTAAAACCCTCGCTCGCTTTGCTCGCTGGTGTTATAATATAAACTTCATCATCGGGAATAATAGCATGCATTATAGTGTTGTTGTATAATATAATATGATTACATCTGCATCATAATTGATGATTAAAACACGCAGAGGCCTGCAAAACTACAATATAGAAACAGAAACACGCCGTCGTTTGAAGGTTGCTAAACAGCAACATAAATACAAACCGATCTCCAAGTAACGATATTTTAACGGTTGGGTTCTTTTGATCGATGCTTATTCGCCCGAAGACGAAAATAGTGCTCTTTCATTCGAATATTATTAGGTAAACGTAAACCTTATCCTTTGTCTTCTAGGAATCATTGTCAAACACATCATATTACCAACAAATTCGAAATTTATATACGAGTAATAAGTATATTTGAATTCAAATAAAAATTCACAATAACAAAATACAAATATTTGTACATTATACTAGGTACTCGTATATCTATAAATTTCTAATTTGTTGTTTATATCATGTGCTTCACATTGTACTTAATTTTTATTTTCGTAATAAATTATTTATGAACAAAATTTATTTGCATGTATTATAATGGAGAAAAGCAATTTTTTCATGAAAAATAGGGTACACGATAACAAAAACAAATCTTATAATATCCATAATCCTGCTGGGCGACAGGTAGCTATGGATTTCTAGAAGACAAGGATTACGATTACCGATAATAATCTTTGGATGAAAGTGCACTATTTTCGTCTCCAGACGAATAAGCTCGGATCAAAAAGCACGATACCTATTTTAACATATCACACCTTCGATCCATCAGACAAACTACTTTACAAAATGAATCAAAATGTGGTTTTCGAAATTATTATTATATAAATTATTTTTCAAATAAGGATGCAGGTGTTATACAAAATAGAGTATGACACTCATGTATTAATGCTTTTAAAGCACTAACGACATCAATAGCACTTCGCTTGGCATCGTACTCTTAAATCCATTGTACGTGATTTAAAAGCTTACTCATACTTTACTACTTAGTCACATGTATGTCATAATCGATGTTTAAACCACGAAAAAGCGTGCGAGAAACGATTTAAAATGCTGTATTTTAAAGGTTGCTAAGCATCAACAATAAAAATAAACAACGAATGCTAACCAATCTCCGTGTTAACGATATAAATTGATATAATGAGTAGTTTATTATTATGATACAAGTAAGTGTATCAGTCAGTTTTAAAGAACAAGAGCAAGACGCATAGCGGATAGCATTTAACGTGCTAGTACTCTAAAAGCACTTATACATGTGTGTGCAGCATTTTGATTTTGATTCATCTTATCAACTATCCAAGTAGTCTGTGTGATATGACAAAATACTATTAACACGCGATTGGTTGCATAGCAAACTTAAAAACGGCATGTTTGCAAGTCTTCGCATATCATATTTCTACAACTGTCAAAAAATGTTGACACTTTTGAATTGTTAACAAAGCGCGAAGTTATGGAGTTTTTTTTCACAATCTTCTTTTTGTTCTGTTATCTTGACAAGCGTTTTTTCACGGATATTGAAAATTATTGAAATTTTAATGAATTTAACAGTTGTAGAAAAATAGTTATTTATGTATCAAGGGCATCATGATGATGTTTATGCTCATCCGAGGGCGACATGTTTACAAGCCCAAGGGCCTCTGGCCCGAGGATCTGTAAATCGCCCGAGGGCTATAAACATCAATGATGCCCGTGGTGCATACAATATTTTATGTCTTACTATTTTATTTAAAATATTGCGCGCGTGACATTTCGCTTTGACGTTTCGAATTTTGTTAATATTTTTGGTATCCTAGTAACAGACAGAAAATATATTAATTTCAGAAGAAAAACATTAGTGATGTCTCAATATTACCATGGCAATTTCTTAATGCCCTAGGGTATAATGTAGTATATAACATACCTCGTATCCATGACATAATTAAACAATTACATACTAGGAAGACATAAATTTTGTTTATATTTCGAGCGCGAAATATTTTATTGCGTTCGAATAACTTATTTAACTCGGCAAGCCTCGCCAAAGAGGTGACATTCTCACGCACAAAAAACATCAATACTTTTGATTTAATCATTTCGATTGAAACTTTATAACCGAGTTAGCGAATAGGTCAGATTATAATAGATCTGTTTAGTGTACCTAAATAACCATGTACTAAATCAGTAGATGTATTTTCAATCAATTGCGAACTTAACCTACAAAACTATCGTTAGGGTCGTTTGTTGACTGCAATCCCAAGCCGGCGACCCGTCCCGCCAACCGCAATTCAAAGCATACAACCAGACAATATCGCATCGAAAACTTGCTCAAATAATGGCAGCGCTTCGCGGTTGTTTCAGTGACGTCGCCGCCGACGTCGGCGTCCCTTTGATCCTTGTTTATTTACATCGTGGTCGGATTAACCTTGAAATTTTCATTATACCACCTCTGGTCTCTGCAACTATCGCTAGAGCCTGGCGTGCCCAGTCAGAGTCAGGGTACTTACATGGTCTCTGACATGTAGACATAGCTTAACTTCAGTTTTTTTGTTTTCTTGTTTTAAAATCAAAAACTGAACTTACCTATCCAAATCTGTAAAGTTTAGCCATTATGCTCCTTCAAAGATATTTTTTATAATTAATTTTATTTATTACAAAACAACACTTTCATGGATCTAATAGTATTATACAACGACGCTATAATGGATGCTATTATTCCTGAAGATGAAGTTTACAACACGAGCGATCAAAGCGAGCGAGGATTTTAATCATCTGAGGGAATAATAGTCATTATAGCGAGTTGTATACTGTACTTTATCTACGACTAAATTATTACTTACAAGATTTTAATAAAATAACTATCATTATGTAAAAATCTTGACATTTCCAAATTTCAATTCTCTATCACCATAGTTACATCATTAAACATTGCAATGTTTTTAAAAAAAATAATGTGCACGGAGAAATTGATTCAGGCAAAGTAATTTTCTAATTTTGAGCTTCGTTGACTAGACTATATGGCATTATGTAGCAAACATCACACATTTATTGTAAATGTTATACATTAGTCGTATAGATAAATTATATTTTGTATGACACTCCTTGAAGCAATATGTCATTTTTAGGCGAAACATTCATTATTAGTAAAAGAACGAAACGTTAGGTTTAATTTTATCCTTCAAAATTAATAACTTTTTAATGGCAAGATAAGTTCTGTATCGCGCTGAATCGTATTTCTATATTTTTCAGAACTGATTTTTTGCTGGTGAATAAGATATAATGGTATTAGATACTCGTTCTGGATTATAACTACTGTTATTACTTATTTTCTTTGCCGTTGAAAATTATTGTTATTTTTGTTGCGTTTGTTATTAAAACAGCTAGGGTGAAGCGAGGTAATAATGAGCCGTACCTTCACACTATCTCGGTTTTAGCATGCAGTGTATTTTTTTCACTTTGCACTAATGTGTACAAATATACTGACTGTCTGACAGTCCAACAAAGTTCAAATAAAAGATGTTATCTAGAAGAATAACTTGATCTTATGCGACATCTACGATGGTTCTAGATAACTTGGTAGAAGAATAAAATGAAATTTGGAGCAAAATTTAAAAGTTTTTTCATTAAAAAATTTTGCGCACGGAAATTATTATTTTTTTGCATAAAATAATAAAGTTACAAAGATATTAATTATGACGAAAGTAAATAGAATTAATTTATGTGGATTTTGTAGATAAATCATTTTATACGTCGTATAATAATGCAATTATCGCGAAAAACTAAATGACAGGAAAAAATATCAAATGTCAAAAAACAAGGTGAACAAAAATTTAAAATCTATACCAAACACGTTTGTTGTGTTCATGAACGGGTTGAACGGATATTTATTATATAGATAATTTAGAAACTAGGAATCTATGGCATCTGTTAGTCTCGTAAGTATATGGTCGCAGGAAAATAAATTTACGGCACTTCTTTTAAAATTAATGACTTGAAATGGATACATGACGATAATATTTCCATCTGACTAAAAGGATCAAAAATAAATTAATAAAAGTAGGTACTAAATAATAAATCGTTTGAATTTTGGACCAATATGACTGAACTAATAGAAATCGACTAGATTGTTGTCCATACTCTGAAATATACAGGTATTGTAGCCTAGCGTACACACTGCTGTAAATTGATGATGACGGCACATAAAGAGTGAGGTCTCTCTTGAAATGTCCCATTTCATGAGCTGCTAGGTTTCCGGGTGAGGCGTGACGTGTCATTCGCATGTTTTAAACAACCCAGACGCACTGGGATTGTTTTTTCTACCCTAAACATCCGACCAGGCCAAGATATTTGTTTAAATAAATTATGTGATATTTCTTGTTGATGGCTAAGTTACGGTTATGTCTTGCGTGATTCTTACAGGAAGGACAAGTCCTGATTCTGCTCTCTCAAAGGGTGAACCTGCACGTAATGAATAATGAATAAAAAGTGTTAAAGTCATTGTACTGTGAAATTGTGTAATTGTTCACGATAGAAATAAAATTAAGAATGCGTGCACTTTATTTACTTTTTCTTGAAATTCGACTCGTAAGTTAATAGCATTTTTTATAATAAGTAAAAAATTAATAATGAAATACAAAGACACAAATTATGGATTTACAAATAGTACCCTAAACATGCATTTATTCTATTTTGGACATTTCTTATAGATGTAAAATGTAAAGCTAGATTCAGAGCTACCCACTTATAAGTATAAGTGGCTAATTTAACCAATCAGCGCTCAACGTACGCACTTATAATTGAAATTGGAATTTTGTGGAAGCCCTGATTGGTTAATTTAGCACTTATACTTATAAGTGGGTAGGTCTGAATCTAGCTTAATAGTCTATATTTTTGATATTGTAATAGAATCAGATTCAAAATAATAATAATTTTGTATTTTATTATAAAGTACTTAAATTTATCCTAATTATTATGATTGAGATTTTATGATAAGAAAATATCCAAACTTTAAATATGAATGTAGGACCGCAAAACAAGAAAAAAAAATTCATTTGGAGATTTTCTCGCAAACGCTTCGTTTATTATCAACTTTATTGCTAAAAACAATACAAATTTACAAAACTTGTTATAAAATAATGTAAACCTTCAGCCCAAAGGTAAGTAATTTTTTTGAGGTCCTACATTCATATATAATATTCGAATACTTAAAGTTCAAACACTCTGTATAATAATATTTGACAAATTATTGTAGTTATTATTTGACTAAATAAAAAAATAACTTTGTTTTCCTCGGAATCGAACTCAGTATATCAAAATAAAATTCATACCGCTAACCTCTTCTACATAACCGCATATATCATCCAACAATATATACTCGTACTTCATTCTATCAATTTGTACTACTTACTATATTATTTGACTTAAAGCATGACGACTCAAAATTTTTTGAAGACACCAACAAAGGTGCCGACGTGTTATATTCGTGTTATAGTCCGGGAGCTGGCATCAAATTTTCATGGGTGATTGCAGCAAAACTTTTCTTTTTTGTTGGTGGTATATTTTGTTGGTTTAACCACTCAAAAAAGAGGGGTTAGCTGGCACGACCGTGTGGCTTGCAGATTTAAGGGACTGGAAACTTGCAAAATATAAAAGATTTTCAAGTGAATCCAGCAAAGCTAAAATTTTGTATAATGATAATATACCAATTATATTTAACAAAAAAATATGTTAAAATAATGCTTAAATAGATTAGATTATCCTCTTAAAGTCAATTAATTCCACCATAAATTCCTCCTTCGATTCGTGTATCTGTAGCCCCGTGGCTGCGGCAGCTCTACTCTAGTCGGTGAGCGGTGAGTTTCTTTATTTCAGCGCTAGGGCTTTCGCTACTCATGGGTGCAATTTGCTGCAAAGTTTCCTTGCAATGTTAGGCTTTTAGTTCCCCATGTTGAACGTGCACCGGCTTCTAATAGCGGCCAGGCCAGACCACCACACACTCGGTTGGAATTCCTGAGGCGTCCAGAACGTGGACGTCATATTTCGACGATTTGAGTGATGGTCGCCGTGACGCGAGAAATTGTGGACATCTGCGAGAGATGAGACAGAAGCGAGAAATTTAACCCTTTAGTCGTGAAACGAAATATTTATCCACCGGTTTTGAAAATAATATTCCTGTGTTTTATTTTTATATTTATTTACGACTAGGTATATAAAATAATACATTAGGTAATTATATCACTGTTTTTACTTCGTCAACCTATATAGGGGAAGTATTAATTATTGTAATCGTGATTTTTCAGAGTTCCAGATTTTGATGAATCTTCACATTTTGGACCCTACTCCCTACTGAACCCAAAAAACATGATTTAAAAAAGTTGGTCTGTCGGTTTGTCTGTCCGTATGCACAATAACTTGAGAACGCGTACGAATTTTTGATTGAAATTTAAACTTTTTACAAAAAAATTTGTTTTAAATTCGTTAATGAGCTTTACCTATACAATCAGTGGTACCAACTTTATGAATTAATTTTTAAATTAGAACCTAGATTCTTGAATTGTTGAAAATATTGTAAACATTTGCGCTTTCACTAGTATTATTTAATTTAATTTACATATTATTGCTCGTATTAGGTATATAACTTATAATAAATGCAATTCAAAACTCGAATTTCAAACATAACTTCATGACTGCTGTAACTTTGACATTGACGGCAGTTACTTTGACATTGACGCTTGTCATTTTGACATAGACGCTTGTCATTTTCACTATCACTTTGACACAGCCTACGTTACTTCAAAATTTGTTCAAATTTTGCTGAATGAAGCATAATATTAAAGCCTTTATGGAAGCATGTTATTCAAACTTATTGCCGAGGAAGTACTATGGTCGCCACAGCAGATTTTTAACCAATGCTTTTACATTTTTACTTGTACAGGTATTAAAATTACTACGGTAGCTTTTCATCAATAAAATTTCTTGTGTATTGGTATTTTACAAGGTGTTTTTATACTTCGGAGAAGAAAATTAAGGTTATAACGTATCGTGCC
Organism: Agonum fuliginosum; assembly: GCA_947534325.1. NCBI lineage: Eukaryota > Metazoa > Arthropoda > Insecta > Coleoptera > Carabidae > Agonum > Agonum fuliginosum. Next base: position 10,777,496 of record OX384029.1, on the reverse strand, counting down.
GAGCATGGAAAAGAATTTTAGAAAATTTTGTAATATTAAGGAATACAACTTAAACGGCTCGTCTACCGAATTCCTAGAATACTCTCAATTTTACTTTTTTTTCTATTCCACTCTTTTCCCCAATACTACGGCTGCCTGAAACCAGCCCGAAACTCGTATTTTGCCGCATCCTGTAAAAGTGTTTTCGTTGCGAGTAAACTGTTAGATTATTATTAACTTCATGATAATGTTTTTTATAAACAGAAAGAGAAAGAATGGATCTACAGATGTGCCTTTTAAAATTTTAAAAATTAATTTCTATCGTGAGATATAACCATGTAAAGTTTGCAGAATTTGAATTTTTTTAAATTTTTTGAAATTTGTATAATCATGTATACAATTTTTAAATCAAAATTTTAAAAAGGCACATCTGTAAATCCAATCTTTCTCTATTAAATCCTTGTTGAAATAAAATTTTACCATTCTTGTACTGGCCATAAAACACTCGCTACATTAGTACATTCTATGCTGAATTTTAGGTGGTAGACGGACCTTTTAATTAGGGTACCTATATTTTGTTGAAACAACAACATTGAAATAAATTAACAACATCATACAATTAGACGTTGTGCAAAGAATTACTTGTTCATATTTATACTATAGTAAACTACTCCATCATAGGCGTAGCCAGGATTTTGAGGAGAGGTGGGAGTTTGGGGTCAATGATACAGTCTTAAAAATAGTATCAGGGCGCTATTCCGTAGTATAAAAGAATGAAAAAGCGCCCAAGCGATTTTTTTTTTGGGTTCAAGGTCAAAGGCTGTTTCAATAAGTTTTTTCATACAATGGAAATTTAATAATATTTTACCCTATTTTCCGTTTAAAAATAGAACAAATAATACATTTTCAAAAATTAATAAAATAAATGTTTTATTTCAGCATTTAGATAACTGCTTGAGGGATTTACCTGCCCCCTCCTCAACCACCTCTGGCTACTGGCCTATGTACTCAATATACGGCAAATGAAACTATATCGGATTTTCATTTTGAAATCGGTTTCAAGTTACAATTTTGTATCGATGGAATTAACAAATCCACTGGACCGTTATATAGGCTCATTAACGTCATTAAAATAATCTAATTATAGCGATGCTTTAATCAATAATTCAATTTTGTGTAATCAATTTAACGAAGGGTTGTTGAGGTCATTATTCCAATACGCACTTATACACAACTGTTAGCAGCGTTGCCACAAATATTATATTTCCTATAATAAACTGGCGAACGATTTTCAAATTGTTTCTATAAAACATTTAATATAGGTATACCTACATTTATTTATACAAAACCACGACCGAAACGTTGTCATAATTTTATAATTACTAAAACCAGAGCCATGTTATCCAACAAATTTGAATTAATTTATTAATTCTACCCATTAACATCCTTTTCGGCACAACAATCAACAAAAGTTTAAATACTACTTAAAAATAATATTTGATCAATTATAAATGTGTCAATGTCAAAGCGTCTTATGAGTTTTATTGGTAGGTAAATTATCTATATAGAGTTATAAGTGAAAAATGTGCTGGAAATTTACGGAAAAATCAGAAACAGGAAGTGTGCATTAAATATTGGTAATAATTAACTTATAAGTATTTTCATTAGTTTAAAATATCAACATGGAGCACGAGGGCAATATCCTTCAATTAAATACGCGTGCAATATACACTGCGATTTATTTTTCAATTGTTACATAATTAGGAATCCTGCATTCTTACATTGGTCTACATTTGATAGAGGACAGATGAAATGAATAATCACAGTTGTCTGTGGAGTAACCACAATCATGTAAAAAGATAGCATTTGATTTACTCCTACACGAATTCTTATAATTTCCTAATATTTCCAATCACATTCTAAATGAAATTTTTATGGTGATAATAAAAGCATACCAAAACAACTTTTGCAATAAATCCATGTCAAACTACAATATAAGTAATAAAAAACTTACATAAAATAAAATATGTAATAAAGGAGGAAGTACCAACAAAACTAATAAAATTCGGTGTTAAGTGATCAATTTCTCTGGAAATAAAATATTGATGAAAATATAAGACAAAGAGAATAATGTGTTTATCTTTATAAGTATAATATAAATTCAATCAATATTTTGACCAGAAAGCATTCTTGCCGCTCTTTCATGATTATGTGTATTGATCACGTTTACGCCTATATAAGTAAGCAATAAATTCATGAGCAAAAATAAACTGTTCTTTTTAATCGAATCATTTATGTCTTGTTTCAGTTTTTGTTTTAAAGTAGAAATAAATCTTCCATTCGAATTTTTTCTATTTTTAGCTTTTACTTAATATTATTGCGTGTATCCGATTCGATTTCTTATGTAGGTATAACATTAAAAATTTACTATTTATTATAACTTTATAACTTACTCATTAAAGGCACAATAATTAGATCAATGGAATTAGTTCAATATATTTTTTATATTCGTCTAGGCCTAGACCTAGACACATTTTTATTCTTTTTCTTCGTCTTAATAGTTTAAGAAGTAAATTTCAAATACCTATTTTAGATGCTTACCGTACTATTACTACGGTAAGAAAGTGATATGACGGAGTACCTACCTATACCAATTCAAGTCCTTTTAGATCGCTTTGTCTTGATATTTTTTTTAGTCGTCAGTTCAGAAATAACCATTTCCAACGTTTTTACTCTTAAGTTTAGTATTTGTGTATACGCTTTGGCTTTAATTTGTAGAAGTCATTATCTTAATACTCAATCTCAAATTAAATACAAAATTTGACTGCCTGTTGAATCACGAACTTGGTACGAGGTATATAAAAATAAGGATGCGTGAGTTTTGTATTTCGTTTCACAATTCTTTAATACACAATATTCCGGTATGAAGAAATGATATGTATAGTATATTCTGAAAAAAAATGAATCATATTCAGCTCGAGCGGAAAGTTTATGAGACGAGCCGTAGGCGAGTTCCACAAGGGCGGAATAGCCATTCTAAACGTGTTGCAGAATATAATTTAATCGCATTTAAAACATAACCTATAACTATTAAAATAAAAATATATGAATTTATAAAATAATATTAATAAATTATTAAATCTACGCACCATTCAAAAACATTGAATAAAGTTAACTCGCCATATTTCATTCCACCACTAGTGACGGAATTAATCCATTCCGTAACAAGTGATAGAATGTAACTATTCCATAATAGAAAATGATGTAAGAATGATAACATTCTCATTCTATAACAGTCGTATAACAAGTTATTTACAATGCATCGTATGAAAAAAAGTTTAAATGATCTACTAACGCTGATTAACTAAAATCGAATCGTGGGCGCAACAAAAACAAGTATTATAAACAGTTGCATTATTGAATGTTTTGCACTTCGTACCGTGTCGACACCCACGGTCTCCGTGTTTGTCGCCGTGTCTTCCACTTTCTCTTGGGGTGCTTCGCTCCTGCTGGGAACGGCAGGGCCCCAGGTGCGCTCGGAGCAGATTAAACCAATTTGCTGCCGATATTAGTCTCGCAATGGCAAGTGTTTTGCTGTCAGCACTAACAAGAACACAAGTCTGGCCTGTTTTTCAAGCGCCGTGATGCCGTGAACGCTCGGTCCCTAGAGCGCTTTCTCAGGAACGCGTCCGAGGAGAGGAACGATTTCCTGCTGCCGCTGCATGTCTGATTCGGGAGGATATCGAAAAGGATTCCGAGTGATTTATGTCGTTTGTTTTCTATTTATTTCTACTGAAATCACGGCGGGTTCTTACGAATACCAATCTGAAATGAGATACGTTTTGTATTAGCTATTTAAGATTGCACTTTAGAGAGTGTTGAGTAGATAATTATAAATATCGCTCATATAATACAACAACGTCATAACTAAACAAAATAATAATTTTGAGTCATTCACATAAATAAAATACACTTTGTATTATCTTTTAGCTGTAAGAACGTACCTTTTTGAAATTTTAATTTTTGGTATTATCTCAATTATGACGTTGTTAGGTTGAACTAGTTGACATGTGTGCTCAGTTTTTGTAATATACTTATTCTAGAATAAGACGATATTGCTTTAATTGTAAGACTTTATTTTAAATTGTGCTTTATATTGTATAAGGTATTATTTAGAGTTATGTCGTTCTATACGAGATAAAATACATCATAAAACGATTTTGTTTTTTTTAACTTAAACGTCATATTTCAACTGACGACATAGACTAAAATCAATGTATGTATGTATATAGCAATAATGTCATAATTCTGACTGTTTATGTTTTTTTGTTTTGGTAGCACTAATCATCTTTAAATTAAATTTTTAAGTACTTCCAGGTTAAAACCAATTATTACTCTACCATAATATGCCTATTTCGATTCTGTAGAGTAACTGGTACACGAATGACATTAATTTGAAACTTTAAATTGCGTTTTTCTCAAAAGGTGGTTTTTAGAATTATGACGATGTGGTATTATATGAGCGATATTATATTTATATACAGGGTGTCCAATGAAACTGTTTTAGCACGGGGATCTCGAAAACCATAAGAGATACGAAGTTGGTTAGATTAGACAATAGTTGTCCCAATTTTTTTTTTCCCACAAAAATGCATAGGTGACTAGATATTCGCGAAAATGTTAATTTTTCCAGTTTCGTTTTTCACCTATAACGGGGAATTCACGGCAGTCCTTTTTTGATCTCCAACAGATTTCGAGATTTCGTGAAATTCAAACCAAATTAAAATTGTTATATGGTGCTCATAGTTAAGCTATGACCCGTCTTAATAGAGATTTTTTCTCTTTTTTCAACGATATAAAACACAAGTACATTGAAATTATAATGAAGACAGAAATTACATAATAATATATTTTTTAATTGTCCACTAGTGGGTAATCTTTAACTTTGCTGTTTAAAATCATCATAGTTATCATCCTTTTCTTAAGAGGTGTTGGTTAAAAATATAATGTTAAAATATTTATATTTTAAAGACGGACGTTTCAGCACATTGGTTATGGCCATTATCAAATCTAATTTAATTATAAATTTTTTATGTTACATTTTGTGAAAAAGTTTTAAAAAATTAAGTTAAATTTACATTATTAAGTCAAAAATAAATGTAACAATAAATGGAGACCAGAAATCATGATTGATGAGAGAAAAACTTACACTCAAGAGTAATATAGATACGAGTATAATGTATTTAAAGTTTAAATTAATCAATATAAATTTGATGCTATTATTAAAATGTTTAAGTGATTGCCACACTAAATTGGAGTAGAATAGTACTCTTTTATACGACTATTAAATTTCATATAACTCATTATTATACGGTAAATTTAAAATGACAGCTGTTCTTTAGCAATATGTAGAAAGTTTTATTGTTCAGTTGTTCAAAAGGTAATCCCCAATGCAAGTAGTATCAATAGTTAAAAAACTTTAGTGATTTTAAAGAATACCGATGAGTAGGTACTTATATAATAGAATTATTAAATTGAAAACTAATGAAAAGTTCTGAACTGAAGATAAATGTATTTTACAAAAAGTAATGGGCTGTAAATTAAGATAGCAAACACAACATTTTCGGATGGATTCGCTTCCATCGTTTTTGCTATTAAATCATTAAAAGCACATAATTCAGACCCATTTCAGGAAAAACATAACAGTCTAATAAGGATATTAGAGTTATAATAACATACCCGCAACCTGTGCATTTATAACATTATAACTGTTATCTTTCGGTCCTATCCGCTATCTCTATTTATTAGTGTTCTGTGTTCTGTAATAGCTCATACTCGTATTTGTAGGTACTTATTTTTTGTTTTTTGAACAAACCAAGCAGTTCCTTTTTAAACCAAAATAAAATATAGACTATATTTAAAAATATTATATTATAATAGGGTTGGCACGTTTTAAAGAAATGTTTAAAACTTGTTTAAAACAAAGCAAATGTTTAAAATATTTTAAATATATGTTTTAAACACGTAAATAATAAAGTCAAATATTCAAAATTAGGTAATTCAAAATAACTGAAACTATTTTTACTTCCTTGTACGGAGTAAATAAGGAAGTATTGTAATCGCGAAAAATTTCGGTTTTCAGATTTTGATGGAAATATCCGTTTTGACCTTTTCTGAATCCATTATGACTAGTTTCGTCGTGACGTCTGTACGTATGTACGTATGTATGTACGGACGTATGTGTGTCGCATAACTCAAATACGGTTAGACGTAGAAAGTAGAAATTTTGTATTTAGGACTGTTATAGCATCTAGTTGTGCACCTCCTATTTTTGGTTTCAATCTACAAACCGGAAGTAGTACTTTTTTCAAATATTTCGATAAATATCTAATTTAAGACAAATTTTTTAATTTTAAATGAAAGATTATGTGATTAATACCTACAATCGGTATTTTATAAATATTTTTGTATCTGGTATCATTTAGGAATCTTTAAAGTATATATGTATAATTTAGTATTTCGGTATCTTGTAGTCCATGATCGATTAACATTTGTTACTACGTAAAATTTAAATGATTATGACATGACAGTGACAATAGTAAAATATGCTTTATATCTTCTTAAATTAAATAAGTTTAAATAAAATGACTAAAATATATTTGTGAGTATAGGTACTAGTATAATAAGTTAAAATAATTTTTTATTTTATTCTACATTTTAGTTATTAAGAAAAGTATGAACACACAAGGCGTACAAGGAAGTCATGTGGTGTCCACGTCAGATTTTTTTCTACAACAAACTGTAAAAAATTATTTACATTTTTGATTTGTTAATAAAGCATGAAGTTACGGTTTTGTCACAATATTGTTTTTATGTTACCTTGACAACCATTCAAAACCATGAAAAATATTTGTTCACGGATTTGGTAAACGTTTTTCACGGTTATTGAAAATAATTATTCAAATTTTAATTAAAATTTAGAATTAAAATATAGTTGTAGAAAAAGTTTTGTTTATATTTCGAGCGCGAAATGTTTTTGTGCGGTCGGATAACTTATTTAACTCGACAAGTTCGTCAAATAAGCAAGCACAAAATACAAAAATAACTATTTTACATTTTTATTAGAAATTCAGGACAAAACGAAAATGTGTCATCGGATTGAAACAAAAAGTATAAGCATCGCCAACAATAGTAGCTACCAAGTTATAATCTCGACTTCTATTCTCTGGCGAGGTATTAGAGTAATAGCCCCGTAATAGTTTAAGTGTATATGAAGTAGAAAAGTGAAATAAATTAGTATTAAACAGTGCAGAAATTTGAAGCACTTCCGCACGTGTCTACGTTTAAAATAAAATCCCCTAGCTGAAAATGGTCGGTAATCCGCTCATAATTTATAACACAGACGTGACATTTCGGGAACGACACAATTAAAATTCACATTTAATATACGGTCTGTGAACATTTGAGGCGTGCTAGTAATTTCCGTCGCCATTATTAATAACTGCATGTGATACGGTGTCAAGCGAGGCGAGGCGAGGCGACGTACACTAACATCATATCGTTCAACTAATTTATCACAAGTTTGTCACACTTATCTGCTACAGAAGCTGAAGGCTCTGAGCACCTGAAGAAGAGGAACCGATAATATTCGTCATGCCGTACCTACGCAAAAACGCCAGTCGCCGAGGGCGGCAAAAGAAAAATTGTTCAGAGGAGATAAACGCATTTATACTCTTTTACATGTTTTGACTACCTCTGGAAATCTACCATGAATAAAACTCTGAAGAAAGTAGACACTTTAAATTTTATCATTTATTATTATCTAGAAATGTATGCACTTTTTAAAATGACAAAAATACAAGTTACATTAAGGTTTGGTTTATAATGGATGTACCTAATCGGTTACTTCTGTATTCTGTAAGATGTGTGATGTGAATGAGAAGAAGTAATGTGTGGTTCATAATCACTTCAGTAATCTGCTAACCTTTCTTATATCTGTCAGAAATGGATCCGGTTGTTGAAAGGTATATAGTTGGATCAGCAAAGTAACTTTAGTAAAATTGTATTGAGATAAAATAATATGTTTGGGAATACATGAATAGTTTAAAAGATAGAAACTTAAATAATTTTTGAATATCATATTGTTACAGTTAAACATTAATTAATTCCACATTTTTTACAGTATTAAACAATGGCAACTTGTTTGCAATATAGTGCCTAAGGTCACTACTTTATAATCTATACTGCTATACTGCAACAGTAAGGATCGTCCACTTTTAAGGAAACTATACTATACTATATAAATACCCTAGAAAGTTTTGTTAAAAGTTGGCGAACCTTACTGTTACAGTATAGCAGTACCTATAGGTAAACGGCAAAAGCACTGTTTTAGTTTTAAGACATAACCTTCAAATTCTTGACATACGTAAATGCGGCTGATCGTTTCCATTTTATTGTTTTAAACATTGTCATAGTTTTTGTCGAAGGTGGAACCGATCAGCCGCATTAACGTATGTCAAACATCTTAAGCCTCATTCACATAAGCATTTAGCTTTAAAGTTTACATTTATGTTTACGTTTAAGAATCTACCATATTCACTTTCTAACGCTAAAGTTTGAAAGCTTCATACTTTGGGTTTATGTTTACCACTACTTATTTAAGTTTATTGTGTTAATGCTATCTTTCTTAAACTTAAAATAAATGTAAACCTTCAAAAAGGTGTATGAATGAGGTTTAAAGGTTATGTCTTAAAACTAAAACAGTGTTTATGTTAAGAGGTCGAAACGTAACTTTACACAAAAAAAAACAAATTAATTATTCAATAGTAGTAAGTGAATAAATGTCTTTTATTTTATTTTTAGTATCAACTTTAAAAAATCTTTTGGTTTAGAATATAGAAAAATATGGAAAAACTTGCATCAGAAACATACTATGTTTATTGCATATTTCGTAGTTACATACTCGCAAATATTTAAAATAATAAGTACCCTAGTAGAAATTTATTCTAGTAACTCACGAGTTTTTCATATCACATTCGTAAGGCACTTGTTAGGAAAACTTGCGAGTAACTTATTCGGATTGTTAACGCTGTGCTGACAAGGCCCTCGTGATGTAAAACTTGTGAAATACTAACGTCATTTTATTATTAATGAAATTATTACAATAATTTTGCAAATTAAACAATAATTTATAACTTTTGGTGTATTTCTATAGTTATCTTACACAAAGTTTATACAAATCAGATTTTTACATTTATGTCAGCAGTAGGATTCGAACCCACGATCCCAGTATCCTTTATCAGTTACAGCTTGTCGCAGCACGTTTAACCGCTCGGCTATCGCGGCTTATGCTTGACTATAATAACTTTGTTCATCTCAAGTATAATAAAGGACGATATAACAATACTAAACATTTTTACAAATTATATTACAATTATTTAAATAAATTTTTTTATAAAAAGCTAAAAAAAGCTGATGGGGCAAAAGTTACACTTATACTTACATAAACGTATATTAGGTATACATATAGCACTTTGAATACTAATTAGTGTCATCCTTGGCGGGGGCGGTGCTTAATTTTAAAAACTGTAATTCAAAGTTAAATTTAAATAGTAAGTATTCTATTTTTGGATCTAACTTAGGATTTTTGGTGAGGGGGCAAGTTAATTATCCTCATTTCCCCCTTCCCCATGCAACCGCGCCTATTTTATGACTCATTATTATTTAATAAACAAAAACATCTATAGTCTAGTTTTACCCTATGTAAAACTCACTAGTTACTCACTATTTTCCCCGATTATTTCCTAACGCCAGTTTAACTAGTCAGTGCCCTACAAGTAACTAGTAAGTTTTACTCAGTGTTTCCTTACGCCAGTTCCGCTAGATAATGTCTCGTAAGTAACTAGTAAATCGAACTTGACTAGTTATGTTATATCAAAATCCTACGAGTTTCTTGTTAATTCTTCCTCACAAGAAATGTCTTACGAAAAACTCGCGAGTGCCTCATGAGTACTAGAGAATGCCTAGAGAAATTTCTACTAGGGTATAGTTCTCTGTTTTTAAATTACATCATTAAACGTTGGTAGGTAATATTGTTACTATAGAAAAATAGTATTGATAAATATTTGTCAAAGTTATTCCGAAAACAGCAGCAAAATGGCTTCGTTGTTTTATCCTTGTACTCCGTCTCTCGTATTTTACATTTTAAGCCTCCTATTGTGTTCCGTTCTATATGGCTCGATCGTTTATTTATTTAAAAATTTTGTTGAAAATCTATGATTTCTACTACATTAATCTAATAATGGTGTATCTAGGATGATAACAAAAAATACATTTAGTTTTTTTTTCTTAAATAGATTTGTTACACTTATTATGTTCAGGTCAATATGACCTGCGACGATTACTTTTGTTAAAATTTTAGGAAAAAATAGCAAATAATTATCATAAATAATAGTTTTTTATTTACAAGTGGGCAAAGTAAGGAATTACCCATGAGAGAAATCTTAACTCACGAGGTCGAAGGCTGAGTAATAATTGCCCACGTGTGAAGTATAAAGTTTTATCCAACACTTCTTAATAACTGCTTAAATATTTAAAAAATATTAAGTTCCAACAAGAAAATTAACAATTTACCCACAAGTGGATATAATTTCGATCAAAGCCACTAATGGGCAATCTTTTACTTCACCATAATTATAATGCTTTTATTGCTGTGTTGGATAATCGTATTCTATTTGTTTTGTTTTATTTTATTTTCATAGATAAGTTATGCATGTTATTTACGCGCGGTAAACGGATAATTCTACTAAATTTTTCAGATGTACTTGCAAAATATATAATCGAAAGTTAATGTACTTCATAATATTCCATGGGAAACTGCAAGGATTGCAGTTTCTCCACGTACTTTTCCAAAAAGATGTACCTAGTCTATTTTAAACGTAATTCATTCTGTTTCATTCTTATCGTCAACAGTCGTGTTTACACATGTATAATTATTATCTTATATGTTATTACTCTAATTAAAACTTTTTAAAAACAAATTAATCAACCTACAAAATATAATTTGCATAACAATTTTTTATCAATTAATGCCGTTATAAACAAATGTTTGGTCAATAAATATTACCTATCGTAATTCTTATTATTATTTAGCATACACAGTACTGCCACATCAGTTAAACAATAAAACCACAATAAATGACGCTCGGGTCATATTGATAAGTGTAACCAAAATGGGATCACAATAGGAGGGTAAACAACTTCATACTTACCTCTTACATAATTATCACCCTGTATACGCAATACGTTAATATGCATCATATAAAATTAATCTTGATCGGACTTTGTTCTTCTCACATTTTCCTTCAATGTTCTTCAGTATCCGGTTATAATTAAACGGGATACAATAAAAACAAAATCAATTTCCATCTATTCACTGTATTAATCTGGACAATTTCCTGCTTGTACCTGCAGCGACTAGAGGACTAGATTCTAGACTGACCGGCTTCTTGTGAGCCTCTTTTACTTCTTTTCGATAAATCACTCAATGGCAGATGGATGGCGCCTATGCCATGAGTTATACGAACGCTGAATCCTGATTCCGAGTGCGTATGTGTGCGTGAGAGGCTCTCACGCACAAACAACTGCCAATGCGGGATTTATTTCTAAGCACTTTAGAAGGAAACAATGTTTTGTACTTACTAATCGCCCGCCGCAAAACAGATTCGGACTTTGATTAATGAAACAAATCGAATTTTACTTATACATCACTAGAGCACGGATTTTAGGACATAAAAAGGGAGTAAAAAAGCATAATATTTAAGCCTTTAAAATTAAAAATTAGGCAAAATTTTCCAAATTTAATTTTTCTATAGGTTTTAAATAAAATTTTGTTTTTGGAACATTTTTTTATTGAATATCGTTAATCGATTGATATATTGCACAAAAATATACCTTTTCTTGTAAATCATATTTTATTATAATAATAATAAATGGCACGAAATGAAAAATTTAAGTTTTTCAAATTTGAAATTTACATAAGTAACATCATGTTTTTCCAAATTATCAGTTTGTTAAGAACATCGGCAAGCAGTCTGTGTCTTTGGGGCTTAGCCACGTTTGCCTTATGCCCAGGTGCAGCAGCATGTTGTTCTATATGGTTTTTCATTTTACATGTTCATTTTATTTGTCACCTACAAGCTAAAAATTAATAGATAAATGTAAAACGATTTTTACTATTTTTCCACAAGCATTGCAGAATATTTCGAATTCCTTTGAAGAATGTTGTTGAAAAACGTCATCGTTTGGTAATTCTCTTAACCACCGTTTTACTTTTTCCCTGGAAGATTCTTTACACTTTGGCATTGTTAAATAAAACAATGAAGAACAAAGCACACAGTGTCAGTGCAGCACGTAAATTGTAAAATTGAGGTTAAAATCTTAGAGTTCCGATTATGAGGGAGAAATTGTGGCGTTTTCAATTAGCGCAAATCTGGCGCAAATATTGAATTCTAGTAACTGCAGAGAGCTTAGTAGGTATCTATTTATTAATTTTAGGCAGAATTATTTCGATTTTAGGCTTTAAAGATTGAAAATAGGCGTTTAGGCAAAAACAAATAGGGCTCAAAATCATCAGATTTTCTTAAAACACATATTGGTAAAATAAAATTGTGTTGCCTACATAATAGAACAAAAATGCAATTTTCCTTAAAATCCGCGCTTTATACATCACTATTTATTGATTGAAGATTTTTAACGAAAAAATTATAATAGTTGGCGGGTATTGTGGCATGAATTTTTATATTTTATTATCATTTAAATTAAATTAGAAATAAGGAAACAAATTTACAACTGAGTGCATATATTTTAATATCATAGTGTTTAACTTACTTATCCCAGAACTGAAAGAATATTTTCAAAATCGCAATTTTAGTTACTAAGTTTTTAGGGCCGGTTTCTGAAATAATATTTAACTGGACAGTTAGAAAACAAGCCGTTAAATTTATTGAAAGGTTAGAATTATTGTTTTGGGTTTCTGAAAACATGATCCAGTTAAATTATACTTACGTCAGATAACTATAACTCAGTTTTATCTTGAAATAACACTTATTATTAAATTTAATTCTTACTAGTTAATTTAGTTAAACGCGCACTGTCACCTGTCATTTTCAATTTATGAAACTCCAGTAAATACAAACAAATGGTGAATATCATACTTACCTAATTAAACCGAACTTAACGGGGCAGTTAAATCCAAATTTGATGTTTCCGAAACCCATTTAGAAGAGTTTAATTAACTGGTTAGTTTAAATATCTTCTCAAACCAGCTCTATATAAAGCCGTTTTGGGTCATTGTTTTCATACAGAATTTCATAAATTTACTATTCTTCCATTGCATAATTAATTAAAATTTCATTTTATTCCATTCATAGATAGGTAGTCAGATATCAATTTATACCAAGCATTATACAATCAACAATTCAAAAATGTGCTTCTGGCGAAAAAAATGTTTGTCCCATGATCAGAAAGTTCAGAACTATATGCCATTAAAATATATGCACGAAGTTGTGAATCACCCTGTATTATATTATGCAATGAGAGATTAAATGTTTTTATTCATTATTATAATACAAAGATTTATAAATTTACTACAGGAGCCGCTTGCGATTGTCGCAATCTATGGGTTATTGCTTTATTTAACTCGAGTAGAATACTTAACTATGACATTGTTAAATTAATTATATATTCAAAGGTAAATAACAGAAATGTTGTCCCAATAAAATAAAATAATTTTTAAAACTTTCTATTACTTGACAATACCTACCAATAATAAGATAAGTATGAGTAGGTACTGAAAGATGTTTTAGCCAATATCCATTTTTTCTTTGTGAAAATGCAAATTTACTTGTAATTATTTTATAGCTTAACTGCTAATCTACTGAACTGCAAAATAAACTTAATATTTATTCGCCGTACCTAGTTAAATTGATTTTTCATGGTTAAGGTAGCTTTTTGACTAAGCTAATACATGATGTTCATTATTACTGGATCACTGTTGCAAGAACAATTAAAAGAAACAGAGTTTGGCAAATTAGCAAACAATTTATGATTCAATGAACAAAAAACAAGTCAACCAGATAATTTATTCTGTTTTAACGGTCATACGTTATGTTTATAAATTTTACAAAATTTAATAATATGTTGTATATTATTTACAAAATATGGTTAGCCCAACCATATTTTGTTGGGCTAAATAAATATGTATATTAATATTTTTGTGTTATTGTAATGTTTTATTTATTTCATCAATGTGAACATTTGTTTTCTTTCCGCATTTATTTAGGGGAGAGCGGACATCCCTAGGACACTTTGTAGAAATTTCTTTCATTTGTCTGTTAATAACACGCATGGTATAGTTGTCTGTACTTACCTACCTACATGTTTCCTCTATATAATGCATAACAATTTTTCTAATTTACACTAGAAAATATTAAGATATACACTTTTTTAAGTATGAAAAATGTTTGAATGGTTATTTCTACGCGTAACCGTTGAGATACGTATGTGTCATTCTTGGGACAACAATATTTTTACCCTGAAATAAGTGATATAGTCCAGTAACTTTGTCATGGTTATAATGGGCCTAAGTTGCATCAAGTGGTGGTAGTAGGTTTCTATTTTTTTTCTTGTATAGGATGTGACTGAGATACAAAATCCAAGTTTTCGACCTCGGCAACCCTCCGGAACACTTTTGAATATCTCAAAAACTGCTAAATTTTTGCACTTTTTTCGGATTCTTACCATTTTGACTATGAAGGAGCACGATTTCGACAAAAACCATTCTATACATTTTTAAACTAGATTAAATTGTCTACAATCTAAGACCAGAATGGGCTCGGTAGTCCTAATAGTTTCCGAGATACAGCTTTTCAAAGTTTGGCAAAATATACAGATTTGAAACACCAACCGTTTCTCTCTACAAAAATTTTACTATATTCTCTCGCGGAAGAACTTTAAATTTCAGCTCAAGAAAGACCATTGAAAATTTTTGACAGAATGTATCTTATAGAAAAAAGTACGAGGAATACAGTGCTGCAAACCGGAAGTCAATATCATTATTCGTTCAGATATTATAGTTAATTAAACACAATAAACAAAAGAATAAACAAAATTTTTACTATATTCTCTCGGGGAAAAACTTTAAATTTCAGCTCAACTAAGGCCACTGAAATTTTTTGACAGAATATATCTTATAGAAAAAAGTACGAGGAATTCAATCCTGCAAACCGGAAATTTCTATCATTATTCGTTCAGATAATATAGTTGATTAAAAACAATGAACAAAAGAGTAAACATAAATTTTACTAAATTCTCTCGCGGAAAAACTTTAAATTTCAGCTCAAGGAAGACCACTGAAAATTTTTGACAGAATGTATCTTATAGAAAAAAGTACGAGGAATTTAGTGCTTCAAACCGGAAGTCAATATCATTATTCGTTCAGATATTATAGTTAGTTTTTCCCCGAGAGAATATAGTAAAAATTTTGTTTATTCTTTTGTATATTGTGTTTAATTAACTATAATATCTGAACGAATAATGATATTGACTTCCGGTTTGCAGCACTGAATTCCTCGTACTTTTTTCTATAAGATATATTCTGTCAAAAAATTTCTGTGGCCTTAGTTGAGCTGAAATTTAAAGTTTTTCCCCGAGAGAATATAGTAAAATTTTTGTTTATTCTTTTGTTTATTGTGTTTAATTAACTATAATATCTGAACGAATAATGATATTGACTTCCGGTTTGCAGAACTGACTTCCTCGTACTTTTTTCTATAAGTTACATTCTGTCAAAAATTTTCAATGGTCTTCCTTAAGCTGAAATTTAAAGTTCTTCCGCGAGAGAATATAGTAAAATTTTTGTAGAATAGAAACGGTTGGTGTTTTAAATCTGTATATTTTGCCAAACTTTGAAAAGCTGTATCTCGGAAACTATTAGGGCTACCGAGCCCATTCTGGTTTTAGATTGTAGACAATTTAATCTAGTTTAAAAATGTATTGAATGGTTTTTGTCGAAATCGTGCTCCTTCATAGTCAAAATGGTAAGAATCCGAAAAAAGTGCAAAAATTTAGCAGTTTTTGAGATATTCAAAAGTGTTCCGGAGGGTTGCCGAGGTCGAAAACTTGGATTTTGCATCTCAGTCACATCCTATACAAGAAAAAAAATAGAAACCTACTACCACCACTTGATGCAACTTACGATGTACTATGTTACTGGACTAATATTGCTAGGTTTGTTTGAATATTAACAGTGTAAATAATTAAACTATTCAATTATTTAAATAGAAGAAATATAATTACTCCATTAAGGCACATGAACACTACAAGAAAATAACATTGTGTAAAAATAACAAAAATAAAAATAATATCACATTTGGAAAACTTAAAATATTATCTAAATCACAAAATTAGCGAAGATTTAGCACATTAATTTAAGATCATTAATATTAAAAATCTGACGTGGCCATCACACAACCTTCCGCCATATCTAGATTTTAAACAGAAATGTATACGTGCAATCCGGTGCCCATTTAAAATATACAAATAAAAATCTCAAATATTCAAACACAGAAATTTGCATCACCTGAATAAAAAAATTCATTCACAGGAAAACTCTGCTGTATTGAAGCCATCCTCCGTTGAATTACTACATTTAATATCTTACTTAGGACTTATATAGCGCTAGTATGCCAACTTGTCACCCGTCTCACCTGTCAATATTTTTTACGCAGAAACAAAAATCAACCGATCATGGATTACAAGATATCAACGTTTTATTTGAAAAATTTATTTTTTAAATTTTACTGCAGTTCTTTAATGCTACCAGATAAAGACAATTTTTTTATAACGTAAGTTGCAAATAACTTTTCCTCTTATTCTCATTACAAATAAATACTATATTTTTCCAAATTTATATACAATTTTGACAATTAACCTTTTCAATCTTCAAAAAATATCACTTCCGATGAAGATATATGTACCAAAATCTGGGGAGCTCTTCCAATTTATATACAAATGTTAAATACCAAATATCAAAATTTTCGGGTAATTCGTATTTGAGTTATGCGACTAACAACCCTTGACCACACACACACACACACACATACACACACACACATACACACAGACATCATCGTGAAACTATCAAAAATGAGTTGTAAGGACCCTAATTCGTGCTCATCCACTAAAAATTCACTACCCGATTTTTTGCATTATTCCAATACCTTCCTTTACAGGTAAGCGGAAGGTAAAAATGAATATATTGCCTAATATTTTTCGGCTCCTGGAATTTATGGCAAATTGGGATACGGTGTCCCAAAAATGACGCAGTTCTTTGTCCCAAAGGTGTCGACAGCACCATTAAAAATTTCAAATCGTTTAAAAATAAGAGAGGTTAATGTAACTCAGAATTAAAATTCACAACATCATTGTAAATTCTTATGAAAATATAGCAAACATTACTATATTGCATAATTCGTTATGTATAAGAGTACATATACACTGAGACGAAATGAAAAACTGCAAACTTGGTAAACTTGAAAAAAAAACGTGAAATTTCAAACCGCTGTAACTTTGAGGAATTTCATCCAAATCACTTGAAATTTTGAGTCCTTTGAAGCTTAAAGTGTTGTCTTTGAAATGCATAACTTCAAGTCAACTGCACTTCCGCCCCCTTTTCCCTCACTCTGGACAATTACCTTATCAGAACGCCTAAGCACACGAAAAAATGATAATTTGCATCAAAGTTATGTCCTTTAAAAGAACGACATTTGCATGATTTCTTGTGTATGAAGAGGCAATATGCAATTCCACATCTGCAAAACCTTTACCCATGGACTACATAGTGAAGTTAGGTGTAGTATATATGAACGATAGTTTTTGAGGTAAATTGAAACATACAATCACAATTTTAAATATTATTTAAGCAGTGTTCCTCGGCTAACGCTGTCCCGATGATATTCACTCTCCCCTACACAGTAAACAATTCCAGAAACAAATGCACCCACACATTAAATTTCTGTCTCCATTGGTGTTTCATGCTTCAAATATAGCAATTTTTTAATATTAAAATCACAATTTTAAATATTAATTAAGCTGTTTTCCGGCTAACGCTGTCCCGATGATATTCACTCTCCCCTACAGAGTAAACAATTCGAGAAACAATTGCACCCACACATTAAATTTCTGTCTCCATTCGTGTTTCATGCCTCAAATATCGCGCTACAATATCAAAGTTCCACGTGTGCTTGGCATGTCGTCAGGTCTTATATAACCTGTCCAAGTACAAGTAAAGTACACCGAGTTATCTCATTTCTGGACAACAGCAGAAATCGTTCAGAACTCTGCAGCTCCGCTCCGGGCAACATTGATGCAATAACCGGCGCTTTTTGCTTTAAACGTGCGTTGCTTCCGCCGATGACGACGATTTCAATTGCGATACCAATCGACAGATGAATTCTCCACACGGATAAAGTAAATTGGAAACATGCTTTAATTCAATTCGTTTTTTATCGCTCAAAGTTCACGAGCAGATGGGAGAGAAGATGGAAGTTATTTGTTATTGATTTTTTAAATGTATTGCATTATTGCACGTTTCCTGTAAATGGGGAAAAGCGTTGTTCAATAACGTTCCGGCGACGGAAGTCGAGCGCTATCATTTTGTCTTCAATGCGAAAATAGAAACTGTTAACTATTCAACACTGGGGTTCTTTATATTTCAAGTGCAGTTGAAGCTACATGTAATGTAATATTGAAAAGCAATATGAATTAAGTATGAGAAATTTAGGTATTGTTCCGAGTAAATTGTAAATTTATTGCACAAAATGTTTTTTATGTCCATAAGTTTATTTTTGAAACGTGCTCAGCAATATTTTTATTAAAAAGTACAGGGCATAAAGGGAATAGCTTTTTGTACACCATGGGAGAAACAGAGGTGGATGGGCTACTATAAACTGACCCGGGAAAGTAATTTTTGCGGCCCAAGACTTGCTTAGACGTAGCTAGAATTTTTGTTTGGGTTTAAGCGAGGGTTTAAGGTCACAGGCTGTTTAGGAGGGTAGCTAGGTTTATGCTTATTTGTGGAACATAAACATCAAATAAGTATATCTGAAAAACAAATCGAAAATACATTAGTTATTATGAAGTAACAAAAAAAAATTGACTTTGGAGCTTGACTGAAAAAATTGTTTCGTTGGCGGGCCAAATATAAAATCTGAAATAGAAGCGAGAACCGTAGTAAAATTTTAGAAATTTAAAAAAAGTAACGCACCGCGAGTGAAATTTTTTAAGTTCAAGTTAATAAAAAGGGCAATTTTTCTCCATTAGCATTACACGTGTACACTACACTATACAGACGAAATAAAAATATTGTATCATACAATTTTGACAAACTTCAAACATGTAAGAATACCTAGGTATGTACCTATATAAGAAACAATAAATTTAAAAATATATTCGATTAATTTCAGAATAGTTCTAGCAAGAAAGGAATTCGCTGCCCACATAAAATATGATTTTTTGTTGCATTTACAGACCCGTTTGTCAAATTCAACTTGAAGACAAAAATAAAGTATTTTTGTATCAAACATTGAAGCTTTATATAAAACGCACTTTGACCAAACTGTTGTTGCTAGTGTCTAAGTAAAGACTCTCAGAAATCTTTAAGTTGACTCGCTGAATAATTGAAAAATTACGTATTTATAACTTTTGGTTCCCGCTTTAACCTCCCAGTCGGTAACACTGATTTTAGCTACATTATTCTATTGGCTTGAGTTTTCTTTCAACAATCATTATTGTATACTAAATATATTATTGGAAGGAAAATAATTGCAGCAAAATATAAATAGAATATTAATAAACAAATTATCTCTGTGTGCTTGTGAACGGATGGTGTAGGTATGTCAGTTTTCTAGATATGCCGGGAGCAGATTTCTGTGTTTGAATATTTTAGAGTTTTATTTGTATGTGTTAAAAAAGTATTGTACATGTACATGTTATTTTTTCATTCAACAAAAATTAAAAACTGCGACCATACATTGCAATTTAATATTTACCTATACCTATAAGCCAATATAACAGAGAGCCATCACATCAATAAGTTGACATTCAAAGCATTGACAGGTTGTCGGTAAACCGACTGTCTGCCACAGGCTTTAACAGTGGAAATTGCAAAAAGCAGAACATGTCACCCTTCTCCCCTATAATAATTACCAGTGGTGTGACACGTCCACAATTCTCTTACAACGGGACAAACATGGCGACCATTAGGCGCTGACAAATGTCCATCTCTGTCCGGAGGAGAACACGGAGTCGGGCAACGACCCGGACACGGCGACAGCGGGAACGACACCGGGACAACGGAACGCTTTCATGGTGACGGCGGTGTCATTGTAGCCCACCAAGCCAACCGAGACCAACTTCAAAAGTTTTGTTTTTTGTCAAATGGGAAGTTATGTTTTGTGAAACGTATGGTGAAATTAATGAATTTAGAATGTCCTGAATTTTACACATTTGACGGGAAGGGAGGATTGTGAAATGTAAAAATGGGTTCTTTCAAATGAGAGATTTTTATTGCAACGTTACCATTATAAATGACTAAATATCGAGCAATAATTAAAAAGTCAATGACCATATGAACCACTTCGGTTTAGCACTAACCTGTAGTTAATTTTTATTAATTTTAACTAGTGGATTCTGTAGGGTTTAAGTGAATAAGTATAAGTTGACCTACAACTTTCGACGATAATGGCGAGATATTTGAATTTTTACGCAGATTACCACAGGACCAGGACGAATAGATAATGAACTAATCATATTTACTTATAAACCGCACAATTGTGATTTATAGATTAGATTACGTTAAACAAATTAATTTTAGACTGAACTGAAAATCTTAAGTTTGTGGCAACTACTCGTATTTTTTGTTCTTTTTGCTCGTGTTTTATACCAAAATTGAGACTATTTATTTATAACTATTTTTTCTCTAATGTAGTACCTGCCATAAGTAATAAAATTATAAATATTTCTATAACATCAAATAATATTGCAGATAAATTATTGCAATCATATAAAAATCCATAAACTCACATTTTATAGAAATGTCATTTTCAATCACCTTTCAATTGTATGTCAAACCAAACTGAATTTTATTTTAAATTGATAACATTTTGTGTTTGTATACAGAATTATAACAGAATAAATCGTTTCTAACAGCTACAAATAAAAATTAATGCAAAATTCACTACATTCAATTTTTAGTCATAAAATTAATAGTTCTAATTGATAGACTAACTTAACTATGACCTAAAATTAATGCAATACAACGCAAATAAAATTTAACCAGTAGTTAAGGTTAACCTATTATCAACTAACCATCAATTTTAACCCGAACTCGTGCAAATGGCCATAAGTAAATAGGTAAAAGGGTGCACATCGAGTGCACATATACCTAACCATAACTTGTGATTATTAAAACCAATTCTGCCACGAGACAAGATGATACGGAATATTAACATCAGTCTGAAATATCGACATGAAAAGTATCGAGACGGAGGACGCTCGTCTTTTAGTATGGAAATTAATATTCTTATTATGTATTGTCTGCCTTAGTATAGTTTATATCTACTTTGGCTGGTAAATATATAATCATCAAGGTCTACAATTTTGTATCTTACTAAAAAAAGACAAAAATAAATGGTATAGATGTGTTATGAGTTAAAATATGGACGAAACACAAGATGGTATATACATACACTCAAAAATATTTTATTTTGTTTCAAAAGGAGACAAAATACGATAGAAATTACACAAAATAAGAGCGAGACCCAAGACGAGACAAGATGAGGTACCCAATTTATCTCATCTCACAGCAACACTAATTATTGCATATTGACATGGATAGATTGTGCTAAAGTTAGAATACTTGCTTACCAACTAAACGCCATAACAAACGGCTTGAATTAGATTATAGCAATACCTTCACAAGACCAAAGTTATCATCGTGACATAAAAATTGAACAAAATAATTGTGTGCCGTCACTCCAGGAACCAATTGGTCAAATCAAGAAATTTACATTTAGAATCTATACTAATACTTTGATAACATAGATACATTAAAATGTATTTAATTAAAAGATTTTGGCATCCCATGTATTATTTTTATAGAGAATTTTATGCTCTATAATGTCATATAAATTTTTTTCGTAATGATAAGCTAAAGATGAGTTAAACTTAAAAAAACAAAACTAGCGGTAATTTTTGCAAAATTTAAATGGCTTCCGGTGCGGTGATTTTCGGAAACTTTTGATATGTTAAAAAGCACATTTTTCTGTATTGTTTTCCATTGAGAAAGCTTTTGTTGCAGTTTTTCAAAGTGAAATTATAAATTTTTACTAATTCACTTGGGTTACTTCAAATTAATAATTTATATTTATGTACACATTAGTTTGTTAATATTTCATTAAAATTGTATAGAATAATAAAAAAATCATGTTTTAATATTTCAATATAGGTACATAAGAAATAATAATTATCTTGCAAACATAAATGCTAATGTGACAGAAAATTCCGTTTTGAGATATCTAAAATTTATTGTAGAAAATATAATTCGTCTGCGATTTTTCACATCTTTTAAATCCTACCCATTAGGTATATCAAGATACACGTGTATAGCTTCTTAAAATTTTCATAATATTTCCCAATCAAAAACCAAATAATTTTATTTTTAATAACTACCATAACTATTAGGTTTGAAGTAAGTTAGGTTATTGATAACATAGTTAAAGTTAATTTAAAATTGACCAACCTGCTCTTGTGACATTATCTTATGAGAATGAATGGCAACTGACAACTATGAGAGATTCACCTTGTTCGTTTGATTTTTCCATATTGTAAAATCTTATCTCTCTATTCTAAATAACGTAATTTTCCACCGTTGTTTGAAGTAGAAATTTATCGAGAGAAAAATTGCAATATTTCCGTGTACGAGAAACTGTACGAAGCAGTCAATATTTGTTTTTAAAACAAAACTTAAATTTCTCATGTTTTCTTTCAACAAACAGTTGGAATATATTCCTGAATTTTATTTGCTGACTGCGATAACCTCCGGCAAATGCCAAGAAAAGACACTGTCGAATGTCTGGCAATATTCATCACAATAAGAATATTATCTTTTCAAATATTCTGCCCGAACAAATCGGTTGGCACACACAACTTTATTCTCACAAAAAATGAACGCATCCATAATTTAGTATAAATTACAATTAATTATATTTAAGTCGAGTTTTTAATTATTTAAAGAAGTTCCTCTTTCACTTACCCAACTATCAAAACCAATGTTTTTAAAGTTATAAACTAGTAATTCAAGTACAATTTCAACTTTTAGATATAAGTAGGTATAGTATGGTTTTAGTGTACTATTACATCTAGGTAATTGAAGTTATTGACAAATATACTAGTGGTTCTGGTCAAAATAAAAATTTATTTTAACAACCCTGCTTTAAATCATGTTCATATGATATGTGTGGATCCTGGATCCTAGAAAAGTGAAATTCACTGTTTTGAAGCTATCAAATTATTAGAAATTATTCTTCTCTAAGACTCCGACTCAGATAAGAAAAAAATTTGTGTGTTTTATTTTGTAGTAGATATACAGGCTGTAACCCAACCTGTGTAACAAAATTTAAGGGTGTATAGTATTGGACGCACTGATAATGAATCAAAAAGAATTTTGTTGAAATTCGTAAAATTAAGAGTACTTAGTTTGCAAAACAATATCATTTTGGGTACCACTGGCAAAATAGTTATGCTGTATTTATTTGTAGATACTTACAGAATGTCTCATTTGCTTGGACCCATTTTTACCTCCTGTAAGGGAGGTATTGGAATCATGCAAACAATCGAGTAGTGAATTTTAGTTGGATGAGCACGAATTAGGGTCCTTACAACTCATTTTTGATAGTTTGTATGATAGTTTGATAGTGTGTATGTGGTCAAGGCCGGTGTGTACATATATCGGATAACTCAAATACGAATTACCCAAAAATTTTGATATTTGGTATTTTACATTTGTATACAAATTGGAAGAGCTCATTAGATTTTGGTACAAATATTTTCACCGGAAGTGATATTTCTTGAAGAGTAAAAAGTTTAATTGTCAAAAATGTCATTAAATTTTGATAAATATAGTGTTTAATTGTAATGAGAATAAGAGGAAAAGTTATTTGCAACATACGTTATAAAAAATTTGTCTTCATCTGGTAGCATTAAAGAGCTGTAGTAATATTTAAAAATTAAAATTTTCAGGTAAAACGTTAAAATCTTGTAATCCATGATATGTTGATTTTTGTTTCTGCGTAAAAAATATTGACAGGTGACACGGGTGACAAGTTGGCATGAAAATATTTGTATCAAAATCTAATGAGCTCTTCCAATTTGTATACAAATGTAAAATACCAAATATCAAAATTTTTGGGAAATTCGTATTTGAGTTATCCGACATACACACCGGCCTTGACCACATACACACACATACACACAGACATCATCGTGAAGCTATCAAAAATGAGTTGTAAGGACCCTAATTCGTGCTCATCCACTTAAAACTCACTACCCGATTTTTTGCATGATTCCAATACCTCCCTTACAGGTAAGCGGGAAGTAAAAATTAAATTGTTATATTGTAATAATTTAAACTGAAAAATGAGAACTAAAACAACTTGTTTGAAAACTCAGCTCACCACATACTCTTTTCGAACCAAGTTCTCAATCTTCCCATCGTCCACCATCCTTACCCTAGGGTTATTTTACAGCTGCATAAACAATAAATTCCCCGTTAGAGGAGTCTGTCTCTCGTTGATCCGTGAGTTTTTGTTTCTCGCGATATCTGGTGTTGGTTGTGTAGGGGAATACGACGACGACGACGCCGACTCGACAAGGAAGAAAGTGCGTCGCGTCACCTAGATAGGCTAGAATTGCAATAAAAGGGTTTTATGTGTCGCTAGACTAGTCTCTGGCATCATTTCTGTGGCAATTTCACGCTATCTTTCCTTTCTTTTCGCACTGGAAGGCAAAATCAAACTCTACTTTCAGTGAGAACACAGGAATGAGAGAGGAATTGAAAAATAAATCCAGGGATATTTACGGGAAACAGTGTCTCGATGTTTATCATACTAAAGTAAACATTGACATTATGTGCATAACTATAATTTATTAATTTGTTATTAAAATTGTCAAACACAATCGAGTAGAAATATTTAGCATATAAAGGCTGTTCTAAAATAGCATATTTTGAATGTTGACAAGAGAAAAGCATCGTAATTGTTTAGACAGAAATTTAATTTTATGAAAATGTTCGTAATTATCAAAAAAAATGTCAAAGTTGTCATTATTGAATTAAACATTAATTTAAAAGATAATTTATATCAAATGCAAGTAAAATGATGTTATTCAAATAAAAAATGTTAAAATTAATTACTGAAAATGGTTATTTATAGGATTATTAGTAGTTTATGTAAGGAAAATTGAAAATCTAAAATTGTTTGCATTAATTTATGGCGCACTGTGCTATAAAGTGGTAAGTGGACTATAAAGTGACGTTTACGTTAAAGAAATTCGTGTAAAAGTGTCAAATTATGACATGACCGTGCATAAAATACCTTAATACTCATTCATAACAGTAAACAAAATAAAGTTTTGAAAATTCAAACTAACAAATTTTTGTATAGTACAGTATTTATAAGTTTCTATAATAAACGGAACGAGCTAGTTAGAGTCAAAACAAAATGTAACTGGTCATTCACCACACTACTGTAGCCGCAGCGTGCAGTCTGACAGTTTAGTTCCTTGGTTTAGTTGTTAAAATGGTGTTAGGTTATGCAGTCATGAACTTTTGAGGTGAGTAAAAAGCAGTGCCAATAATTTTATTTAATTGTAGTTCCATTAATTTAATCAATAGTTCAAAACCTCCGTTACATTTTACGTTAATTTGGTAACTTAATTTGTAATATATTTATACAAATCTTGTTAGAACAGCTAGATTTAATAATATAGAAATGCAGACATAATATATATATGCATCTGTGTATGATGTACAAGTAAGTGCAGTGATTTATTTTGGATTGTTGTAAGATACATTTGATTTCAACATAAAAGCATTACTTTTTTATCTTCATAGTATTTGTACTAAGTAGTATAATTTGTTATTAAAATTAATTATACCTGCATATAAATAATAAGATCATTAGCGTAAAGAAAGCAACGTGTAGTAAGTATTGTTAAATGCAATACTACTCTGTTTTAAACCAATATTTTTCATTTTTTAAATAAAAAGTAGTTTATACATTTTTATGTAACTTATGTAGATAGTGAGGGTAGTGAATTTGATGTTCTACATTGTATTGTCAGTAGCACAAAAAACATTCTTCTAATTTAAGAGAAAAGTGCATTTTTAATGTCCACTATAATTCAGCACAGTAGAGTATTCATGTACTTGTCTCAAGACCTCATTTCGACCAAGGCAGGTCTTCTTTCATGCTCAAGCATACATAATAGCACACGAGAGCTTCATTATAATACTTGCAATCTACTGCCACTTCAACATTTCATATTTTATGTGGCTTTTTATTGTAAGGGGAAACAGGAGGCACTTGCTGCATTTATAATTTTAAAAGTAGTTTACAAAAATTAGTGAAACAAATAATTCATTTAGTGAAAAAATTGTACACACGACAACATTAATTTCTCTCTGCTTAAATATAATTTACACAAAATGTGACATTGTTATTATTTATAATAATACAATACTTATTCTGTGTAGTAAAATCATTTTTTGCATACTATACATAGTATCGTAGGAGATGCACCAGGGCACCAGGCTGCAATTCTCTGGTTTTATCGACCGATTTTACTTGCATAAGCGGTACGAATACTATCAAGGGACCTACATTTTTTATACTCTTCTGCAGAGCTGGGCAAGTATCGAAACCAAAATACTTAAGTATAAGTACCATTACTATAAATGGTCAGTTCTAGCTACCAAGTACATTTTCAAGTAAATCTTCACAGTAATAAAGTATAAAGTATAAGTTTTTCTTGTCAAAAGTACTTAAAAATAAGTATTTTTCAAGTACCAGTATTTTTTAAAATTTATATTAATTGCATAGTTTATAACTTATTATTTATTATTACCTTCGATTATTACATTTTTATTGAGAAAAATTAATTCACAGTAAGAATGTCGTATTCTGTTGCGTTGGTCGCAGATTGAACCATTTAATTACTTAAACTTACTAATTTATTTAAAAATTATTTCAATATTATTTACGATAATGACATCAAAATAAGTACCTACAAGTTTTTCTTTTAGAAATTAAAATTTTTAAGAAATAAGTACCAAAATATATTTATACCTTAAAGTACAAATATTAAGTACTACTTTTTATTAAAAATTAATATTTAAGTACCTAAATACTTAAGTAATACACAGCTCTGCTTTACTATGATACCTCATTTTGGTTTTCAAACTTTAGATAAGTGAATTCGATTAGATCTTTGTAGATTTCTTCTCTTGCATTGAAAGCAATCACTCAACCATTGTTGTGCCACAACTGCTTATCATTTAAATGTTTTGAGGTAACACAGCAGAGAAAATGGCCCATCTAGATGGATTTACCTGGGATTCCGAGGGCTCCTTAGCTTAGGTTATTGGTACATTTAAGGACCTTCTGTGTAAGCATTTACATATATAAATAATAAATAAGTACCTACTAGATAGCCGGAGGCGGTATATGACCGACTGTGGTTCAAATCCATTGAGGTACACATTTTACTTTAGATAATATACAAAAAAATCCTCCTTGTAGTATAATCTCCATCTTCACTAACAACCAGGAGTACTCGTGTGTTGACGGCTAATTGTCTCACATGGTAAAATACAAATATCTCTACTCAGGGCCGGTCCTAGGGTAGGTGGCGCCCTGGTGCGAAGTTCTTTCATAACCCCTCCCCCACCCCTTCAACCAAATATTTTAAAAAAGACAATAGTATTTGTCGAGATTTTGGGAAATAAAAATAATAAAAATAAAATATTGTTATTAACTCGAGTTAATATAAATCTTAACGGAGTAGGTACCTACCTACATAAAATGTAAATAATATATCTATTAGTACCTATAAAACAAAACGAATTTACTCGTATGACAAACTCTTCATTCTTCACATAAAATGTAAATAATAATAATAATAATATAGGTATATAATAAAAGACAAAACGGATTTATTCTTATCAACCTTAAATTTATACACATTAAAATTGTACTTTTCTGGCTTTTATGCAAGCAATTTCATCAATGTTTCGTTATTATTAAGTATGGTAGCAACATCATGTTCTATTGCAATTATTGATAAATTTGTTAACCGATCTTGAGACATAGACGACCTTAAATAATTTTTTATTATTTTTAATCTGGAGAAAGATCTTTCGGCAGAAGCTACTGTTACGGGCAAAGTTAGAAAATTCGTAAGAACAATATAATACATAAATTTCCAAACACACATTCCAAATTGTTGTTAAATTATTTTGTATGGCGCCCCCTTACGGGGGCGGCGGTGCGGTGCGCCACTTGCACCATGCCTAGATCCGGCCCTGTCTATACTAGTCCAGTCAAACTAGATCATATTTTGTAGTTTTGTATGGAAATAATTAGTAGTAAGTTGTATTTCCCAATACCGTTATAAACAACATACTAAAAGTCTCAATCGATTGGACTGGAGCTTCGTCCGCCATTTTGAAAAAATGGCCGCCATCTATTGTTTTTTATCTCGTAAATGATTCATATTAGAGATTATTGTAGAGCTCAAAATTTGCTATAAAATGGTATAAATATTTTTTAAGAAAGTTGTACAGTTTTCGAAAAAATAGTGAAAATGTATTTTGAAAATACTGATAAATTTTGATAGTTTTTGTCATACCATAAATGAATATGAGAATAGTATGCAGAAATCCCGATGTCAATAACTTTATCCAATTAGAAGTCACTGTAAATTAAACACCAAAATATAAAATAAAAAATCTGACGTGGACACCACATGACTTCCTTATACGCCTATGAAACTGTTCATACTTTTCTAAATAACTAAAATGTAGAATAATATAAAAAAATCTGACTTTATTCTTTTAACTTATTATACAAAATATTAATATATAAGTACTACTACTACTATACTCAGAAATATATTTTAGTCATTTTATTTAAACTGCAGAAGAAGATATAAAGCAAATTTTACTATTGTCACTGTCATGTCATAATCACTTAAATTTTACGTAAGTAACAAATGTTAATCGATCATGGACTACAAGATACCGAAATACTAAATTATAAATATATACTTTAATTATTCTTATGATACCAGATACAAAAATATTTATAAAATACCGATTGTAGGTAATAATCATATAATCTTTCATTTAAAATAAAAAAATTGTCTTAAATTAAATATTTATCGAAATATTTGAAAAAAGTACTACTTCCGGTTTGTAGATTGAAACAAAAATAGGATGTGCACAACTAGATGCTATAACAATCCTAAATACAAAATTTCAACTTTCTACGTCTAACCGTATTTGAGTTATGCGACACACATACGTACGTTCGTCCGTACGTCCGTCCGTCCGTACGTACAGACGTTACGACGAAACTAGTCATAATGGACTCAGAAAAGGTCAAAACGGATATTTCCGTCAAAATCTGAGAACCGAAATTTTTCGCTAATACAATACTTCCTTTACTCCGTACAAGGAAGTAAAAACAATTTTTTTGTTAAATTTTTGTAAGAATATCCTTAAATTGTGACTAAACCCGTATGTCAGAAATTTTGATAATAATTTTACTCATAGAAAAGTATTTATTAAATTGGATTCTGCAATTTGCAATCAATATTTTTATTCATAAAAAAATTACATTTTCACTATTTTATCGAAAACTGTTCCGTCGAATAGGGCGATTCGAACGTGGTTAAACAATCTTGAGCAAAGTGGATCGACGTGTAAAAAAAAGTGCTGCGATAGTATGCTTTAACTGCGTAGCCACGCTGTTCACCTGTCCAACGATCCATTGTAAACTAAATGGTAGACCACGCTGATAATGTTGAGTCGACCATCTTCCTCCCCACCACCTCCCAACGAGCTCTAAGCCCCACATCAAATCTTTCCATTTGACTGGCGAACCCTTTATTTCGTTAATACAACATCTTGACCTCATACTGGAACTGGTACCTATACTAGTGAAAACTGGCGGATTGTAGCTAAATCTTTTCGCCAATCCGAAATTTCACAGTCTAAAATGGGAGACTTGTACCACGGTTTTTTACACGTTAGTGGAGAGCAACAATTTTGATCCGTGGCGGTCCAAATCTGCATACTTGTCTGTGACGGTTAAAGTCTACAGATAAAATTGTACGTGTATGGCCAACTAAAATGGACCGTAAAGCTAGCTCCTAGCTCGCAAGTTACAGAATATACTCCCTGATCTCTGATATAACCATCCTTATTTACCAATATATTGCGTAGGTACTATCACAAAAAATAGAAAATGTCATTTTAGACTCGTTGTAGACGGCTTTCGCTTATTTAGTCAAATATAGTTTTGTCAAATCGCATTTTTACCAAAAATAATGAAGCCAAACTGTATTTTAGTCAAACTGTAATTTGTTCAACTGGAATTTTGTCAAACCGTAAATATGCCAACCCGTAATTTAGTCAAACTGTATTCTAGACAAACTGTAATTTCACATTCCGTAATTTGACCAAACCGCAACTTCGACTAATATTATATTGTCAAATCGTTTTTAGGTAAACCGTAGTTTAGCCGAAACGCAACTATACCCCTAACTGGACTAATTCAACACGGAATTTATCCAAAACGTATTTTTGTAAAATCGCAGTCAAGCATAACCGTAATCTTGCCAAACGCATTTTACTCAAATCGTAATCTTTCCAACTGTATTTACGACATTTTGGATAAATTCCATGTTGGATTATTCCAGTTAGGTATAGTTGCGTTTTGGCTAAATTACGGTGTACTTGAAAAAGATTTGACAATATAATATTAGTCGCAGTTGTGGTTTGCTCAAATTACGGAATGCGAAATTACAGTTTGTCTAGAATACAGTTTGGCTAAATTACGGGTTGGCATATTTACGGTATGACAAAATTCCAGTTGAACATATTACAGTTTGACTAAAATACAGTTTGGCTTCATTATTTTTGGTCAAACAAAACTCCGACAAAACTATATTTGTCCAAATTGTGTACCCCCGTTGTAGAGCATCGTACTGCATGAAGGGATGATTTCCCTGTTCGCACTCTGTTCTCCACTGCGCGTTGTCTCCAGCGAAAGTTCGTACGGCGCAGGGATTTTAAGATTAAGCGGTACCGGTTGTAAAAACCGAGAAGAAAATGGGTTTTTTCATTGCTTCGCTCCGCGGCTCGGCAGCTCCGAGGCCCAAAAACAAAGCCGTTTTTATATCAAATACTTTTCAATGCGGTCTCACACTTCGCGTCGCATCGATCTCACTAAGCATACATTGATTAACTGTCAAGAGTGCGCAATGCTTTTTCTTCAATTGTGCAAAGAGAATTTTTTTGCAATTTGCTTCCATGAAAATGTTTTCATGTTCTGGGAAATTATTTTTTTACTCTTTCTGCACTAAGCTTGGTATCGTACAATGACCGAACTAAAACTTGCTATTTCAAATCTATAAACGTATAGGAGTATAAAATATAAAATTTTACATAAAAGCGAATTATTCATGAAAATATCTTGGAATAACCATACAACAACAATATACCATAATATTTATATAAGAAAGTTGATCAATTTAAAATCTTGTTGAATAATTTTATAATACGTACATACTCATGGTTATAAATAAATTATAGCTACTATAAAAACATCTTATGAATGAGTGTGTTTCTTAAGTCAAAGTAAGTCTTTTAGTTTAAACCAAGATAACTCTGATTCTTATGTGTGTTTTGAACATATGACAGTATTATAATATCATAATTGGCTAAGAAAGTACAAAATAAAGTATAAAAGATTATCATTAAAACTCAACTCTAATTCTGCAAAGTAGTGCACTTGACAGCACATTTTAATTCTATGGATTTTTTGTCATGGTCTTAGGTCTTAATTAATCATTCATTATAAATTATCATTAACTCGGTACAAATTCTTTTATATTTTAATTTAACTTCCCTTAAAGAGTTCACACCGAATTATACTTTCAACATAAAAAATTCCATTTTGTTCCCATATACAGTAAGTTGATTCACAACTTCGTGCATATATTTTAATAGCATGCATATAGTGCTCAAACTTACTTATCACGGCACTGATTTTTTTTTAAAATTCGCAATTTAATTTTAATTTAATTGCACATTTTTTTAAAGTTTAATTTTATTCCATTCATAGTTAATCAGGAAATCAGGTATCTACGTATTATACAATCAACAATCCAGTTGTTTCAATAATGTGCTTCTTACGAAAACTGCCCTTAAATTTACGAATTTAAAAAAATAATTTTGTTTTATGATCAGTAAGTTAAGTACCTACCTACTATATGATATATATGCCATTAAAATATATGCACTAAATTGTGAATCACTCTGTATTTAAGATAAGCAAAATTTATTTATTTTTTCTTCTTTAAGCTAACGAAATTTCTCTTAAATTTAATAATAAACATGAAAACACATTGTATAATGTATATTATAATCTTTTATATAATAGATGAAATCAAGCCTTAGTTTGGTTTTGTTAATTTCTACTATTATTCTTTAATTTACTTCTGTAATCAACAAGAAATATAAATTTATAAAACGCAGTAGGCAGTACATATCATGTACCTATGTAGAGACCAATAAATAAATAATTGTTAAAATTATAAATTAACAATTTCATTTCCATTGTGAATATAGTCCCATGTTTTAATTCTTTTCTTTGGTTTCAGAAATCCTCGTTCTGTCACCCGTCAGATGAAAATATAGTTGAGAAGAAATAATGAAGTAAAGTTGCAGACATCTTGGAACAGAAAAATAGTGATGTGATATATTAGGTAAGTTTTTCAAAGTTTTAACTTCGCTTGGCATTGAAACTAAAAACTAATGAAATTCACGTCTGAAAGAACGGATATTGTATTAAGTAATGAAGCAATGTAGTTCAGTTTTACAAGAAACTTAATTATTCTCCATATTTTCCTATAGTTTAGTTGTTAAATTTTATCATAAGAAAAAAACTCAATGGGGTTCGCGAGTTACTACATTTTTCTAAAGTACACATTATTCTTTTTCTATTTAAAAGTACTATTTCATAGTTGTTTAAATATTAATCGTGTTTCAAAAATTATAGTTACTAAGATACCTTTCACATCAGTCATGTTGCGGTAATGGAGATTCAAATATGAATGTGAGAAAACGTTAAGTACAAATAATGGAATACAATAGAATTTTGATGTCAATATAGGTTTTAGCTTAAAGGTAGATTCAGACATACCTAATTATAAGTACAAGTGCTAAATTAACCAACCAGCGCTTCCTCAGTTCCAATATGTGCGAACCTTGAGCGCTGGTTGGTTAAATAATTAGCCATTTATAATTATAATTGGATAGGTCTGAATCTAGCCTTATTAACGTAACTAGTAATGATCAATGATTATTCCTTGGCTGTTTGGGTGATAATTGGATAAGACTGTACTGGGAATTCAGCCAATTTTATTAAAATCACACACTCAAACGTTTCGATCCTACCAGGATCATCTTCAGGAGACTAGAGTCCATTTGAAAAATTATTTGCGTTTTTAAACATTTTAAAATAATTGAATGTAAAGAAATAAATAATGAATAAATAAATAAATTACACTAGGAGACATTCACATATCACAAAATATCGTCGTTTTTTATGATAAAGATAAATACCTACGACTTAACTTGCCCAATCAGATGCTATTGATCAGAAGTAGTATTTTACACTGAAAATAGTATTGCGTAATCTGAGTCTCTTTTTATAATAATAATAGGTACGCAATAATTACTGGTTAAATATCGACTACGTACTTTAGCCAACTGATGCACTGTCAACCATCCAAATACTAACTGCAATCATCATTGTTTGATTGCTATTATTATCATTATCGCGCTGAACTTAGTGTGTCGACATGACCATTGATGTAATTTTCATTATTGATTCTGATTAATAGCCCTGTATCTTAGCAACCGATCAGTATGCGGTATGCGTATGCATTGCTGTACTGTAGATGCAAGAATACATCCATTATTCAACATTTTTCATTCAGATTCTTCTATGATAATGTAATTTAAATACTTTATTGTTTGAAGCAAGCATAGTGAATGTCGAAAGTGAAAAATAGATAAATTTATTTTTAATTTTTAACCGATTTCCAAAAATGCTCTAAAAAGTATGAAATAAATTCGGATTGTATTATCGATTCAAATTAAAAAATTACTATATGCAACCCACATCGCAATGACGTCACGACAGGGATAAAATTCTTGTCTGTCGTATATTTGTATTGCTTTCATAAGGTCACAAGGCTGTCACAAGCGTTCACAGATTATAGATACCAATGGGTTTTATATCGGTTTTATACTAAAAATAATAGTATTTCACCAATTATTAGTCCAGGCAATAGAGCTCAGAAACTGGTGTTACGTGGAAAGTTTTAAGGATGTTTTGATTTTCTGTATTTTTATGTTTTTTGGGGAACTGAACACGAATCTGAAGTTGGCCACCTCAAATTTTTGCCAGAAATAATACTAATAAAAAAAAAATTAGTATTTTTAAAAACACTTAAAATTTCAGCTCAACTAAGCCCTTTTACAGTTTTTGAAATAATGCCTCTTACACAAAAATGTTCGAGGAACCCAATGCTGGAAACCGGAGGACTATATCTTCATTCGTTCAAAAATTAAAATTAATTAAACAAGAATTTTTGAAAATATTAAAATTTCACAATATTCTCTCGGAGAAAAACTTAAAACTTCATCTCAATTAAGCTAGTTAAAAGTTTTTGAAATACATAAAAATGTCCGAGGAATTCAATGCAGGAAACCGGAAGTCGATATCTTCATTCGTTCTGAAATTTAAGTTGATTAAACACACAAAAATTAAAAAATATTTAAAATTCACTATATTCTCTCAAAGAAAAACTTAAATTTTCAGCTCAACTAAGCCCTTTAAAAGTTTTTGAAATAATACCTCTTATACAGAAAACCCCGAGGAATCCAATGCTGAAAAGTTGATATCTTTATTCATTCAGAAACTAAAGTTGATTAAACACAAAAATTTATAAAATACTAACATTTATTTATTTTCTTTTTTTTTAAATTGAGGCTAAATTAAGGCCTCCAAATGTATTAATAGTATAGTCCGGCGGTTATAGGACAAATTTCATATCAACTATGCATTTTATGATTAAAGTGTGAAAATTGGCATACATATCAATTTAACTATTCTCTTTCATATAAGAAGTGGTATAATTTTTTGTTACATACATAATTTTCAATATTTCGGGAATAGTAGTTTGGGCACAATTTAAACATAACCTCTTAGAGACAATAGTGAAATTTTAGTATTTTTGTGTTTTTTGAGCTGTCATTTCTGAACGAATTAAAATATTGACTTGCGGTTTCCTGCATTCGGTAGGTAACATCGCGCACTCGGCTATCGACCCCATCAAAGTAAATCAAATTCGAATTGGACTAAGCTAGTCTTCCCAATCCAGTCGCAGCTCCCTTTTGTGCAGTTGACAAAAGAACTGCCTAATTCCGACAAATTATCTTCGTTTTTTCATGGGTTATCTAAATTCCGGTTTGGTAAACGTGTTAAGATAATCTATACATGCAACTTAACGTAGATATCCGTCTCCAGAGCCATGTTGCGGTCGGGAGAACGGCTGAACGGCGAACGGCGCCGCGCACTTCGCTATACAACGCGCGCGCTCATTGTAAAAACATTGTTAGATATCAGGACAATAATTCACCGCGTTCCATAGATAACTGTTAATGTCGGTTTAGCACGCGAGGCTATATATCTTCGGGGTTGGAGAGATGCAGCCGGAAATCGTAGCCTACAGTTTTATAGCTTGCATAGCCAGCCCGGGAAAATCTCTACACACGGTACAGACATAAAGATAGAGGCTTCAAGGTCAATGTGCCTACATTCATATCTTCCTTATTTGACAATGGACATTTGAACCATCAAAATTTTAATCTAAAATTGATAAAATGTAGTGAAAATTCTAGAACATATAGCAATAGGTACTTGAAAATTGTTGTGTATTTGGATGTAAATTCATACGCAATAAGGATCCTAACCTAATTACTTACTTGGAATAAAACTATTAATTTAGTCTAGGCAATAGGGATTTTTACCTGGAACGTTTTAAGAGAATTTTGATTTCCTATAATTTGATGTTTTTTGGGGGTGCTGAACACGAATCTGAAGTTTACCACCTAAAATTTTTGCCGGAAAATCCTTATTTCACTAAAAAAGTTTAACATTCCTATTTTTTACAGTTTTTACCTTCCGCTTACCTGTAAAGGAAGGTATTGGAATCATGCAAAAAATCGGGTTGTGAGTTTTAAGTGGATGAGCACGAATTAGGGTCCTTACAACTCATTTTTGATAGTTTCTCGATGATGTCTGTATGTATGTGTGTGTGTGTGTGTGTGTGTGTGTGTGTGTGTGTGTGTGTGTGCGTGTGTGTGTATGTGTGTGGTCCGGGCCGATGCCGGATGTCGCATAACTCAAATACGAATTACCCAAAAATTTTGATATTTGGTATTTTGCAATTGTATACGAATAGGAAGAGCTCATTAGATTTTGGTACAAATATCTTCACCGGAAGTGATATTTTTTGAAGATTGAAAAAGAAAATTGTCAAAAATTTATATAAATTTGGATAAATATAGTATTTATTTGTAATAAGAATAAGAAGCAAAGTTATTTGCAACTCACGTTATAAAAAAATTGTCTTTATCTGGTAGCATTAAAGAACTGCAGTAAAATTAAAAAAATAAATTTATCAGATAAAACGTTGAAATCTTGTAATCCATGTTCGGGTGACTTTTGTTTCTGCGTAAAAAATATTGACAGGTGAGACGGGTGACAAGTTGGCATGCTAGCGCTATATGTCATAAGTAAGCTATTAAATGTAGTGTAGTAACTGAACGGAGGATTGCTTCAACACAGAAGAGTTTTCGTGTGAATGAATCTTTTGATTCAGGTGATACTAATTTCTGTGTTTGAATATTTTAGATTTTTATTTGTATATTTTAAATGGGCACCGGTTTGTACGTATACATTTCTGTTTAAAGTGTAGATATGGCGGAAGGTTGTGTGATGGCCACGTCAGATTTTTTTATATAACATTTTTTGACATGACAGGAAAATTTCAACAAGAGCTGCAGGAGTTGCTTTTTAAATAAAACAACAAAATTACAATAAAGAACTCAAATCATTTAAACATGAAAAACAATATTATGTAAATGGCCGGCTCTATTTTACCTCCCGCCTCATATTCTATAAGGGAGGTATTGTGATGGGCCAAAATTTTCGAGTGAGATTTTAAGAGATAAGCACGTTTTAGGGTCTCTAGAAAACGAATAAATTATTTTCGAGATTATGTCTGTATGTGTGTGTGTGTGTATGTTGTTAGGTTGATGAAACATTTTTTCGGGTTCTATAACTCAAAGAGTTACAAAAATTTAACATCCAAATTTTATTTTTAAGATGTTAATGCAAATCTTAAGAATTTTGGAAGCAATCCCCAAACCGGAAGTTTCTTAAATATTTTGATAAATAATTAATTTATAGCAATATTTTTTATTTAAAATGAACGATTTATTATCTACAATTTTTAGCATTCTATAAATTATTGTTCTGTCATAGTATTGTAGGGTTTAAAGTATACCTATTATTTATAATTTAGAGTATGAAACTTCAGTATCTTGTTGTCCATGATTGTTTAACATTGGTTTCTATTTTTATTGATTATGACGGTGACAGAGTGACATTGCCAATAGAGACACATCTTCTTCTACAGTTCTACAGTTGACCAAATGACTAAAATATATTTGTATAGTAATAAAAAGTATGATATGGCGGGAGGTCTTGTGCTGGTTACATCAGATTTTTTTACAAACATTCAATCGTAGCCCAAAATTTTCACACATTTTTACTTCCTTGTACACGGAGTAAAGGAAGTATTGTAATCGCGAAAAATTTTGGTTCTCAGATTTTGACGGAAATATCCGTTTTGACCTTTTCAACTCAAATACGGTTAGACGTAAAAAGTTGAAATTTTGTATTTAGGACTGTTATAGCATCTAGTTGTGCACCTCCTATTTTTGGTTTCAATCTATAAACCGGAAGTTGTACTTTTTTCAAATATTTCGATAAATATTTAATTTAAGACAAATTTTTTTATTTTAAATAAAAGATTATGTGATTATTACCTATAATCGGTATTTTATAAATATTTTTGTATCTGGTATCATTTAAGAATAATTAAAGTATATATTTATAATTTAGTATTTCGGTATCTTGTAGTCCATGATCGATTAACATTTGTTACTACGTAAAATTTAAATGATTATGAGATTATGACATGACAGCAGCCTTTGGTAACTTAGATTGCAGGCGCTCGGCCTTTATTTATAGTCGTTTATAGTACTCAATTACAGTCAATAGATGGCGCTATTGACAGTTGGCAGCTATGAATGATAACAAAATTATCTATTTTATCAACTTTACCAACAGTTGGCAGCTATGAAACTAGTTGACATTAGAACATTTAAATAGTTCCATCCTCCTTGAGTTCCATTGTCACCATTATTATGATCCAAGATCCACCACATCTCCTCAAATTCATGAGGAATAATAATTAATCAAATACGATTTAAAATTTACAATTGACGGGGCAGAAATGACGGCAAAGTGGCAACACATTGTCGATGTTTACGAAGAGGACATCGAGGAAGAATATTTTTTGCTGATGTAATGTATTTCGAAATTTAAATTTATATTATACACATTTATTGTAAATATAAATAATTTTCAACATATGTTATGTTAAATACAATTTCAAGAAAATAATTGTGGTACAATAAATGTATGTAATAAAAATTTTAATATCGATATACATTAAATCAGCAAACACTTATTTTGTTGTTGTTAAACGGGTTGCATTTTTTACTCTTTAGTTCCAAATTACAACCGCTAGGAGTAGCGTTCAACCTAGTATCATAGGAGATTCCTGTTTAAATATATCTCTTTTCTATTTATTAGTCCAGGAAAATTGCATAAAATAAACAAAAAAATCTGTTGTGGCCAGCACATAACCTCCCGCCTTGACACTGTAATATGTGAATTTGGTTTTTGTTAGGCTACTTTTTGTAATTTATTTTATAGTTCTTCAAGCAACGTACCGATTTCGATTGACATTGAAATCAAATTAGCTCTTTGTGGATACAATTTTTATTTTATTATTACCATATTACATTATATCCAGTTAATAATGAATCGATGATGCTTCTTGACTGGATACGTTTAATGGAAGGATAAAAACTTACTGGAATTGAGTCAGTTTTATATTTATTAAATTTCGGCTACTATAGTTACTAAATTTCAAACCCAGTTATTAATATTTATACATTTCTTTACAAATGGTGCCACTAAAATTTCAGAAACTGTGTATACGTCTGTTCATCTGTCACATTGACATTTTCATTTTTGTTTTAATTTTTTTTCCTATATTATAATTTACAAATCGTGGTAGGTAAAATTACACATTTTTGAAAAATAATTTTCATTTATTGGTAAGAGATATAGAAAAGATGTTAAATAAATATTGTAAGAGGTAATTTGTTCTTTCAAATGTCGCATGACAAATAATTGTAACTATCGCAGTATTTCCTATATTTTTTTGCAAAAAATGTTAAAATGCTTCAAGAAAATACCATTTCCGGTTGGCAGATTTTTACCAAAATCTAATCAGCTCTTCATTAACATGTATAAATGTATAATGCAAAATGTTAGAATTTTATGTTCAATAGAATTTGAGATAATGAATCAGAACGAAAGACTATAGTAGGCGCACATACAGACAAACGGACACACACACACACACACACACACACACACACACAGACATCATCGTGAAAATAGTCAAAATAGGTTCTAAAGGTACTAAAACGTGCTTATTGACAAAAATCTCGACATCGAATTTTTTCACGATCCCTATACCTCTCTAGGCGAGAGGTAAAAAGTAGGAGACTTCTGAAAATTTGCAGAGTTATAAAAAATATGTAACATTCAAGATTCCGATGAGTCTCCATCAGCAGAAAGTTTGCTCGAGCCACCATATTGGAAAAAAATTCTTTTTCAAAAAACTCGGTAACTTAAAATTTTACGGTAAATATTGATATTATAATATTGTAGCTTATAAAATTTCCTACAAAAAGATGCTATCACTTTTTTACAAAAACGGCTGTAACTTGCGAACGGATAGAAAAAACGACTTCCGGCATTCGATTCTACAGACATATTTCTATCAAGTATATTATTCTTAATTTTTCAGGGAGCCTGGTTTAGCCACAATTTAATATAGAAATTTTAAAAATGTTAGTTTATT
This sequence comes from Agonum fuliginosum, assembly GCA_947534325.1. Classification (NCBI taxonomy): domain Eukaryota; kingdom Metazoa; phylum Arthropoda; class Insecta; order Coleoptera; family Carabidae; genus Agonum; species Agonum fuliginosum. The sequence goes on along the minus strand of OX384029.1, from coordinate 10,736,756 downwards.
TTTAAAACTTTTTGTGTAAACATTAAATTGCGGCTTAACTAAGGACTTTAATTAAAAGTTTTAGAAATAATGTATCTTATAGAAAAATGTCCAAGACATCCAATACCGGAAACCGGAAGTCGATATTTTAATTTATTCAGAAATTAGAGTTGATTAAACACAGGAAACAAAAGAAAATTACTAAAATGTCACTATTTTCTCTACGCGTAAAACTATTAATTGTGGCTTAATTAAGGCCCTTAAAAGTAATTTAAATTAATACATCTTATAGAAAAATGACCGACAAATTCAATTCTGAAACCGGACGTCGATATCTTAATCCGGTCAGAAATTAGAGTTGATAAAAATACTAAAACTCCACTTCTCTTTCTCGCACAAAAACTTTGAATATCAGCTCAACCAAGAGGCCTTTAAAAGTTTTTAAAATAATGTATCTTATAGAAAAATGTTCAAGGAATACAAAACCGGAAGTCCATATCTTAATTTGTTCAGAAATTAGAGTTGATTAAACACAAAAAATGTAAAAAATACAACATTTTCTGAATTTTCTGTTAAAATCGAGGCTAAACCAGGCCCTTCTGAAAAATTGAAAATAATATATTTGATAGAAAAATGTCTGTAGAATTGAATGCTTCAAACCGGAAGTCGTTTCTTCTATCCGTTCGTAAGTTACAGCCGTTTTTGTGTCAGGAAACAAAGTTAAGGCATGATTTAATTAGTTTCGTTCTACCAAAATATACTTTCTCGTTTTTCTCACAAACTATTAGTTCTATGTAAAAAAGTGATAGCATCTTTTTGTAGGAAATTTTATAAGCTACAATATTATAATATCAATATTTACCGTAAAATTTAAAGTTACCGAGTTTTTTTTTTTTAATTTTTTTTTCTATATGGCGGGTCGAGCACACTTTCTGCTGATGGGGACTCATCGGAATCTTGAACGTTACATATTTTTTTATAACTCTACAAATTTTCAGAAGTCTCCTACTTTTTTGTTTATTTGACGAATTTTGTAGCATTTTGCATGGACTATATGCATGACAGTGACAATAGTAAAATATGCTTCATATCTTCTTCTGCAGTTTAAATAAAATGACTAAAATATATTTGTGAGTATAATAGCAGTAGTAGTAGTACTTATATATTAATATATTTGTATAATAAGTTAAAAGAATTTTTTATATTATTCTACATTTTAGTTATTAAGAAAAGTATGAACAGTTTAATAGGCGTACAAGGAAGTCATGTGGTGTCCACGTCAGATTTTTTACATAAGGGGTGGAATTGCGGCGATTTCTCGTTGAATATTTAAAATGATCCAAGGTTGTGAGACGGGTCTGTCTGCGTAAACACGCTCCTTCACGTAACCCATGGAAAAAAATCTGGAGACGTTAAATCATACGATCGGGAAATTTCTAGCGCAGTAAAGCCACGGTTACACGCGGCGTATGACACGTCGCGCCGTTCTATTGAAACCGCATGTCATTGAAGTCAACATTGTCCATTTTGGTAATTTTCAAAAACTTTTTTCTTTCAAAATAATGACGATTACTTTCATAGAAACACTGCATAATACACACTCTGTTGCACGTGTTAACGCTCCATTTTGAATTTCCCAAGCCTCCTAAACACAATGCATAATGAATCTCAGCGCTGTAGTGCGTACAACGAAAATGGCGCCAAATTCAAATCCTGCAGGTCATGTTGAATCCACCCTATTTAAAACACGCGCAGTGTCGTGCCGTCTATGCAAGCAGTGCTTCTCTTCGAAATTTTAATTTAAAATCGAGGAAAAAAACGCATCACTCGAAAATGCACCAAAAATGGCAAAATTTCAAAGTGCGATATCTCGGTTGCATTTCGACGAAAGTTCTGAAAACGTTGAAGTCTTATCTTTAATGTGACAAAAAATCCACTCCATCCCCTCCCACCGTCCCACCCCCCATGAAAAAAATGTACCTGGTGTCCAAAAAGGTCCAACTTTGGCAGCTCATACGCAGTGAGGCAAAAAAATCGTGGACCTTATTGGCGAACAGGGTAATAAAGATCAGACTTTTTCCTTCAAGGTCCGCAAAATTTCAAGTAGGGGAAAGTGGGGCGGAATGGGGTATCATGATAACATGACTAGTTTATTAGTCATTTTAAAAAATAATTTTATTTTATTTTATTTAGACATTGCAGAACATTTTTATAGTAAAACCATTATAAAAAATCTGTTGTGGCCAGCACATGACCTCCCGCCTTGACACTGTAATATGTGAATTTGGATTTGTTTAGGCTACTTTTTGTAATTTTTGTTATAGTTCTTCAAGCAAAGTACCGATTCCTATTGGCATTGAAATCAAATTAGCTCTTTGTAGATAAAATTTTTATTTTTATTACCTTATATATCCAGTGATAATAATAATAATGAATCGATGATACTTCTTGACTGAATACGTTTAATGGAAGGACAAAAAGATAAAAACGTAATGGAATTCAGTCAGTTTTTAATATATTATATTTCAGCTCCTATAGGTTCTAAGTTTCAAACCCAGTTAATAATATATTTATATTTAAAAATGGTGTCACAAAAATTTCAGAAACTGTGTATACGTCTGTTCATCTATCACATTGACATTTCATTTTTGTTTTTCAATTTTGTTCCTATATTATGATTTACAAATCGTGGTAGGTAAAATTACAAATTTTTGAAAATTAATTTTCCTTTATTGGTAAGAGATATATAAACGATGTTAAATAAATATTGTAAAAGATAATTTGTTCTTTCAAATGTCGAATGACTAATTGTAACTATCGCAGTATTTTCTATATTTTTTGCAAAAAATGTTAAAATGCTTCAAGAAAATACCATTTCCGGTTGGCAGATTTTTACCAAAATCTTATCAGCTCTTCATTAACATATATAAATGTATATTGCAAAATATTAGAATTTTATGTACAGTAGAATTTGAGATAATGAATCAGAACGAAAGACTATAGTAGGCGCACATACAGACACACACACACACACACACACACACACACACACACACACACACACACACACACACACACACACACACACACACACACACACACACACACACACACACACAGACATCATCGTGAAAATAGTCAAAATAGGTTCTAAAGGTGCTAAAACGTGCTTATTGACAAAAATCTCGACATCGAATTTTTTCACGATCCCTATACCTCTCTAGGCGAGAGGTAAAAATCAATAAATTATACTTACTTGAAAAACGCAAAGAAAAAAAGTCATTTTTTCCCATTCTGCCCCGCATATATAGACTCATCGTCATCGCTGTCAAAACCCGCGCACGACATATGTGCCCATTTGTGACACTTCGCACAAGAACACCAACCCTCACTTGACTTTGAATAAAGTTAATCACAATAAAGACCATAACAGCTTCTACAGCACGTTGCATGTTGTCTGACGACCAGTTTTTTTTGTAGTTACGCACCATCTGAATATAATATATAAAACAAAATAATTGACATATCTACTTAACCATGTGAAAAAAACGTGTGGGAAGAACATCCCATTCCGCCCCCACCGTTCTGCCCCACTACATAACATTGCAAAGAATTTTTTTAAATTATAGTCAGTAATTTCACCGTAATATACAGCAAAATTGTAAAAAGACTAAATAACAAATGTACTGGATAACCATCATTATGATAAAAGTTAAAAATGACGACTTACCTTCATTCAACATCCATATGTTAATTACAAATCTAAGAAAAATTGCGCACACACGTAGAAACCGGCAGAAGGTGAAGACCAACATTAACAAATAGTACTTCTAACCAAACTTGACCTCTGACTAAACGTCAAAATATCATTTAATGGATTCCTACACGCATGCGCACATGCTAACAGCGTTGTCCCATTCCACCCCACTATCACATTCTGCCCCACCTTCCCCTACCTGTACCTACGATGATTTGGCGCGAAGTTATGAATTTTTGGAAAAAGTGCCTTTTTTGAGGTTTCTGAATTTATTTAGCAATTATCTAAAAGTGACTCTAAAACCTTGATTTCTTTAAAAACCTTTATTTTACTACTGGACACATGATATTCTAAACTAATTAAATCTCCTAAGAAGAGAATGTGGCTAGTGCCTTGTTTTGATTTTCTGAAGTAACACTAGTGAGAACAGTACCTATATATTATTGTTACGGATAAATTATTTTACACGCAGTAGTTTATGAAATTAATATATATATAACAAAAACTATGTGCAACTGTTATTATTGTTTATGTCGTTGTCATTCAATTTTTAGTAAATAAAGTGATATTCTATTTTCAACATCCCAAGTCTTTATTAAATTACAACAATTATTACTTAAAGTATAGGAAATAACCTGAAATATTCCAGATAAATGAATAGAAATACACAGCAAACACTGACAGTACTATTTTAGCAATGAATTTCTATGGTTAAAATTGAGCACTTATTGGCCGTCCATTTTAAATTAATTAGGAGCAGGAATTAATTCAAAACTATCGTGGACGTAGATTTTATTGACAAACTATTAAGGCTAATTTTGAGTTACACCCGTTTTATACGTATACGTTCATACGTATTATCATATTAATCTAGTTTTGCATAAGTAGAAAAAACACCGTAAATCTTTTCGTATATTACGCATCTGAATTTAATAAAGTAGGGAGTGCTTTAATACCCTCGAAAAAAGAATAAAAACGAGCTAATAAACATATTTTATTCAGTGAAAAATGTTAGGAATATAGGACTAGCGTCGTTGGGCCGTTCTGTCGTTCAGGGTGTCGGCCTGATTTAAATGATAAATTTTAATCAATTACGATAAGCATCCTGATTTTTCAAACGTGAATTTAAACAAGCGAGATATGTCCAGGCCGTCAGCGTCAGTTCGTCGCGGATAAATGGCAGTTGTCGGACGAGTTTTTCCAGCGCGAGGCGATCGATACGAATTTTCGGCGTAAAAGGTCCACTGAGAGTGGTTCGTTCCCGCACGTCACCCACATGTATGAGAAATAACGGTATTTATTTCAAACTCGACTATATCCTGTGATGGATACGCGTAAGCCGACCAAAGACCCTATACCACTAACGCACATTAAATCATTATCTGCGCTGCTATATTTCTACGCTTTTTACCCAAAGATTCAGATTGGGATATCGGCTTTAAGTTGGCTACACTGCGCCCACAGTTATTTACTATTTGCTGCTGTGTACCCGCGGATTCTGAGAAATCAAATCAACTTTTAATATTTACAATTTAAGCAGAACTATATTAAACCACATTTCTTTTTCGAAATTCTAATAGATGCAATTCAACTAAAATTGAATGTTCGGAATATAACATACAATTGAATCAAATACCAATAGTAAGTATTAGGTACTGTAAGTTTAATATTTATTTATTTCTGCAAGTATTTACATAAGAGTAAAACTCACTCTAAAAATAAAACTTTAATTTTTTAAAGATACTCAACCTTGAGCAAATTTTCTTCGGCCATCTTGAAATATAAAACACAAAGGATAAGCAACTTTAACTTGAGCTATTTGTTTTCAACAAGTTAATCGTAAAACATAATATTAAGTAATAATAGATTAATGTCATACTAGCATAGATTGTTTCTATGACGATAAACAACTATAATAACGCACGAGCCCAGTAATGATCTTTCTCTCTCACACAGGCTAAACAGTAAAACCACGAATCTGTAGTATCTATTACTAAGATACGAAGTGTCCAGTCCTGTGTTTATATTATAATTCGTGGTTTGCTGTTTTATCCTGTGTGTATTAAAAGGTATGGGAGCAGTTTATGGATGTCATATTAATCAACGAGTATGCTTGGCATATCTGACATATTTTTGCTGCCGTTGATACAGTCTTGATCAAAGCAGACTGGTTACTCAGGAGTGGCAGCAAGTACTGTATTATATTATTATTATTATTATTATTATTAGTTAACACTCTATTTGCTGCCCTTGATACAGTCTTTATCAGAGCAAACTGGTTACTCAGGAGTGGCAGCAAGTACTTTCATTCCTACACGTTTATGATTATTATTATTAGTTAACACTGTTTTTATATTAACATCTATTTTTACTTAGTATTAAGATTTTTTGTGACGCTTCCCATAAAGTGTAATATTTTCTAAGGGAATAAATGAAATTATTATTATTATTATTATTATTATTATTTATAAGTACCTATAATACTTTCTATGATATGACGAAATAGTTTTTGGATATGGAACAATTTTTATGTGATTAGCCAGAGAAGGCTATTTTTATTCTATATCCATTTATTTTAGTCTATAGATAAAACTAACTAACGCGGTAACCAGACTTATATTATCATTTCGCCATTTTGTCTGAATTACAAATTCTTAAGATGATTTAAAATTATTTTCAATATTTTAAGTTATGTGTACTTATAAATATCATTGCCTCAAATTCTATAAGACAGTTAAAGTTTATGATACGTAGTAAATAAAATTTTCAGTTATTTAGTAAAAACGGCACAAACGCAATAATTGGTTATGAGAAAATGAAATGAGAACCGAAATGCTTGTTTTCTAGTGTCTAAATGTCACATAGACTAAATAAGAATTAAAAACAAACGACAATATTGGATATAGACGGATAAAGCACTAGTTCTAAGGCATTAGCGAAATGAATGTCGATTCTATACTAAACTAATAAAATCAGTATCTAACAGTGTGCCTATTTTCGTCGAAAATCGCAAAATGGTCTACATACCAAACAAGAACTAACCCGACGCGACGAATATTGTACATCGCTCGGCTTTATTAAGATTGTTGCCTACCGAAACTAGTAACATCGCACGGTATATAGGCTTCACCAAGTGTAGCATATTTCGGAGGAGGAAATAAGTTGTACGTTAGGAATTCCTGGGAAATGGAAATATCGTTTCCTTTTTTATACTTCATAACCTCAATTCTTCGACAAATTTAATATCATTTTTATAAAACTGACGTTTCCCTTGAAAATTTAAAACAATCTTCTTCTATATTCAATTTATATTGTTTAGTTTTCCGTTAAAATCTGTCATTTGGTTTAGATACACTAATTTAACAACGCACAATTCAAGTCACTGTCCTATGCTTATACAATGTAAAAGTGGTCAACTTTACAGCTCCATAGTTACCAAACGAAACTGAAGATAGTCCTAATAATTTATTTTAAATTGTATTATTACCAGATAAATGTCCTATAAAATTTTTATTTATTCCTGTCGTCATCGATTTTGGTAGGCAACAACCTTAAAGCACTCCGATTGGCGTGGTTCTTTTATATTATAACCTACCATACTAATAATTTTGAATATTTTTCTTAAAATAAATACAATTCATATTATCCTAATTATATTTAATTTTAAAAATACTGTCATTTTGAACTGATCTATGTGAATATTCCAAAACCATTGCAATGATTGTAATAATGTCTGTAATGGTTTTATTTTTGTGTTAATCAAAGTGACAATCTAGTTGTGATGCGTTTCTCGTAATTTGCATACATATCGGTTTGGCCCATCAACCCGATGATGGCACCTCACAAAGGGGTTGAAACTACCCCTGGGAGACAACATTCAACCACCCAGATCTCCTCGCATCAGTTCTAGTGGAGATGAGTTACAACTAATCCAATTATAACAGTCCCTTAGCCGTGGCCTTAGTATAGCAGTGTTGGACACACGTGCTTTTAGCGTTTTTTAATCTAATTTGCTAAATTTGTCTCGGAGGATTAAACTTACTCGGGATCATGTTGTTAACTTTTATATGCTGGCGTGCTTTATGAATTTGTAGCGTCCTACACCAAAAAGAGTAAGAGAAATGGGTCGGTGAAAGTGCTTCGCTCATGTGAAACGAAAAATCTGCTGTGGGCACTACTAGCCTTTTTCATTCTCAGCAAATTAGTTATTTATCTATTAATCGCCCCAGGGTTTATTAACACCAGGTAGCTCATGTAGTGCATATAATACTCTTTAGTATATGCTCTTCAAAATCATTACTTTGCGAACTGTTTGGAGTCCGCAGGGGCGGACAGGGTCATAGGGAAATCGGGCAATTTCCAAGAGGCCGGAATGCTAAAGAAGTCTATCCTATCTGTTTGTGACTGATTTAGCTATTTTTGTAGACACGAATTTAAAATTAAATTTTGCACCTGTGGCGCATATTTTTTCTATTAATTTTATTTTCACCGGTCTTCCGAAATTTGAGCACTCTTCCAAATTCATAATCATAACATAATAAAATTGAACTGTCTGTATGTGATTTACGAATAAATTATTACACAAATACATATTTTTCCTATTAGCAAATAAAATGCCTAAACCAAATCTAAGGTTAAAAAATTGTCTTTCTGTCTGTCTGTACGAAATGATTTAACTCAAAAACTACTGAAGCTATTGACTTATTTGGACGATGGTAGAAACAATATTGTATGCAACACGCAAGCAATCTCGGCATTTACCTTACTTATGTGTTCACAGAACTCGTCTACGCCTCGTGCTGCAAATTTCACATACGTAAGGTAACAACCTTCATTTTCTTGCTTGTTACATAAATAGCTATTTTTCATATTTTATGTTCATTTAAATATAATATAGGCAAAACAATACAAAAAATGTATTTATTGCGGACGTCAATGTCAACTTTTTTGACAGCGTAAAAATCATAAAAAGACATTTATAAAAAAATACTAGTGAAGTGAGTAATGTTATATATTACTGATAACAATAATCTACTAAATGCATTATTTAATAGTCGTAGATAAATTGCTATTTCGTTTTACTGGCGTTGGCCACATTAGATTTGTTTTGAAATTCTATTTCATTTGAACTTTACTCGAAACCACCAACAGTATCTAATTAAATTGTGTTAAATATTTAATAAACCAAACTGAATTTAATATTAATGCTATGCTATGCAACGAGCAAATGGAATGACATATTTGGAGAAACTATATGTATAGCTAGAAGAGTTTGTATATTTTGTGTGTCTATAACACTGCTTTGGTAACCTCAAACGACAAACTTCAAAGACAAAGAAGGAATAATCAAAAGCCGGGAGAAACGTTTCACGTTTGCTGTGAATTTGTGTACATAGTAACATGAAGAACAAGAATATAACAAAATAAAATGACAGTTACCACATCAAACACTATCGTAAGACGACGATAAAAGATAACATTCAATGAAGGACGAACGGTATTTACCAGATTCTGCTACACAAACACGTAATGGTGTAATTTTATAAAAAGTATGTCAATCTGTTGTGTTTATTAATTCTTTATGGAAATATTGCTTGTAAATACAGGTCAGCGGGTGTTTTATACAACGCCGGAACTAGGAATAAAAAAGAATTTTTCTTAAAATGGCAAAATTAATCTCCATGTTTCCCAGTCAAAAAATTTTCGTAGCCACTGCCACTGGGTGGAGTAATGATTGTTTCATTAAAAATATTTAAATATCGTTTGTTATTTTACTAGTATTATGTAATTTAAGATGTTCATTACCTACTTCTATTGTTTGTATTTAATTGAATCGGTCATTTCAAAAACAACGTAAGTCAGTATTTTTTTCAAATCGGCGTTTTTGCAAGATTTTTATTGTACATGGGTAAACACACATTAATGGTAAAAACAACACAACTTACATTGATCCTAACGTTTTAAATATTGGTTTAAAAACTGGAATTATTGCAAAAACAATATGCCAATTATTGTGATATTATACAGTTTTCATTTAATCTTGTGAAATATTATCATTGTGACTTATGTTGTTTTTGAAATGACCGATTCAATTGGAAAACGAATAAAGTGTAGTACTACAAAAAATGTTTTAGGTAAACAACCCTTAATTTTTCAAATGTAAAAAAAAATTCTTTTAGATTCGTAATCAGCATATCAAACAACATTATACCATTAACGTATAAGTATAAGTAAAAATTATAAACTATTGCGCTGACAATGCAAATATAATATATAAAGGAAAATTTCCAAAATATATGTTTGAATTACAAATTAAACTCAGTTCTTTAGCACAATTGAATCATTGGCGCCCCTGAATTATAGTCCACTTAGCCCAATAAATTATACTTATAAGTAAATCAAAATTGGCACAAAAATGTTCAATTCCACCATTCAAAGGCACTACCAGCACGAGCTACAACGCTATGAACAAAAAAATTCAGTATCCATTCTTATTGCTTCTATGCGTTCGGTAAATCAGTTCTATTCACTCTTTTTAAACTGCGTACTCCAACATCGTTCGGTAATTTTTATAGAGTCGGAGTTATGCGTTCGGCCAATGGAGAGAAAAGTTAACCCAACCTAAAAATTCTAAAATGAAAAACAAGGTATTAAAGTCAATTTTGTGTATGTCACATTCAAAGTTCATAATATCATATAAAAATTAAATACAAAATACCTAATTGACAAATTATGTTTTCTTCATCATTTTCTCAAACGTCAAACATCAATGAATAATTATTTTGTAAATTTAAGGACATTGACATCTAGATTACTATTTGCTAATAAAAAATAATAAAAAGTGCTCTTGTGCTTACTCAATGCACTCCAGCTCCAACACCTCTCTAACTGCACTTCAAACCACTCAATCATTACTCCAACTCTATTTATGATTTACCGAAACTTATGTGATCTGACACTTTTGCACATGAAATGGGTGAACAACATGCAGCTTCGCATCCCTTGAAAAAATGAAATCAGACATTTGATCTTGCCTTTAAAAAAAATTCACCTGCGGCGCATTTTCTTTCTATTTTGGGTCTCTTATTATTACGAGATATTACTACAATCAAACCCCGCTAACTCTAAGCTGTATACAGGTGTTCCACAACTTGTTAACATGAATTTGAATCATATAAGATTACCAGTAACCAAGATTTTACATGTTCTCTTATTTGATTATTATAAACAAAATATAAACATTTAAAAAAACTACGTTAACAAATAACTTTACAAAGCTTATGACTACACTATACTAAAATATGCATTTTTTTGATAAAATTTATATTGACAGTAGACGTCATTGAATTAACAGTTGTTATTTCTACACAATTAAATTTAAAATTTTTTAACTTTATATAATAACGTATAAATGTGCAAACTTTAGTATAAAGTTTTGTTCAATTTTTTTGGATAATTTTTTAACAAGTTATTCATCTTTAAACCCAACTGACTATATTCTAAATCCGATAGTAGTTACTAACTTGTTAAATTTTTACAAGTTAAGCTAGATTCAGACCTACCCACTTATAAGAATAAGTGCTAAATTAACCAATCAGGGCTTCCACAAAATTCCAATTTCAATTATAAGTACGAACGTTGAGGGCTGATTGGTTAAATTAACCACTTATACTTATAAGTGGGTAGCTCTGAATCTAGCTTTAGCTGTCAATTTTACAATTTAGTTACTTGTAAAGATTCATTTTCAAAGAATAATAATAATAATGTAGGAATTGATTAATTGACGTTCACAAGATCACAAGTGAGTAACAAGTAAAATTTAAAATCTACTGAAATCGCCTATTTCAAAAGAAAAATTTAAAATATCTCTATGTGGAAACTCGCTATTCAATATCGTAATAAAAAAATTCCGTTTATTCGATTTTTAATGTCTGCGTGATTGGGTCAGCTGTGGTTTTAATTCATATTTACCCAGTTGATGTAAACTGAAAAGACAAATAAAATTTTAATCGAATGGTATTGGAGTTCTCGATTGGTTTTCCCCGAGTGCTATGTAAATAAACCTTGAATTACTTCAGTAATTTGCAACTGTATCCTGCCGTCTCATATTTATGTTGTCCACGTTTCCATAGTGAAAGAATTGCACATCACCTCTGGCAAGGCTGGCCAAGATACAAGATTTGTTTCATCTGAAATATACCCGCGTTCTCTCGTACCAAACACAATCAAGTAATACGATAAAGCACCACAAACAAAGAATTATCGGGAATCAGGTTAGATTTATACGATCGAATTACCGAGAGCGAAGCGAATTGAATCATACTAACCGTATACGTACTTGATATCCGAAAAAGAAGACTTGTTACTTTGTTACAGAAGAATTACTGCGAGCTAAGCTCACGAGAACTCTTATAAATGCTGGTCATGTACTCGGGAGTGGAGATATTAAAATTTTAACTTGTTTTTATTTTTTAATGGAAGATATTTTGTATGTGAATTCGCAATTTTAGAACGTTACTAAAAAGGCAAGCTATAAGGTAACCCATGGGTCACCCAATAGCATACTGAAAAAATGCATATTTTTAGATTACCTAGTCAAATGGTACGCAAAAATAAATAGGGGAAAATTTTGGGGTAGTTTTGAAATTTTGTATATAAGTCTGCATTTTGGGTCGCTATGAACTCTAATTTCAACTTAACCTACACGTATATTTTATTTACTGAGTTATAAGCAAAAAATTACTTAAAAACGAATTTACCTCCCATCTCATATTCTATAAAGGAGGTATTCTACTGGGTCAAAATTTTCGAGTGCGAGTTTTTAGTGGATAAGCACGTTTTAGGCTCCATAGAATACGAATAAAGTATTTTCGAGATGATGTCTGTGTGACTGTGTGTGTGCTTGTGCTTTGTCAAAGTACTTTAGGAATTAAAGTAGGTAGTATTCAAAATTTATAGAATAATAAACTTCAGTATCTTGTTGTCCACAATTGTTTAACATTAATTTGTTACTTCGAAAAAATTAATTGATTATGACAGTGACAGAGTGACAGTGTGAATAGTGACACATATTTGTTTCTGCAGTTGACTAAATGATGTATTTGTAAGTACCTACTTATATATTTGTATAATAGTAAAAAGAGTAGGGTACGGCGGGAAGTCTTGTGCTGGTCACATCAGATTTTTTTCAGTTTTTTCGAAATTACTTTGAAACTATACATAAAATTACTTACATTTTATGTATTTAACCCTTAAATTCCGGATGAGAGGACATTGTGGACCCCATCATATTACAGTGATTGTGTATTTGCCGGATACCGAATATTCGGATTATTCTTCGGCCGGATAGCCGGATATGCGGTAACCAGATATTCTGCATTCAAGAACAAACTTATTTGGGGGTGATGAGCAAATTTATAAACTACAGATACATCGTAGACAAATGTTTAGGTAGCTATATTTTTCAAATTTATTTCATATTTTATGGTTTTTATAAAAACAAACTTAAATTTGTTAAATGCTGATAGCAATTTTCATTTATAACTTTATACTTATTTTATATTTTCTTAACTATCCGGTACAGGCCGGATATCAGATCACTATCCGGTATTCGATCAGATAGCAAAAAGGTGGCCGGAAACCGGATAGTAACCGGATATCCGTTGCATCACCTATATTACCTATAGTAAGTTTAAATAGCATATCTGAAACAAAACATGTTATACTCCTGATGTGTTATTACTTATTAGGTGTTAATTTTATCGTCAATAATCTTTTTATGAATAAAATTACATATTTTTTTAAATTAAACTAAATTGTGTGAAGCCAGGAAGTTATAAAATCTAGAATTAAAACAGTTCTTTAGAAACTGGGAACCGGCTTGTTTCAATTTAATATTAGTTTGTTTTGGCAGTAATTAATTTACTATAAAATTCAAATCTGGCGGAAATCAGATTAATATTTTTCGTCTCACATTGCTGACTCATTTAAATGAGTTTGGAACGTAGAGTTCTCTTATTAAATAATAAAGAAAGTTTGCAATGAGATTACATTTCAACTTAATTTATTCTTCGCTAAATTAAATCCAAAAAGTTCCTTAATGCAACAAGTTTGAAATAATAAACTTACAAAAACATTTACAAATAAATCGCATATTTCAAACAAAAGTTTCATGAAACTTTGCTACTCCATCGTCATGGTGATCGTTAATTAATACAATTAGTGATGACAACGTTTATTTATTTTGTCACAACTATTTACAGACAATTAGAATACTTAGTTATAAAGTGTATATTACATTAGCACGAAAAATATTTACTTACCGCAAGGGAATTAGAAAAGAAGAAGAATGCTACCACTGACTGGGCAGTTGTGGTTTCACAATGGTCTCATGGTAGGTACGTATTTAATTATTTGTTGAAAATTTCGTTGATCCGATTTTACAAGTATATATCGTTAGTACGGCGGTTATAGGACGAATCAACTATGCATTTTGTGATTAAAGTGTGAAAATTGGCATACCATGTCAATTAAACCATTCGTTTTCTTCTTTCATATAAATAGTGGTGCCAAAGTGTTAAGGGTCAGAGATGGCCGCCATTTTGAAAAAATATCCGCCAAACATCTCTAAATGTCGATTTCAGTAAAAAACTTTAAAAACTCTTTCATACAAAGTACTTTAGAGAATTTTCTGAAGAATCTAATGCAGGAATCCGCATATCAATATTTTATATCGTTCATCATTGTGACAACTAAATTTATATTTGCTTAAAATGTTTTTTGTTAAATAAAATCCACTACTTGTAATTCTCATATATGTTCAGATGATTAACTAGGTATGTGTACTTATTTTTATTTATAAGATCTGTTCGATTCTTCAACCTGTAACATTTATTCTATTGTAGCTGATGATGAGTGATGTTATCACTCGAAACGTCTTATGAAATAAATATTAATATCTCTACAAAATAAAATATTTCGGACTACAAAGACCTTCCACATTTCTTAATCAATTAAAATAACTATAGGAAAATATAAGGAAAATTGCGCCGCAGACGAAAATTTGTATATATTGATTGATAGATGACAAATTTTTAGATAAAATTTGAATTTTATAAATATATTAAACATTAACATAATAAATTTAAAAAAAAAAACAAAGGGAAATCAGTACATGCAGTACAGTATGTATAAAATCAACACAAAATATCTATAAATTGTTTATCAGTACAAAAGGTCTGAAAATCAGTACTATACTGACTGAGTCAGTACGAATAGTCACTCTACACTAGTGTGACAAAAAATGTAGTACTTAGTCACGTTTTTAGTTAAAATTATCTCATAAAACGACCAGTTAGAAAGTTTTATATTAATAAATTTGACATTGAAAACAAAAAAATAACCGTCTGACTCATACTTAAAAGTCATTCAATAAATTATTTTTATTAGTATGAACTAATCATATTACAAAATTATGACGTACACTAATTATTAATTATGTGTAGGTAGTTACATTTAATATTTTTGTAGTTTAGTTAAGAATATATACAGGGACGTAACTAGGATTTTTTTAGGTGGGCCAAGGATGGGCCAGTAAAAATTGCAGTGGCCTCCACTTTTATAGTAAAATTTTTGTTTTGAAAAACACAGGAGTATGCGAAAAAAAAATTCACTGCTCAAGGAACTTCACATAGTTCCTCTTGATATTAATTTTAATTTCGTAGAAAAACAGTACCCAATTAAGAATGATATTAAATAACAAGTTAATATATTATATTTATCCTATTCAAAAATACATTTACAAATCCGCTGTTCATATCCATAAACATTTCTTTATCCTCAATTAAGTATAAATCTATACCTCTTCCCTAGTATTATGTAAGGCATTATTCAATATTTTAAATATAGGTATCTCTTCCGGAAACTAATGTAAAAATGATGTAAAATTTTTGGGTGGGCCAAGACTTTGCACGGTGAACTATGTCCCATCCTTATTTACTTCTCTGAATATGTATATGGACTGGAAAATTCATGACGCTTATTTGGATCATTTATGGTGGTTGCATATGCGTTTCCAATACGACGGTGAAACGTGACGTCACCCCTTTTCAGTCCATTTGAAATTATTTTGTAAATGAGAAAAATCACAAATAAAATTATAAACTTCGTGTTAAATTATGTAAATAAAACTAGTTCAATTGTGTTCAAATAATAATATACTATAACCACTTCGGTTAATAAGTGATTTTGTCCATGAAAGTAAGAAATATAGAGAGTCTTTTCAACGTAAAAATGTTACGAAAATATCGTACCATGTACTTTTAAATGAAAAAATCTTTTACAAAATGTAGATTCTCTCTTCCAGTTTCCGAGTTTAGCGTTTGTAGATTCTAGATTGAATTCCAGACAGATAAAGAATTGCCCTTGCCACGTCACGTCCGTGTTTTCATTATAGAGGGCACGCAATTCGTCAAAGGGTTGTGCGAAGTTCCATGGGCAAAGCGCGCGCGTTTCTGTTTTACACTCCACACACGAACAGATTTGCTGATTAGTTTTACTGTTGCAGAAAATGTGTAATTGTGTTGAAACAATTACATGCGAGATTAAATGTTATGTCGGCAAAAGTAAATAATTGCGATATAATCGTTGTGAATAAATGTGAATTAGGCTTGAAGGAACCCTGTTTTATAATGCAAAAATATTTTAATTATGGTTAATCAATGTTTGACTGGCATTTTACATTTGACAATTTACATGTTTCTGTAAAAATGTCATTTTTTGCCAGTGGAACTTCTTTTTCGCGAGTAATTTCATTTCATTTATTGAATAATACATATATACCGGTTGAGGATGATTGATTTTTAATAAATAGTCAGCATCCCAGCACTGTTTTTATTTTTCCTTACAATTTTATACCGTGTGTCCCAACGAATGGTTTGTATAGCAGTTTAACATGAAAAAAACAATTTTTTGTTAATAACCCGGTCGGTTTATAACTACCTATATTACCATAATATGGTAACATAGTTATATTATTACACAATGATAATATTTCACCTAATGCTACATCTAATTTCATACAGATTAGTTCATTTCATTAGCGAAATATATAAAAATGTTCAAACATTCAAAATTCCGGCCCGGACAGTGCTCTAGCAACAGCAACCGGTAATGGGTTAAGCCAGTCATCAGTCGTGTAGGTACTAGGCTTATGGTGAAAAAATGAAAAGACTGCAACGCAACGACTTCTTTAATAGATGATATTTTAATAAACAGTACATTTTGGGGGAAGCTACTCGTTCGAAAAATATAAATAAATGTATTGACTTAATTACATCACTTACTAATCTACTCGAGTAAATTTTCGTTGTTCACACTCGTTTAGTTACTAAATTACTCGCTACGCGACTAAATTACTGGCCTAGTGCGAACTAGGCTTTACATTACATAGTGCCAGTAACTTTTTCCAGTGTAGTCGTGTAGACAGATATCACATCACTGGCTTTAGTTATGATTCCAGTCAAGTGAATAGAAAAGTTCTATTTACTGGAACAAATCGCAGCTACTATCCTGTCAGTGTCAACTAAACCCTAAACCTTAAACAAATGGAAAAAAATCTGACGTGGACACCACATGACTTCCTTGTACGCCTTGTGTGTTCATACTTTTCTTAATAACTAAAATGTAAAATAATATTAAAAATTCTTTTAACTTATTATACTAGTATACTCACAAATATATTTTAGTCATTTTATTTAAACTGCAGAAGAAGATATAAAGCATATTTTACTATTGTCACTGTCATGTCATAATCATTTAAATTTTACGTAGTAACAAATGTTAATCGATCATGGACTACAAGATACCGAAATACTATAAATTATAAATATATACTTTAATTATTTTTAAATGATAGCAGATACAAAAATATTTATAAAATACCGATTGTAGGTAATAATCACATAATCTTTCATTTAAAATAAAAAAAATTGTCTAACATTAAATATTTATCGAAATATTTTTAAAAAGTACTACTTCCGGTTTGTAGACTGAAACCAAAAATAGGAGGTGCACAACTAGATGCTATAACAGTCCTAAATACAAAATTTCAACTTTCTACGTCTAACCGTATTTGAGTTATGCGACACACATACGTCCGTCCGTCCGTCCGTACGTACGTACGTACGTACGTACGTACAGACGTCACGTCAGAAAAGGTCAAAACGGATATTTCCGTCAAAATCTGAGAACCGAAATTTTTCGCGATTACAATACTTCCTTACTTCGTACAAGGAAGTAAAAAACGAAACCCCTTAAGCCACATTCCCACCTCTATCATAATCACAATCATAAGTGATTGAGAACTTGGCATATGGGACAACGTTACAGCGTTTCCTTCTACTTGGCGACAGTCATAGTCAATCATTAGTCGTTGTCATAAGAGTTTGGTGCTAAGAGCTGGGTATGGTATGATAGAGGTGGGAATGTGGCTTTATTGTTGTAAAAATTGGTGTAGACAGTATCGCCTCGAGCGCTAATAAACGAATTCATATAAACTCCACCTCCAATTTATGGATAATATTTTAATAAATCGGTACGATTTAAAGGCAGTGGCGGATCCAAGGGGTGTGAAGGCAAGGGTGCGATCGCCCCGCCTTTAAGAGAATTTGGTCTATAAAAGATTAAGAAAAGATAAAGAAATTTCCCAATTTTCATTTCATTTATTTTTAAAATTTGTTATTTATTTTAATTTATACTCGTGAAAAAGGGTAAAATATATGTAATTTCTCCTTTACGTAGGTATAGATAAATTTAACTTTTAATGAAATAGCCATTGACCTTCAACCCAAAAAAATTTTAGCCTGCGGCGCTATTTTTCGTTTCTTTTAAATATCTTTGGAGATTTTAAAGGTGAAGATACTGTGTTTGCTATATACCATTATCCGTTCCTCTTTAATTTTTTGCGTTATTTCGTACATTGCAGTAAGTAAATTTAGACAAGAAATAAATAAAACTGATCATTTATGCAAGTTTTTACCTTCCGCTTTCCTGTAAAGGAAGGTATTGGAATCATGCTAAAAATCGGGTAGTGAGTTTTTAGTGGATGAGCACGAATTAGGGTCCTTACAATTCATTTTTGATAGTTTCACGATGATGTCTGTATGTATGTGTGTGTATGTGTGTGTGTATGTGTGTAGTTACGTGGTCAGGGCCGGATTTCTGTCAGTCGGATAACTCAAATACGAATTACCCAAAAATTTTGATATTTGGTATTTAACATTTGTATACGAATAGGAAGAACTCATTAGATTTTGGTACAAATATCTTCACCGGAAGTGATATTTTTTGAAGATTGAAAAGATTAATTGTCAAAAATTTATATAAATTTGGATAAATATAGTATTTATTTGTAATGAGTATAGGAGGCAAAGTTATTTGCAACTTACGTTAGGTATAAAAAAATTGTCTTTATCTGGTAGCATTAAAGAACTGCAGTAAAATTTAAAAAATAAATTTATCAGATAAAACGTTGAAATCTTGTAATCCATGTTCGGTTGATTTTTGTTTCTGCGTAAAAAATATTGACAGGTGAGACGGGTGACAAATTGACATACTAGCGCCATATAAGTCATAAGTAAGATATTATATTATGTAGTAATTGAACGGAGGATGGTTTCAACATAGAAGAGTTTTCCTGTGAATGAATCTTTTGATTCAGGTGATTTCTGTGTTTGAATATTTTAGATTTTTATTTGTATATTTTAAAAATGGGCACCGGATTGTACGTATACATTTATGTTTATAAGTCTAGTATGGCGGAAGGTTGCGTGCTGGCCACAGCAGATTTTTTATTAATAGTTCTACATTCCACCACCAGATCACAAATATACCTCCTTCTTGATTTGTTTCTATCTCTTCTTTCATTTCGCCCATTGTCACTTTTCTCAGTTGTGGATAACTTCAGCTCCGTTTGGAACCCTTGAATATCTTGATCTAGATCATAGTGCATAGGGCAGGGTGTAGATTCTAGAATGAAATTGACGGCACGTCCCGGTTCTCGACTCAAACATAACAATATAACGTTGTGCTTGGCACGGGTCGAACGCGACGAACATACAGCGAGCAGCGTATATCAAGTTGTGTAAGTGAGACCTGCATTCAGATTTGATATGCGGTTGAGGTTGAGAAGTGGAAAATTTGACGAGGGTGTAGTTTTAGGGTGGTTTGAAGATATACAAAATTGTTGTACTTCTGATTTTAAAGTAAAATGCACTTTGCAATCGCCTGAATAATAGGATATTTCAACAAAAATTACATAGTAGATAAGATGTACGATAAAACTAGATATCCTTAGTAGTCCGGTCGTTCAAATGTTTTCAATATAATTTGCTTCAGAGATATCTTGAATTATAGATCAATATTTCAAGGTCCGTGCTCAAAAAGGTATCTTACAGTCTTAAGGTACTAAATTTAGAGAAAAAACGTTTTAAAATTGCCCTTATTTTACATTGAGTTTTATGGGAAATTGCACAAATTTTATAATCCAATATCAAACAAGACCAAACATAATAATTATTGGGATATTTACATATTAAAGATATATTCCGTAAAATAACATATACCTACCTTATCGAACTAATTATTGTACAAAATTTAAAAATATACAACAATACAACTCATTTCAGCAGAACAAGCTGAAGTTATTCTGCACAACTTCAATAAGGGTTGTCAACTGAGAGCCCATAGTTGATTCGAATATATCGAATTGAGTTATAAGTTTTTTAGCAACAATTTCGTATAAACAGTGAGTTTATTTTAACGTGAAACATGCAATTTTTATATCCATGGTTACGACTTTGACAGAAATGTATTAGAGTGTTCTTTTTAAAATGAAACATATTTAACTGTATTATTCTTGAATAATACTTATAAGATATTTGGGCAGCTGCAATAGTTCCAAAAAAAGTTTTCAACATAAACTTTTAATTGTTCAAAATATAAATCGTATTTGCAGGTAGCAGCAGTGTGACACCAATTAACAAATTCAAATTTATTCGCTATGTTTCATTTTAAAAATAAAGCTCGAATACATTTCTGTCAAATTCGTAACCATGGATATGATAAATCCCATGTTTCACGTAAAAATAAACTCACTGTATAACACGAACTGTTATAAACTAATCTTCCACTTTTTCATAGTACAAACGCCATAGCTTACATTTCAAAATCAATGAATACCTACTATATTGTAGAGAGCATGGAATATTGGAGAATTTTTGACTTCAGGACTTTGTTAGGAGTAGTTATTAAAGTCCCTCCCTGTGAGCAAAGGGAGGGAGGAGATCGAAAGATCACATTTTTTGTTTTTCGCCTATATTTCGAAAACGGTGCATGTAGAAAAAAATGTTTCAAATAAAAACGCTAATTAAATTTCCCATAAAATTGTCTGTATACATATTTGTCGAATTCCCAACGGTTTCCCTACGTTATTGAAAATGGATAATTTTCGAAAAAATCATTTTTACCTCACTCTTTTTGTCGAACATTGTGTTTCTTTATCTACTAAAAATGAACGCATACAGCATACAGCCCACTTTTAACATTAACAAAATAAAATAATAAATTGTCGACTTGCGAAAAATGACTTACAAAAATTATGTATATGTAATACATTAAAATATAAATGTAAATATTCTTTTTCTTCTGAATATTTATGAGGGGGCTATACGGGGTCACAGTTCATTTAGTGGGGGCCCGGGCTCTCTTG
The DNA here is from genome assembly GCA_947534325.1 of Agonum fuliginosum. Classification (NCBI taxonomy): domain Eukaryota; kingdom Metazoa; phylum Arthropoda; class Insecta; order Coleoptera; family Carabidae; genus Agonum; species Agonum fuliginosum. The sequence continues at coordinate 10,715,253 of OX384029.1, read as the reverse complement.
GTCTGCCCGCTGGCTCCGCCACTGCTGCTGTCAAATTACTATTGGCTAGATTATATTTTTATGCCTATCTAAATTTCACCTATTACTCATTAGTCATTATTAGTACCTAGAAAATTATAAGTTGAATAATTTATTTTTCCGAGAACGACCATACTAGTATTCCTAGACGCTAGACCTACCCGATAAATGTATTATTTGATAGCCGGAGAATAAAGAAAATGTTAGAGATTTGTTTTTATGAATAACTATTCAGCAAACTGAAACTATCTTTAGCAAAAAACACTCATACCATTTGTCTGAAAAGTTGATGTTAATACGAAGTTTTGAAGTACTTGAGATTATCTTTCACGTATGAGTAGGTACGGCCACGGCGCATGGCATGTGAAAAACAATACTTTTGTTGAAAGTTCAGACAACTCTCAACATCTCTGTTACTCTGTTTGTGATGCAATACTCTCGGAGGTATCTTTAATTCTCGCGGTCGTGAGTTTCAACAAAAGTATAACGATTCCCCCTGCGGCCTGCGCTAAACTTTGACCAGCAGGTAATGTGTAAACTTTTATATCTCCACATAAATATTGATATCGACGAATCATCAAAGAAAGCGGGGAAATCACACGGGTTGTACGTGTATTTATTTACACTTTTCCTCGGTGATATATTGCATCATAAATTCCAAAAACGCCTACCGCCCGGTGTCGTCCAGATACATCTTTCAGTGTTCATCCGAATGAAAAAGGAATGTTTCTAAAAAAGCTAAATTCCATTATAGAATACTTAAACTTACTGTAGGCTACTTGATTCGTTCTACTTTTACTAATCATGTTACTAGGCTTTCATCGGTACACATCACGGTGTATTATATACCGCGTGTAGAATTTGACCTAGGAAAACAATGTTAAAATTTTAATTTCGCTTTTTTTTACCTATTGCTTTTAGAGCTAAACTGTAAATACAAAAGATGTTCAGATTAAAAAACTGCATTGAATAAGCATATATTAGTTGTTCAAATCGATTTCTTGCACAAAATAAACATGAAATAAAAACTAACAATTTAGGCTAATTTCAGACTGCCATGTAAAATTAAACAAAACAATAATATTTATTCCATCACTCTGACAGTTTACAGATTTGAAATTATTGTTGTTATAATTGATTTATCCAACGAGGCCTTATTTATGGATATAAAACGTTCCTGTCACGAGATAATAAACGTAATAGTATATTACATAACGAGCATCGAAAGTGTAAGATAACAAGCGAGTGAAATTGAGGAATGAGGCGCATAGCGCCGAGTGGTTCAATTTCACGAGCACTGTTATCTCACTTTTGAGCGAGTTATGTACACTATTTTTCAGACGACCACAAAATATTTAAAAAAATGTTCAATGAACTAAATTATATACAACTGTTGAAGTTGAAGCACTGACGTTTAAAAGTTAGGTTATGCCTCGATACCAACTGTGCAACTATAATCTGAAATGTCAAAAATACTAAAGAATACACAATTAGCCAATAAATAATTATTATTAAATTGAAAAATGAAAATTTGTGTCTATATAATATTACAGACTGTGTCAAAATGTAAATTTATTGCATTAATATACTTTTTTTCCATTTATTTGAATTGATTTTTACTCGTAACGCCATCTGTTGTCATATAGTGTAACTCGAAGCGTTACGTTATAAGTGTGCGTTAGACTAACATGTTAGTTTGTGTTATTTGTTTGTTTCCATTGTAGTTTATAACATTGTTATGGCAAGTTTCCGTAGTGGTCGTCTGAAAATTAAATTTGCCACATTTGAGCTGTATACTTAGTGCCATGGACAATAAAACGAATTAGATACAAAAAAAATACTTCAATTAATTACAATAAAATGTACCTTAGGAAGATATAGAAGGAAAAGAAAATAGTTAATTTCTTTTTTGATTAGTGAATCCTTCTTATAGTCCAAATAAATCAATTATAACAACAATTTCAAATCTGTCAACTGTTAGTGTGACGGAATAAATATTTTTGTTTTGTTTAATTTTACATGGCAGTCTGAAATTAGCTTAAATTCTTAGTTTTTATTGCATGTTTATTTTGTGAAAGAAATCGATTTGAACAACTAATATAGGCTTATTCGATGCAGTTTCTTATTCTGAACAACTTTTGTATTTACACTTTCGCTCTTAAATCAATAGGTAAAAATAAAATTAAAATTTTAACATTGTGTTTCCTATAGGTCAGAAAAAAATTCTACACTGTGTATAGGCCACGTCACTACCATATCGAAAAGCATTGCGCGAAGTTGACGTCTTAAGTGAGCTAATTCAGATATTTGACCGCTAGATGTCTCTCCTTACCCGGTTCATGACTTCTATATTTTTAATTCGAAATAACTGTCAAAATACTTTCCATACACATCATTCCGTGGAGATTAATTAATCATTAGTAAACCGTCTTACAATTAGGCACGCAACACGTCAGGAGATCTTGTATTTTGTATTGTCAATCTGTCAATTTTGTATTTTTGTTTAAATTGTTTATCAAGGGTTACTATTACTAGTCTCATTTTTTCTGGCGCTGACACCATTGACCAATAAAAAGGTGAGTCCCTTTGGCAGCCATCTTACCCACTTAATTCGTCAGATTTCAGTATCTCGTAACCTCGCATATAGTTCATATACCGTGGTACACATCAAGCCATAAGCCATTGTAATTGTGTCCATTAGGGGAGGTGATTATTTATTTATTTACTTTATTGATAAGCACTCAACAGTACTAACTCTCTAGTTTCCTCCTAACTCCCAATAATAATACTACTATAAAATAGAATTCAATCGCTCGGACTCAGTTGTATTTCGTTGGTTGCATGAATCGAACTCGGGACAGGGACCGATTAGTTTAGCATACTAGGCGGACAGCGTGTCTACCATTGGGCTTTGGCGACTGGCCGACATGGGATAGAAAGAAATTTTTTGCGCAACCGTCAAAAAAGTTGACATTGACGTCCGCAATTCTGGCCGCGAAGTAAAACATTTGTATACGATATATTTTGCGGCCGCGTTGCTATTAATTAGTAAAGCCTAGTTTCCATGCATGCGTTTCATCCGTTCCGTTCTATCCGTCGCAAGTTGTGATTGGCTAGTTCAAATTATGAAAAATTGGCGCGTTGGTAAATGCAGCGACGGACAGAGTTCGTCTACTCTCTACTCGTTGCAGCGCGACCTTGAAAACGGATGCTTTGATGTCACTTTGACAGTTAGCAAGTGGTTTCATACGGTTATTTGTATTTGTTTGGTTTACCTAAGCAACATGATTAGCTTCGTAAGTTTATAAAATCGTAATTAATATTATGTCATAACAGCAGTGAATAGAAGTACCAATCAAAACGGATGGAACGCAACGGACACATGTGAACAGTCTAAATTTCATACGACGTCAAGTTTGCAGCGACGTATAAAACGGAACGGATGAAACGCATGCATGGAAACTTAGCTTTACGGCTGCGAAGTAAAATTTTTGAGCATAAACCCACAACCCACTCTTAATTAGCTTCTAATGAATCTGCACGATTCGTTTCATTCGGACGAATATGGAAAGATGAATCTAAACTGCATCCTTTCGCCCTCAAATTCAAGGTTAGCGGGAATTGCCTAGATCAGAATTCGATTTGAATATAATTTATTCTCCCTGAAAACATGAATCGGTCTCCCAAATTGAATTATTAAAGCGAGGAAAAGGTAGCGAAACTCAAGACAACCTTCTCGACTTACATAGAATTTCATTGATATAGCTAACAAAGTTATTTCTGTAAAACATTGCTCATTATTTATTTTAATAACGTAATCAGATACCTTTGCTTTCTTTCAAGAAGTATTGTTATCAAGAAATTTTTGGGTACAAAATATTTAAAATACCTACAACAAAATATTGCGTGTAGTAGATACGCAGCAATATCGGCTTTATTTTTTATAAGTATAAGTATTTGTGTTCAACGTGCAGCTGGACTGGCGCGGATTTAAAGGGGGATTTAAATTTTTTTTTATAATAAATACGAAAATTTTTAATACTTCTCAATTTTCTCTCGAAAAAAATCTGACGTGGACACCACATGACTTCCTTGTACGCCTTGTGTGTTAATACTTTTCTTAATAACTAAAATGTAAAATAATATTAAAAATTCTTTTAACTTATTATACTAGTATACTCACAAATATATTTTAGTCATTTTATTTAAACTGCAGAAGAAGATATAAAGCATATTTTACTATTGTCACTGTCATGTCATAATCATTTAAATTTTACGTAGTAACAAATGTTAATCGATCATGGACTACAAGATACCGAAATACTATAAATTATAAATATATACTTTAATTATTTTTAAATGATAGCAGATATAAAAATATTTATAAAATACCGATTGTAGGTAATAATCACATAATCTTTCATTTAAAATAAAAAAAATTGTCTATAATTAAATATTTATCGAAATATTTTTAAAAAGTACTACTTCCGGTTTGTAGACTGAAACCAAAAATAGGAGGTGCACAACTAGATGCTATAACAGTCCTAAATACAAAATTTCAACTTTCTATGTCTAACCGTATTTGAGTTATGCGACACACATACGTCCGTCCGTACGTACGTACGTACGTACGTACAGACGTCACGTCGAAACTAGTCATAATGGATTCAGAAAAGGTCAAAACGGATATTTCCGTCAAAATCTGAGAACCGAAATTTTTCGCGATTACAATACTTCCTTACTTCGTACAAGGAAGTAAAAATTGATATTTTGGTTTAATGAATACCCTAAAAAGTTTCTAAAATAATGTATTTTATAGAGAAATGTTCGTAAAATTTAATAAAGGAAACCGGAAGTCGATATGTTTATCCGTTAAAAAGTTCTACCTCATTGAACACAATAAATATTAGAAATTTAAAAATTTTTACTCGGAAAACATTTGATATTTTGGCTTAATGAATACCCAAAAAAGATTTTAAAATATTGTATCTTATGTTCTTAGAATTTAATGCAAGAAACCGGAAGTCGATAACTTTATCCGTTCAGAAGTTACAGCTCATTAAACACAATAAATACAAAATATTTGAATACTTCTCACGAAAAAAATTGATATTTTGGCCTAATAAACGCCTTTAAAAATTTCTAAAATAACATATTTTATAGGGAAATGTTCGTAAAATTTTATGAAAGAAACCGGAAGACAATATTTTTTTTCATTCAAAAATTTCAGTTAATTAAACACAAAAATTACGAAAAAAGCTAAAATTTCTCAACTTTCATTTTTTTGAAAAAAGTGCTAATTTTAGAAGTGCCATATCTCGGAAACTATTGGACGTACAGAGCTGCGGTTGGGCTTAAATTGTTGCAAATTTAATGTACTTTAAAAAGTTTGTTGAAATCGGACCATTACTTCCATAGATATATCCGTTTTTTAAAAGCAACGCCGGCCATCTTGTATTGGCCGCCATTTCTATTAGCTACCACTTGAGAATGGCAATCATGGTTTTTAGTGATCCTTATACTCATATTTTTTTAATGGTAACCAACCTACAGAATTAACTTCCAATTACAGGATGGTAGATGTTATTATAGTGGAATCCAACCACTCGGACCCAGTGGTATTATTGTCGGTTGTGCTGGGAATCGAACTGGGGACCGCTAGCATGCTAGGCGGACCCTCTACCGCTGAGCTAACCACTATATAACTATGGTTAAAAGGAAACTTATTACCCCCAAATTATACCGAAATCTTGAATTTGGTTAGCTGGTCCATGGACTATATGGTTTATCTAACATATTAAATTCGTAACTAATGAATTAGAAAGCCGGGTTTATGCAGCATCAACATAGTCACAGTCATAGTCATTATGATAACCAATTGGATAGTTTTAATTCTTAAACCTAAATCTGTGACTACGATAGTGACTATTATGATGCTTCATAAACCCGGCTTAAGTATCTAAGGTATTATATTAAGTAACAAATGTATTATGTTATTTATAATTATCAATAACTGTTGCATATTAAAAGGTAATAACAGTTGATGATACGATTAAATATTTTCTTATGCATAAAACTTTAAATGTCGTCGCACAATATTTGTGCGATAAAGTCTGTATTATCTTGTATGTGACCAGAATAATTTTATACGGAAATATTTTAGCATTACTGGAATTAGTGATCAAAGCCGCATTTATCATTCAATACAACCTGCACAGTGTTTATGATTTACAGTATCGCTATAAATTAATTACATGATAGGTACTGAGAAGAGATTTGAATAACTGTCATCATTGGAAAATTATTGACTTGCCAATGAGGATTAATTGCGATTTATCTACTTATAATCCGAGTTCTGAGGTGTTTAGTTTTACCCTCCGCGACTTTAGAATCTACTTTACAATTCTGATAGGACGTTTAAAAGAAATTTAAATTTACATTTTATATAATAATAATTGAATATAATACAATATCAGATATTTTTATTATTTAAGTATTATTGTAACTACAGTATTATAAAAAAATCTGCTGTGGCCACCACAGTAATAACTTGCTTTTGTTGATTTTGAATAAATCTCAACGTATAGGCAGTGTCAAAGTGACAATCGTCAATGTCAAAGTGACAGCTGTAAGTGTCAAAGTGACAATTGTCAATGTCAAAATGACAGTTTGCCAATGTCAAAGTGACGTTTAAAATTCGAGTTTTAAATTGCATTTATTATAAGTTATAAGGCTATACACATAATACGAGAAAAATGTAAATTAAATTAAGTAATAGTATTGAAAGCGCAAATGTTTACAATATTTTCATCAATTCAAGTAGGTAGGTACTAATTATTTTTTTAAATGTAATTAATAAAACTGGTACCACTGATTGTATAAAGCTCATTAACGAACTTAAGACTAACTTTTTTGTAAAAAGCTTAAGTATAAAATTTCAGTCGAAAATTCGTACGCGTTCTCAAGTTATCATGCTTACGGACAGACCGACGACAGACTTTTTTAAATTATGTTTTTGGGTTCAGTAGGGTTTAAAACGTGAAGATTCATCAAAATCTCTAACTGTCAAAAAATCACGATTACAGTAGGTAAGTACTTCCTCTATTATACAGCGTGTTCCACAACTTAGGACAAAAATACTATACGACGTGCTGATCATGAAACAAAAAGAATATTTTTAAAATTCGCAAAGTTAAGGGTAGTTTACTTGACGTGTGTACATTTTAATTTTAAGTATCACTGTTTTGATGGTTATTTGATAATTTGACATTTATTAGTAAACAATTAGTTTCATTGTAGAAGATTTGAAAAAAATTATTAAAAATAACTACGGACCAGTGCAAAAAAATGTTTGCTTGAAATACGATGCAATTTTTTGCGAATTAAAAAAAAAAATTGTTTCATGATCAGCACGTCGTATCATCAGCGACAGCCGGAGAAGTAAAAAGAGTAAAAGTAGGAAAGGTTGGCTTGTGGATCCCAAAAAAGTAAAAATGACGACTTTACAGAGTCATGCCGTATATATTTTGGATGTTTCGGGCCCAAGATGTTGCCCTTCTTCAGCAAATTATTATTATTATTATTTGCTGAAGAAGGGCAACATTTTGGAACCAAAACGTCCTAAATATATACGGCATGACTCTGTGAAGTCGTCATTTTTACTTTTTTGGGATCCACAAGCCAACCTTTTCGACTTAAAACCCTTATTTTCGGACCAACATTTCAAGATTTTCTAAAAAGAGTAAAGATTAAATTACTCGGCTTATCAGTGACACAACATAATTATATTCTTCTTACTTAACTGCCGTTTCAGTTTACACTTAAACATTCCTCAGAATTAATAAGTTCTTACAACACACTATTATGCATTAAATACAAAGGAAACAAAGGTAGATCTAGATACCTTCTGTATGTAAAATTTGCAGCACAAGGCTCAGCCAAGTTCTATAAACACACAAGTAAGGTAGGTAACTACCGAGATGCCTTATATTGCATACTACATTTTTTCTACTTTCGTTCGAATAAGTATCTACAATTTTTTGAAATGATGAAATTTTGACATAAATAACATTTAACACATATTTTGACGCAAAACAAGAACATTCAAATTGTATTTTATGGTAAGCATCCAACAGGATTTCCAATCTCGCTGACCGAATTGTCTATGTTATTATAATGGAACTCATAATGGATGTTCTATTTTTTTAAATATTGGAATTAATTAAAATTGGGAATAATAGTTAGGTATCTCTTGGTGTTATCAAAAAATTTAATGAAAATAAATAAATTTACATTACACTCAAAGAAATTTTTACTTTAATACCAAAATATTATGTTTTTGATTTAAAAACTCATTAAAATCAAAAATTTTACTTTCAAACTTAAAAAATTGCAGGTAAAATTGAAAGTCAGTAAAAAAAATTGCTTTTGAAAAGTACTTTTAATTCAAAAACAGTCAAATATTTTTGTTTTAAAATAACATAATTTTATTTCAAAATTATGTGCTTTCTATTTAAGACTATATGATTTCGAAATAAAATTATTTTGCTTTTGTAAACCTTCTACTCTCAAAATGAAAAATATTGTTTTCCTTTCTAAAGTTTATGTTTTAATTCCAAAATCATTACAGCAATAAACTAAGAAAAAATGTTTTCAAAACTAAAACCATTACATTTGATACATTCACTTTAAAATCGAAATTATGTTGCTATCGATTTAAAAATATTGTATTTAAATTGAAAGAAAATTTATTTTAAATAAAATTGAAAGTAATATTATTTTATTTGAAATAAAAAAATTATTTTAATTTATAGATTATGTTTTTAATTGAAAGCAAATGCTTTTAGTTTTTGCCGTATAGAATAGACAAATCCAAACAAGTTCGTAGTTCTGTTGCGTTTGTCATGAAGACAAGATTCGTCGCGTTTTTGATCATTGTTCAATGTTTTACGTGAAACATTAACTGCCTCAACAAATGAATAAAATTGATAAAAACAGTATCTTCACCAAATATTTCTCAGGAATCAATAAACTAAGGCAGTGATGAAAATATTGTAAGTACAAAAAATAGTATAAAATTTGTATTATATGTATTTATGTTTATTTAATACCATTTCAGAACTGTGTACGTGACATTATCAGGCCACAATTACGGTCAACAATAACATGAACAAGAATAGTAAGAATCATAATAGACTAATAATTGTTCAAGATAAAATTTTAAGGAGAGAAAGATTGGTGCAAGAAATTTATCAGTGTTTTGTCAAAGAAATCCGGTTAGTGTTGTACGAAGTAGGTACTTTATCTGATATAGAATACATCAAATTTAAATTATAATATTTTATAGGAGTATTTATATTATTCTGGTGGAAAAAGAAGACGCGAAGGAAATGCCTTGTAAGGTGAAAGACATAAACAAAAAATATATAGATAATAATCAGGAAATAGATGAAACTCGTAATGAAAATTCAAGAAAATTCATTGGGAGCAGTGTACCTATTTACATATTTACAACGTTACAAAAAAATACTATGTAAGAAATATGTATTTATTTTTGCTATATATAGTATATATATATATATATATATATATATATAAAGTTTCTTTATTTTTGTAGTTATTTATTTTAATAGATTATCATATTGATACAATAATAATTGTACTTTTATTACCTATAAAAATACCTAGCTCTTAATAAATAAATTTTGTCTTAAAAGTATTCACTTTTAATTTGAAAGAAAAATTTAAAAACCCTTACATTTGAATTGAATACCAAAAATTTTATTTTGAAAAATATGGTTTTAAATATGAAAGCTAGTGCTTTTGAAATAAAAAAAACGAATTTGCATTCAAAAACATATTTATTTAAAATAAAAGTGATAAAATAACATCTGTTTTTGATTTAAAAGCAATGTTTCTGTATTAAAATTAAAGAAGTTGTTGGAGTATTTTCGAAAGCAAATTTGTTTGATTTAATCTGCAATTTTCTTATTTTTAAAGTAATATGTTTTTGAGTGTACCTATGTTAAAACTTTTTTGTGTAAAGTATACAAAATATAGAAGTAAAAATAGAAATCCATGTATCAAATTATTTAAATTAATTAAAATTGGGAGTAATTGTAATCGGGTTGCCACCCGTCCCATATAATACGGGATTTCCCGTATTTAGCCTTGTTGTCCCGCGTCCCGTATGAAATGCATACGGGACGGCGTAAAATCCGTATTTAAAAACAGACAATTATAATGAAATTCAAATACAATTATTATAGTATTATGGCCAGTATACAGTGACCTCTATATCATAATGGACTGGAAGCGCGTTTATTTTAACATTGTGGGACACCTTATTTTTTTTCTTTTTGTAGTGTTGTCTTTCTTTAATTATGAAACTGCGTCGATGTTGTCAGTTTTGATAATGATTTTTTTTTATATATGGCCTTGTGAGTGACTATAATAATTGAGAATTAAGGAGGTTCCCTAGACATTTTAAAAAATGTTCTATTGCAACCAAACTTTGAATTTATATTGTCTGTGTCATAAAAATGATACCTGAATTTTTTGGAAATTTTTGACCACGTAGTTTGAACGAAATTAATTGTTAAATTTTAATATTTTACATGGGCTCTTATGGCTTTCCATTAATTGATTTAAAAAAAGATGTTAGAAATGTTCTATTTACTTAATTTTTGGTATATAAACGTATGCAAGCACAGACATCAATTTCCCAAAATTTGAAGAAGGTTGACCACATAGTTGTAACAATATTGTTGTTGTTGTAAAAAAATCTTCAAGCATTTTTTGATTAGTGAATTAGAAATTATTGTAAAAATATATCACCGCAATTGAACGAATTGCAATATCAACTAACACCCGTTCACCGAATTTTGTTTTACATTAATAAAAATATTTTTTTAATTAAAGGCTGATATCTGAGTACGCCACTGCATATGTAGGGAACCTCCTTAAAATCTGTTAAAATTTACATTGTCAAAGAGACAACACTATTTTAATATTTCAGTATAATTTTTGAAATATTTAAATAGGTATAACTGGAAATATAGTTTCAAAAAACTAAGCACGCACCACGCACATTTTTTATCTCTAATATGGAAGCGCAACAAAGGCAATTAACTATAAATATTGATATTGAATGGAAAAAAATATTTTATTATCATATATTTGTAATTTATTTAAATACTTCGTGAAAGTTATTGTATTATTCCTTATCCTTTCTGTTTTTTATTAATATATATTTGTCATACTGACGCGGATTTTGGAATAGGTTTATAATTTGTCAAACTATATCTTAAAATGTAATTCTTAACGTTTGACGTTGACATCTTAATAATTTATGAAACAAACAAAATAGTTTGAGGGCCACTGTAGAAAGAGATAGAGTTCCCTACGATTTTGGCGTCATGTATTTAAGACGGTTGCGAAGTCAAATTATAGGCTTTGCTGAACGTATTACTTTAATAAACAAAGATTTTAATTATTTCTCTGAATTTTTTATATTTTTTTATTTTTTTTTTAAATTTTGTATTCCAGAAAATTAACTTTCAAATGGATCAACACTAGCCGTCAAAATAGCGAAAACAACATGCAGTTTTCCCCATAAAATTGGTTTAAATAATAAGATTTTTTAAACAAATAAGACGTTTTCGAAAAGCTTGAAGTTGCCGTCTTTTTGCTCTAATGCCACTTTTTTGCATTTTTATGTAGGATTGTATTAAAATACACATGAAATATTCACAAAATTTGACATGTTTAGCTATGCACATAAAGAAATTGAAGAAAAACTAAAAAAAACTGGCATTAGAGCAAAGAGGGAGCATCCTTAAACTTTTCAAAAATATCTTAGTTAATTCGAAAATTTTAATTCTTATACTTCAATTTTAATGGGAAAACTAACATATTTTTCACCATTTTAACGGCTAGAAGCCAACCACCTTAAGGGTTGTCGCCAGTCCATAATGGTATAGAGGTCACTGCCAGTATATAAGTAAAAATATTACATCCTAAATCCTAAAATCCTATCCTATAATGCTGGTTATATTACCAATCACAACTGGAAAAGTTTAGTTTTTTCGAGTCAAGTAGAGAAGTCATTACAGTTACGGTTTACACAGTAAACCGTATGTAAACTGAAATCATTGCATTACATTTATATCTAGTTAAAAAGAGTAAAACCCCCTTCTCCCTTAAAAAAAATTACTGTCCCGTATTCCAAAAGCTAAAAGGTGTCAACACTAAACAGTAGGTATCTCTTGGTACTGTTATCAAAAAATTTGATGAAAATAAATAAATTCACATTACCTATTTAATAACTTTTTTGTGTAAATTGAACAGAATATAGAAGTAAAAATACAAATCCATGTATCAAAGTGAAGAGTTGAAAACCATGAAATTTTTCTTCCTGCTACATGAAGATATTCGGTGTCGCCATTTTCTAAAATATATTCCACCCAACTAATAGCTTTGGATAATGGATCAATATGTTGATCTCTATATCGCCGAGATATTTGCTTCATATTCGTTTTATAACTGAAACGATTTAAATTATATGAATAATAATTTTTTCAATAAGAGTAATTTAACTCTTTCTTACATAGGGTTGTAAATGGCTTCATTAACATTATCTATTATTTTTTCAGCTATAAAATCGTGAAAATGTAACCGAACACCAAGTTTTCTGTGAACTATTTTTTCTGCGTTTACAAATTGATCGGCAAACATAGGAACTATAAATAGTGGTACGGCGTGAATCATGGCTTCTTGAGTACTTAAGGCCCCTCCATGACTTATAAAAAGTTTCATGTTTGGATGAGCTAAAAAGAGAGAAACAACAATTAAAACTACACTTTTAAATAATTTATTACATATTGTAAATAATTCAAAATATCCGAATTTCTAAAGTATTCGTAAAATTTCTAAAGAATTTCTGGACTTCTTAAAGAATGATCGCAATTAGAGATAATAAATTGTGCCCTCTTCTAATTCCCAATTTCAATTTTACAATGTTACATTATTTTATATTATTAACTTGAATTGCCTTCTGACAATGAGCGAGATTCAGCCAAGGCTGATCTTCCATCCAACTCTCTCGCAACCACTAGCCGGTGCTCGATAGCTTTGTGGTTGCCAAGTTAATTGTATCCCAACCACTGAAATATAATAATACTGGAACGTGCACTGGCGACGCCAGCCCGAGCCGACAGAGACAGCGACTCGCGGGTGATTGCGTCTTTGTCGTACAGTCCTGATTGGTGTCCGAGCCGACAGAGACAGGGACTCGCGGCTGATTGCGTCTTTGTCGTACAGTCCTGATTGGTTTGTGGTCCTGATGGCCGCGTGAATCCGCATGCGCAGGAGTGTAAGACAACGATAGAATCACCCGTGAGTAGCTGTCTCTCTCGGCTCGCTTTTCGTACGCAGCGAGCATAGGGAGTGCACGTTCCAGTATTACTATATTTCAGTGATCACAACTTGGAATGGTGACGAGACAACAAGAGTAGATTCCGATCCAAATCAAGCCATGAAAATTTATAACGTTTATTAAAAAATATTTAGGGTAATATCAAGAGATGATAATTTTTTGCGAATTGTTTTGTAGTTTTCACGGCAACTAATTTTAACAATTTCACGACACAAAACATCATCTGACAATTTCCCTCAACTACGTTTCGGGAAATTGTCCGTAATGTTTTGTGGAGTGAAATTATAATAAGTTGCTATTTTCTCAAAAAATTATTATCTCAAATGGTATTTAGGAAGAATATTTTTCTTGTTAAAAAATACTACCAAACTGACTCATTTTGCAAAACATTTTTACATTTAATTTGACAAATTTATTTATTTATTGTAACTAACGTAACTAAACACAATCTAATCTACATAATATGCAATCAAATACATCATTTTACATTTTCAATTCTATTGGTTGCATTACCTACGTCATCCGACAGCATCATTACGCAATATGATTGGTTAAACCATCAGTCAAAAAAAAACGAATCCGTAAAAACACAATTTTTCACTATAAATACTTTATATATGAGACTCGATCGATATTCATTTAAATTTTTGTTTTTGAACCAGATCGGTGCAGTACATTTTGAGATAGCTAGCTGCCATTTTGTTTCAAGATGGCGGACTAACAGTTTAATATACCTATGTTTCAAGAGAGATTCTTAGCTATTACTGTACCAAATTTGAACGCTATAGTTACAGCACATTTTGAGTTATCTGTCTGCCATTTTGTTTCAAGATGGCGGACTGACATTTTAATATATCTATATCATAAGTTAGATCCTTGGCTATTACTGTACCAAATTTGACCGCAATGGGTGCAGTACATTTTGAGATAGCTAGCCGCCATTTCGTTTCAAGATGGCGGTGAATCTGAAATTTTGCCAAACTGCATTGTTAGGTGATAAAAGTCTATTTGCAAAATTTCAGCTTGATAGGTTCCCGGGAAGTGGGTCATATTTTACTTTTGTTTTTTTGACCACGTCAAGACGGTGAAGTTAATATAAAGGATTTAAAAATATTCGGTGTTACACAAATGTACCTACTACCCTACTACGCAAAAAATATCGTCTAGCCATTTTTAATTATCTTGGAGACAGCCTGTATATGTATTAAAAATCATGAAAGTCCTTTTCTTATTACTTACATAATAAAGTATTTTGCGGTAACCATCTTCGAATAATAATATTATTAGGAATAGGAATACCTTCAATAGGGTTTTCATGTTTCCAAATAATAGTTTGATTTAACTTGCTGAATGCTTTTATTAATTGTTCTTTTACTGGACAGTTTAGATCTGTTGATAATATATTCGTTCCTAAAGAAAACATGATTACTCCATGCTTTGAACTGTCCATGATTTGTTGCAAATCCTTAAAAAAACATTGTTGTACTGTTATAATATTACACAAATTTTTATTTTCACCTTCTGTATAAATGATACTTTACAGGCATTATGGTAATTAAGTAAATGACTTATTACAAGGCTTAGTCCTGTAGAAGGGACTTTACAGGTCTCTTCTGCTTAATTGTCCTATCTCTAATCCTGCCAATCACCTTTAATTACAAAATGTAATGTATCTCTTTATTAAAATTATAAAATAAATTTATCATACGCTGTGAAGGTGGAAATAAAACTTTGTAATTGTAGTACCCTTAAAACTGAATTAGGAATAAAAATTTTGATAACAAATAATAATACATTTTTTTAAAGTTTAAGAATGCCACTTTTGTATATGCCTCAAAAAAATAATATTATTTAAATTATGGGCTCTAAATGGCTTTATATTGCTAGAAGGTTAATTGATAATAAAATAAAAAAATTCTCACGAGCATTTCCCTTTTTAGTCAATCAAATAAAAAAAATCAATAAAAAACGTGAAAAAATAGCAAAAAATGCAGTTTTTTGCATAAAAGTGCATTTATTCATGTGTTCCAGTCCATGTCATGTCTGTGGGTAATTTTTTTCGTGAAATTTACATCTAAATCTGTGATTTCCAGCAAAAAAATCTGATGGAAAAAAAGCTTCTTGATTTTCGTCATTTTTTTATTATTTCCAACAGTCTACACCGTGGTATACAGTATAGATATAGATACTTACATTTGATAATATATCGTGTCTTTGAGCATGCAGCCCTCCTACAGGGATAATCGTGGGCGGTATCGCTTGCGGATAATCCAAAACAGGATTATAATTAGCCAAAACCAAATTAATTTTATTTTCTGCTTCTTGATATGTTGTTATATTCTCTCCAAATGCATTCTTTGCGATTTTCCATTGCTCTGGCATAAAAACATATTGTCGCCAGTATAACATCAGTAACCCATAAAAATAATTATAAATCTTTTGACTAAACGTCATTTCATCAGAATATGGCAACTTATAAACAGGAATATGAGCGCTGTTGACGTCAGAGCCCAAGAAATAAGAAAAAAATGGCATTAGTCCAAACTGTGATGTTCCTATTACAGGCACTTTTAGTTTATCAATAATTGGCAATAAGCATTGGCTGCATAATAGGTCGATAATTAGTAGATCAAATTTTGGACCATTGTCTATTACAGATAACAAATGGTTGAATTCTTTATTTTCAGTGTTTAATTTACAGAATACGGTCAACAAAGTAAAAATGTGTTTTACGTCGTAGAAACTTTGTTCGCTTTTTATACTTGATATGTCAAAGGATTTCATATTGTGCAGGTTCTCCAAGGTTCCTGAAACAATAATTTCTGTTAATAATGTGTACTAAGTCACTGATAGCAGGGTCATGAAGTACAGGGTCGAACTGGCCCTATCGCCAAATCGGCAATTTATTTCCGACTAGGCCAAGATCTTTTGGGGGGCAAAGTGCAAATTGAAACTTTTATATGATTTTACCAATACATTTTTTAAATTCGGTTTTGGCTAATTATAATTCTGTTTTGGATTATTATCGATACCGTCCACGAATATCTTTGCAAGAAGGGCGGAGGGGGTGCATGCTGTGTAAACTTTTACTCACAAGTAATTCTGACCTCGGCTAGACGCCTCGGCCTTAACCGTAAACAACTTCCTTGTACTGTACATACAGTAAATTCCACGCGAGATTTCATTAAAGGGACACATGGCCACGTGGTTTCGTGCATCCTGATTGGCTCTCAAACGTATGCATAACGTTACGATTGGTTTCAGTTTCAACCTTTATTAATATACGAAATAGTACCGCTCTCGTAATTTCAAGCTGTCGATTATGAATTCTGAATATCCTGAAAATCATTGATAGTTTTGAAAGGGAATTTGGGGGCCAAATTATAAATGAGATTGGTATGAAGTCGAAACAGGGCCGGAGCCAGCCCTTCCTGGAGCTAAAAAGTTGATTTGTAACTACTGTTATCACACCATTTTACAAATAAAAATTTTGGAAAATTAATATTATATTATTTATTTGCCAAAAATATCGATGGAATACGAATTACATCTTCGATTCAGAAACCGTGGTTTGTCAACTGGCGCATTAAGTATCACCGGCATATTCTCATATTAAGGCTGAATTACGTTATACTTTTTTCGACGCATTTTCTTTCCTCGAAAAAAATAACAATGTTGCTCTCTCTACAAAATATTTGGCCCTTCCTAAAAACATAACCTGGCTACGGTACTGAGTCGAAATAGGTGCCACATTTGGCGGTGCCACGCGAAAAGACACGTATCGAATCTCGATCTCGAATAACAATATAATTTGTGTAAACTAGGTAGTAGTAATTTGATATATACATATATTTTGCAATATATTATTTCAAATTTTAGATATGTCAAATTAATTCTAAATTGTACGATAGAGGTCTATACTGCACCAATCCACCCTCTCAAAGCACACTAGAAAGGGACTTTTTTGACCACGTGACATCTCAAGTGTCCCAACTTATCTTCTAGTAACCGTGGTACAAGGAAATTTTGTATTAAAACGAGACAAACTCGAATTGAGACGAAATGGAGGACATTTTTGTCGTTTTGTCTTGGATGCTTCCAGGCGGCAAGAAAAAACTAAACTCTTGAAATTCGTCAAATTTTGCCAATTTTGAAAGCGTCACAACTCGGCGTGTTTTGACCAATTTGGACGAGAAAGAAAGTTTCAAGTGTTAACTTTAAGGGCATTTGTACAAAAAAAATCCAACTTTGGCGATCTGTACGGAACTGGACAAAAATTCAAATCGATTCACCATTTGAGCAATAAAGTTCAATCACTTTCCTTTGAACTCCATAAAAAACACATCATAGACACTTCGTTTTTCACGGAATTTACAGGAAATTGATTGAACTTTATTTCTCCAATGGTGAATCGATATGGAAAATTTTTTCCAGCTCGATACAGACCGCCAAAGTTGTACGTTTTTTTTTCGCATGCATGCATGCCCTTAAAGTTAACACTTGAAACTTTCTTTTCGTCAAAGACTCGTCCAAAATGGTCAAAGACACGCCGAGTTATGACGGTTTGGAAATTGGCAAAATTTGACGAATTTCAAGTGTTTCGTTTTTTTTGCCGCCCGTATTTCAAGATGGTTATTTTGTCTTGTCTCACCTCGCGGCCACTCTATTAATTTAAATATCTCCTTACCTTCAAATTCGATTGTAGTAAAATTTTCTTCACATTTTTCAGGAAAATGGGACACTAGAGTAACTTTATGATTATTTTCTTTTAACTCAAACGCCAATGATCTATCCCAAATATAATGACTTTTAGACGGCGTTAAAGAAATGTACAAAATATTTGCACCATTACAAATAATAATATTTATTGCAAACAATACGAAATAAAAATAAAATGACACCATAATTGTTTAATAACTGTACAAGCCGAACATTGTTCTACAAGAGTGTGATGAATAGCAAAAGGGCAATATCTTTATAGGTTTTCTGGTAAATATTATTACTGGAACATATAACTCAAGTCTCTACAGCTCCATAAATTAGATAATGATATCAGTACACGTATTATGGTATTACATATTCACACAAACGAAAATCAACAATGTAAAATAAATAACATTAAATATACTTTGATAAGTCAATAGTATAAAGCCTGGTTTACATGAGAGGAGTAACTGCAATAGTTCCTGGTACGAGTAGCGGGCTATGCTAGCGTACTCAACTGAGCGATAGGCTAGTGGATGTTTACAGCAGAAGTACATTTTAGGTGACTTCCATCGATCTTATACTGTCTAGATACCGCATGACCGTCCATAGCATTGTTGTAAAGTTATCGCAACATATAAGAGTGAGAGGGCATGAGAGGTTGGATCTTGAAGTGTATTGCGGGTTGCGTTCTGAAAATAAAAATGCGTAAGTAACGTCATAATAACAGCTGATGAACTAAAAATGCATTATTTTGTTTGTTTTAATTAGTCAACATCAAAACTTAATGTCTTATTACAAATAATTTGTTAATTACTCAACGTCAGACAGCACTGACATTACAGGTTAACCAAATTCCAATTTATATCAAAACTGTCAAAGCATCTCCATGGTTATGAACTAAATGCAACCCGCAATACATTCTCAAGATCCAACCGCGATTGTCCTCTCACTCTTATATGGTGCGATCACAAACAAATGCCGCATGCGGTATCTAGACCAGTAAGATCGATGGTGACTACCAATAGTACCAGTACTAGTTCTGTTGTTGATAAACAATGTGAAATTTTTCATAGTTATTATTACTAGTATTGCTAATATATAGGTAAAAACTTAGGGCGAAATTAAAATTTTAATATTGTATTTCCTATAGGTCAGAAAAAAATTCTACACCCGGTATATATACCTTACCTTACATACATACCTTACCTACATACTTTCAGATAGTGAATTATTTTTGTAAAAATAATTTACCTTAATTAAGATTATCTACTGGTTTTTACCTCTCGCCTAGAGAGGTATAGGGATCGTGAAAAAATTCGATGTCGAGATTTTTGTCAATTAGCACGTTTTAGCACCTTTAGAACCTATTTTGACTATTTTCGCGATGATGTCTGTGTGTGTGTGTGTGTGTGTGTGTGTGTGTGTGTGTGTGTGTGTGTGTGTGTGTGTGTGTGTGTGTGTGTGTGTGTGTGTGTGTGTGTGTGTGTGTGTGTGTGTGTGTGTGTGTGTGTGTGTGTGTGTGTGTGTGTGTGTGTGTGTGTGTGTGTGTGTGTGTGTGTGTGTGTGTGTGTGTGTGTGTGTGTGTGTGTGTGTGTGTGTGTGTGTGTGTGTGTGTGTGTGTGTGTGTGTGTGTGTGTGTGTGTGTGTGTGTGTGTGTGTGTGTGTGTGTGTGTGTGTGTGTGTGTGTGTGTGTGTGTGTGTGTGTGTGTGTGTGTGTGTGTGTGTGTGTGTGTGTGTGTGTGTGTGTGTGTGTGTGTGTGTGTGTGTGTGTGTGTGTGTGTGTGTGTGTGTGTGTGTGTGTGTGTGTGTGTGTGTGTGTGTGTGTGTGTGTGTGTGTGTGTGTGTGTGTGTGTGTGTGTGTGTGTGTGTGTGTGTGTGTGTGTGTGTGTGTGTGTGTGTGTGTGTGTGTGTGTGTGTGTGTGTGTGTGTGTGTGTGTGTGTGTGTGTGTGTGTGTGTGTGTGTGTGTGTGTGTGTGTGTGTGTGTGTGTGTGTGTGTGTGTGTGTGTGTGTGTGTGTGTGTGTGTGTGTGTGTGTGTGTGTGTGTGTGTGTGTGTGTGTGTGTGTGTGTGTGTGTGTGTGTGTGTGTGTGTGTGTGTGTGTGTGTGTGTGTGTGTGTGTGTGTGTGTGTGTGTGTGTGTGTGTGTGTGTGTGTGTGTGTGTGTGTGTGTGTGTGTGTGTGTGTGTGTGTGTGTGTGTGTGTGTGTGTGTGTGTGTGTGTGTGTGTGTGTGTGTGTGTGTGTGTGTGTGTGTGTGTGTGTGTGTGTGTGTGTGTGTGTGTGTGTGTGTGTGTGTGTGTGTGTGTGTGTGTGTGTGTGTGTGTGTGTGTGTGTGTGTGTGTGTGTGTGTGTGTGTGTGTGTGTGTGTGTGTGTGTGTGTGTGTGTGTGTGTGTGTGTGTGTGTGTGTGTGTGTGTGTGTGTGTGTGTGTGTGTGTGTGTGTGTGTGTGTGTGTGTGTGTGTGTGTGTGTGTGTGTGTGTGTGTGTGTGTGTGTGTGTGTGTGTGTGTGTGTGTGTGTGTGTGTGTGTGTGTGTGTGTGTGTGTGTGTGTGTGTGTGTGTGTGTGTATGAAAGTCTGTATGTACGCCTACTATAGCCTTTCGTCCCGGTTCATTATCTCAAATTCTACTGAACATAAAATTATAATATTTTGCATTATACATTTATATATGTTAATGAAGAGCTGAAAAGATTTTGGTAAAAATCTACCAACCGGAAATGGTACTTTTCTTGTAGCACACATGAATGAATAAATTACATTGTACAATATTTAATCTTCCTTGTTTCTATATCTTTAACCAATAAAGAAATATAATTTTTTTAAATATATAATTTTACCTACCACGATTTGTGAATCCCGCAATAGAAATAAAATTTAAAACAAAAATAAAATTGTCAATGTGACAGATAAACAGAAATAATATAATGTATGATTATTTTATATTATTATATCAAATGTTATACGGTGTTGTTGTATTTTATTTAAATTAAAGCTTAATATTTGGTTAAATACGAGGTTAAATAATAATACTTCAATGTCAAGGCGAGAGGTATTGTAACGGCCACGTCAGATTTTTTATTTTTATGTAGTAGGTAGATACTGGTAGATACCTACGTACTATTTACAAACATATTTTTATTTTCTATTTAAATACAAATATGCAAAAAACCTTATTATTTAAATATAATGGAAAAAATCTGCTGTGGCCACTACCGTATTTCCCCAACCATAAATTTAGCGCAGGCGGTGTCAAAATGACAAACGTCAATGTCAAAGTGACAGCAATCATTGAGTGACGTTTAAAATTCGAGATTTTAATTGCATTTATTATATGTTATATGTTATAGACACAATACGAGCAATATATTTAATTATATTCAGTAATAATATTAAAAGCGCGCAAATGTTTATAATACGAGTATTTTCATCAATTCAAGTACAAATTTTTAAAAAATTAATTAATAAATTTGGTACCACTGATTGTATAAAGCTCATTAACGAAACTAACTTTTTTTGTAAAAAGCTTAAATATATAATTTCAGTCGAAAATTCGTACGCGTTCTCAAGTTATAGTGCGTCCGAACAGACCGACAGACACAGACCGACTTTTTTAAATTATGTTTTTTTGGGTTCAGTAGAGTCTAAAACGTGAAAATTCATCAAAATATTGAACTGTCTAAAATGACGATTGCAATAAATATACTTTCCCTATTATACATATAGACCGGGTAGTAAAAATACTTCTGGGTTTCTTACAAAAAATAGTATTATACTTGCACAACATAATTCTATTAAATTTTAAAACCGCACAAACATGGATTTGTATAAGAACGGTATGGTAATGCAAATATTACTAGAAGACTAAAGCGATGCTATTTTTAACAGTTGAATTTATATAAGTTTTCTCTTTTATTTCTAGCTTTAAATTTAACAATATTGATCCAAGGCCTGTGCAATTTCCGTATAAACGGTACACACATTATAATAATTATGTTAACAAATTGGAATGTATCAATTATTGTGACAATAATAATACCTAAATACTCTATTACTAACAATAGAAATCTTATCATACTTAACTATGAATATCTACAATTGTTTTTAATTATTGCATATTGTCATCTGTCAAAATAAGTCAAAAATGTTGAAAAAGTGTATAGAATTAATTTTAAAAGTGTTTCGAAAACTGTGTAAAATATGTTGCCCGTGTATCTTTATGGTACTTTATTCCAAGAAAGATCAATGTGTACTTTTAAAAAAAGCTTGCAATTTCATCTTTGGTGTTATTCTCGGTATTCTGTTTTATGAACTTATTATAATAGATTTAGATTTTGCGGAATACAGTGCTCTTATTATTGGACTTGTATTGTGCTTAATTTTGGGATTCGGTATAATGTTGTCGGTACAAATTAGGTGTATTGCTTTTTTGTCGCTGCCTAATTTTGGTGGAAATGCTGGTCGAGCAGTTCTTAAGGTATGAGAAAAACAACAAACACCACGTAGCATACTCGTACTTTTATGTACATATATATATATATATATATATATATATATATATATATATATATATATATATATATATATATATATATGTAACGAATGTATTTGATACATGATTGGTTTAGAATTTTACTAATCCTGAAAAAGCTTTTAAGGATAAGGTAAACTGAAACGTCAGTTATAGTAGAAAAATTAATGTTTCACCCGTAAATCACAATCAGTTAATAGATTTTATTCAATTTTGACGTTTTAAATAGCTATTATTAACTCCATAGCAACAACTTTAAATAAATGTTTATTCACAAGTGAATTACATTTTTTTAAATCACTCAAAACATTTTTAAATCACTCTGACGTTTTAAACTGTTATTATTACGTCAAAAATTCATAAAAACAATGACAACTTGCCACTAACGACTACTTTGATTAGTTTTTTTTGTTATGTCAAAATAAATTTATAATTCATATATTTGAAATAATTTCGTCAAAATTGAATAAAATATTGTATAAACCACGTGAGATACGAATGTTTATTCACTCGAAGAAATTATTCATGTATCTCACTTGGTGTATAAATATCTATTATTCTTTTAAATTACGTCACATAAATAAATTCATAAGTCTTATTCGTCTTATTATTCAAAATTGATAATTTGATTAAAAGAAACTGATCATCTCCTGCGTGAGACAATAAATAAAAAATAATCATAGATATTTATACACCAAGTGAGATAGGTAGGTAGACAATGAATGTTTATTAAAGAGAATAAAGTTTAGCCTATACGAGCCCGAATGACGAGTGGGATAATTTCTTCTAGTGAATAAACATTCGCATCTCACGTGGTTTATACAATATTTTATTAAATTTTGACGAAATTATTTCAAATATATAAATTATAAATTTATTTTGACATAACAAAACAAAAATCAAAGTAGTCGCCAGTGGCAAGTTGTCATTGTTTTTATGCATTTTTGACGAAATAATGAGAGTGATTTAAAAATGTGTTGAGTGATTTAATAGTACATTATATTATAAGTGAGTGAAATAAGTCATTATACATGAGTGTGATAATTTTCACTCATGTATAATGACATTTCACTCACGTGTGATATACGACGTTTTATCTTACATTAGCTGCTTATTATATGCAATTAGTTTCAATCTATATTTGAAATATAAAATATACGAAAATGACGTTTAAAGAAAAATTATTCAGAGAAGGTCATGCGGTTGCTATAGTTACCTATATTTAAAAAATGAGTTGTCGATAATTAATTTAAAAAAAAAAAAAAAAAAAAAAAAAAAAAAAAAATGTGAAATGCGTTTTTATTTTGTATTGTGGGAAATTGTTATTTCCCGACGTTGTTTTGAGAATGTTTGTTTCTCTACACGTCACTTATTGGTGGAACTTGTAAGCCTTTACATGCTTTAAAACATTAGATAATTAATTTTGTTATTTTCTTACGACGTATGAATTGAATGACAGCTGTGGGTTTATGTCTTGCAAAATCAAAGGATATTTTTTATGATAATTCATATTCACTGTATACAGTTTTTGAAAGACGGAAAACGGAAACGTATTGCTGGTATACTTTTCACAAAAGGTAAATTTTCCAAATTTTCTTCAATTATTGTAGGTTTATAGAGTACTATGTAAATGTCTAATTCTAATCTGTGGTAGGTATATTTACAAATAGTCAAGGAATTATAAATCATCCTCCTTGTGGACATAATATTCTATGCTGAAAGCTACGTCAAAAATTTACGAATATGTAGAACTCGAAATATACCTTAAGCTGACTTCCATTTTAAAATAGCGACACGTTGAATACAAAGCTAAGAAATCGTCGGTTTTTTCAAGAGACAAAATAAATAGATTTCTGGTTAAAACATCGGATGCCTTTTTGTTGATAAAAGTATGTACCTAACAACCTAACCTATGCATTATAATGTATTTTTGAGATGTAATAGTATATTATATTAAAATAAATAAAATTAATTATAAAACTGACAGTACTGTATATAATGAATCATTTTAGTCACTTGTGAATAAGGGTTATTTTTAGTCACTAAAAACAAATGCATAATGTACATCAATAAGATAAAAAGTTTTAATTCACTTGTGAATAAACAGTTGTTTAAAGTTGTTGCAATGGAGTTAATAATAGTAGTTTAAAACGTCAAAATTGAATACAAAGATTTAAATAAATGTTATGAAGCATAAAAGTCTGCATTTTATATATTAATAAACAAAATTAAATTAATTCATGAAATACAAAATAAATCTGACATCTCTGTCAAATTTAAAAAAAATTGTTGTACCTAGTTACCATAGCAATGTAAGTTTTGATTTGAAAATCGCATGGTTATATAAAAATTTTCAATAGTAATTATATCAAGGGATCATTATTTTTCTGGTAAAATTTATTTCAAAAGATTGTTGCTTGGTAACATTTCGAGACAAATGACATGATCAAAATCCCGAGCTGAAGGCGAGGGATTTTATCATTCAATTTGTCGAGGAATGTTATCTATAAGCAACAATCTTAAGAAATAATTTTACCTGCAAAATAATGAGACCCGAGATATATTTTGTTAGACTAAAATATGACCTAATAAATTTACGTTGGACTGTCCTAATATTTTTATTATTAAATGTTTTTTAATGCCGGAGTAAGCAAAATTTGACACTGCTGCAGACCGATTAGAATAATTATTCGTGGTTTTTCGTGTTTTTAAATAAAGACTAATTTTTTGTGCCGAAACGGTTGTTTATTTTGACATTTAATTTTTTTACTAACCTTTGAGTGTCAAAATTATAAATTTTAGTTTCTTTCGTTTCACAAGTTCATTAATAATTGCTTCCAAACTAATAAGGTTTTTGACGTAACTGTATTTTTTGGCGTTATATTTGATATATTTTTATTTCATCGTAAGAAGTTGTCGCAAAAAGGTTCATTTTACACTTTTTATTTCAATTAAAAACAATACTAAATCAATAAAATTGTCATACATGGCCATGTAACGGGTAAATTGTCACTTGAACAATCCCTAGGGAATTTTTTCAATTTTTGCCGATATATTTTGTACGTCATTGGTCAGAATTTAAAAAATTGAAGCAAATGATTGGTTTAATTAATATGTGGGAAATAGTCTCGGAAACTTAACTGAAATTAATAAGCGGAAATCTTTCGTCATGTCACTTTGATATTAAATTAAAACTTGGTTAAATTGTCATTTTGAGTATAAATAAGCAAATAATAAGGTAAATAATACATATTTATTAACGTTAAATATAAATTTAGTAAATATTTCAAGTTTCTATTATAAAAAGAATTCAAAAATAAAGCGGCCGTGTCATTGCGATTTTCTTACCGAATATGCACTCGTGCATTCATTTTTCCTATATTCTTTAGCATTGTTTTATTATAGGTACCTGATTTTTTCAAAATTTTAGACTCAGTACCTACTTTCGGACATAAGGAGGAAATGCCCTTTTTTGATATATTTTTATAAAATAACCTCGAAAATAACACACAAAAAATTCAAATATTTTTAATATCATTGAAATAATGCTCACCAATAAAATAAAATTTTAGAAAAAAATTTTTTTGTTTATGAGGTGAAATAAAAAAATAAAACTTTTACATTGGGATTATGTGGCATATAAGTACTAATTTATCTATGTGCCAAATTTCAACTTTCTATAATTAACCGTTTTGAAGTTATAGGCCTGATTTTGTAAATCTGAGACGGAACCCTAATAAAATAAGCAATAGCTAATTGCAGACTTGTTATTTTATTTTCAGTTTTAGAATAATTTATTAATACTAATAGTAATATCTTTTTAACTTCAAATAATAACAAGAAGTTAAATGATAGGCGCTTTTTCGTGTGTATCAAATACCGAAAATTAATAATAATAAATCAATTAATATATAAATCAATAATAATTAATTAATTAATAAATCAACTTCCACAAATTTTAAATAACTACACTTCCTGTGTTAAATTATGTTTAAGTAAAAAACCTATTCTTCATAATCTAATAATAAATGACATAATTTATTACTCATATATATTTATTAACACACCTGTAGATTAATGATAATTTGAATATTTAGAATACAAGGGGAATTACAGGCAGTGGCGTACACTGGGGGGTGTTATTTGGAGTCATCCCCTCCCCATTAGATTTAAGATCATTTTTAATCGATCTTAAAATTATTCCCAGCAAACTATTGTGTATTTAATATTAAGTAGGTAGTACATTGCAAATTGCAACATTTGTTCGTTTTTATTCACCATTTGCATTACTTATTGCATTTAAAATCTTATGTCTTGATGAATACTCAAGCCGATACGTTGTTGGAAATGCACTCAAAAAAATCTGATGTGACCAACACAAGACCTCCCGCCATACCCTACTCATTTTACTACCTACTATACAAATCAAGATACAAATATATAGGTAGGTACCTACTTACAAAAAATATATTTTAGTTATTTACTCAACTATAGAAATGTATGAGAAGATATAATGAAGATATTGACACTATCACTCGGTCACTGTCATAATCATTTAAATTTTTCGTAGTAAATTATTCATGGACAAGAAGATACTGAAGTTTTATACTCTAAATTATAAATACTAAAAATTGTAGATAATAATATACATTCTTTTATTTCAAATAAAAAATATTACGATAAATTAATTATTTATAAAAATATTTAAGGAAAGTATTACTCTCGGTTTGGGGATTGCTTCCAAAAAAAAAACTGGGTTTTTAAGATTGGTATTAAGACGATAAAATTTGGTTGCTAAATGTTTGTAACATTTTGAGTTGAAAAAATGTTACATACAACCTAACATACGAGTATATACACACACACGCGCGCACAAACAGACATTATATCGAAATACTTTATTTGAATTCTATGAATCCTAAAACGTGCTTATCCACTAAAAACTGACACTCGGAAATTTTGACCCATCACAATACCTCCCTTATAGAATATGAGGCGCGACGTAAAATTTTTAGAGAATGTGACACATGTCCAACATGTGAGTTTATAATGTAAACATTTTTTTTATTTAATTTGTATAACTTACAACATCATACCAATAATAAAACTGACAGCAACCCATAGCACTATCACTTATGTCAAAATAACAGAATGACATATGACAGAATTATTCACGGTTATGTAATTTAATAGTATTGTTTTAAAATGACTTTCGTGTTTTCAATAAATAATTAAATTACAACTGCGAAACATTTTCTAGCCGAATTACCCTGGACCATTGATAAATAATTTTGTCACAACTACCTCAAGCACGTTGCCTGTGGCGTCGGGCGGTTACCAAGCAACGTGCTTTCGGAATGTGACAAATTATTTCGTAATTATCAATGGCCTTGGGTTATTACAGTTGAAAATTTTTAGGTTAACTAAATATCCAAAGAAATTCTTTCATTTCTGATCACGTGTACGAAATTGACCAATTGACAGTAACCCATGGGACATTATTACTTATGCCAAATAAGTTGCTAGGTTACAATTATTTATGTTTATTTTTATGTTTATAATAATAATTGAATAAAAATGTCATTAGCACGTTTTGGTAATGAAAATGATACTTCAATTAATAAAATTTTCTGTCCGAATAACCATGGCCGTCTCTATTTATCAGGCCGGAGTCTTCACACTGGCAACAGCGCACCGAGTACCGGTAGTGGTCCTACGCGCGCTATACGTTGTATGGGAAATTTCAAAAATATGCAGTAGAAACATGTTTAATTATAGAATTTTCAAGTGTACAATTAAACAATGTATAAAATAAATAAGTTTGCACAACATAATAACTTTTCATTTTTTGGAAATTTGAAAGTTGTTACGTAACCATCCTTAATTTTGGAATCGTAATTACTTTTGCACCCTGGCGCAGAGCAACGACGTGACATCTGATATATACAAAAATTACAAATTAAATAGTACAATATTCATTAACAGTTTTTTCTTCTTCTATTACACATAACATTATTTTAATTTTGATAGAAACATTTATTTTAAACGGTATGATGACAACAATCAACTTACATTAAAATTTTGTTCTGTTTTCTTTGTGTTCACAAAAATGAAAAATAATTACGATAAAAGGACTAATAATAAGTTTTAATTAATATTTCTTACCTTCAATTTTAAATATGATTTAGTATTTTACTAAATTATAAACAAGAAGTGACAACGAACGCTGAATGTAGCTGAACCTAAACACGGCTACCGGGAACAGTAACAGCGGTCTTGCGCGCTTATAATAATGGAGCGTGAACGCATTAAATTTTAGTTTCTAAGTTAAATATCTTACGATACAATTAAGATATCGTTATAATTCTTTTAACAGAATAAAATTTGAACATTTCTCAACACTTCGTACGCTTATACTATATGTCTATTTTAACAAATACAAAAGTTAGCAGCATACTACTTTTTTTACATTATTTATGAACATAGCATCTTTTAAATAAATATTACAATTTTATTATAAACAATTTCCAATTAAAAACTTATATTTGTTAAGAACATTGTTATGAAACTAACTGGTAAAAATTTCATTACGATATCTGCAGTAGTTTCTGAGTAATTTAAAAATAAGTTGAAAAAGTAATCTATTCATTTTCGTTCGTTTTGTGAAAATAGGACCGCTAGTCTTGTTGCCATAATGTGCACACTCCGGCCTGATAAATAGAGACGGCCATGGAATAACCCTCGACCATTGATAAATACTTATAATTTTGTGACAGCTACCCCAAGCACGTTGCTTTTATGTGTAGGATACCAAGCAACGTGCTTTCGGAATGTCACAAAATTATTTCGTAATTAGCAATGTCCTTGGGTTATTATAGCTGAAAACCAGCCTCTTCCTATTCCAGAATCCTCAGTACGCCACTGATTACAGGCAAAAGGTCAGAGTAAAAGTTAGATATCTTGATAAGCTATTATTCTGCCTACTTGCCTGAGCATGAGGCACTCATATCATTTAACAAAATTTTAAACTTGAACTTCAATACCTAGTTCATAAGTATTATTTTATCATTGGTGCTCTTGTTCACAGGCCTTGGTTCTCGCATACATTGTATCAGGTCCGATTGCCAATCTGGCATATAATGGTCGCGATGTAGCCCGAGTATTTGCATGTTCAGCTACATTAACTGTCAACCTAACGAAATCTCGCTTTGAACTTATGTTCAAGCCCTTTCAACAAGCTCTGTTCGGCATGAAAACGGATGTTGCTGAAGTCAAAGACACAATCCGGTATTAAATTAATAATTATAATTATAAGGATATTTAAGTATGATTAATAATAAAATGAGCAGCAAAATTATTAATCGAGCACCAAGAAACTATAGTATAATAACTTGAATTTTTTAAATGTTTATTTATTAGAAATAACGATGAGTTCCACAGTCACAAAAAATTTCTAACACTTAAATTCTGACTTATTTGGGTTACTGACTAAAGTTTCAAAGTGTATTAGTGCTCTCTAAAATCGTTGCTTTGCGAACTGTTTTGAGACCGTATCCGCAAATAGTTATTTATGTAACAACAAATTTGGGGAGCATAAAACAATATTTATTTCTATATATATACTGAGTTTTAGAGGACGAAAATCTAATTAAATTCGTTCTCTAAAACTCTATTTTGCGTACTTGTTACATAAACTATTTTCGAACTATTTTAGTGTACGAAATAGTAAAAGTATATAATGTGTTTTAGTGTTTTTAAACTAAAGAGTAATAAAAACAATTTTCTAGAGTGATTTCTATGCTTATCAATATAGGTAACATGTGAATTACAATACCTACAATAACTGATTAAATATAGGTACCTATAAAAATTAAACTCTTTATGAGAATACCTATATACATAAGTATAGAATTTATGCTGATTTAATCCTTTTAGTTAAAAATAGACTATACCCTATGATTATCATAAATTTTATGTGGAAAAGTGCTTAGAGAATTCATTTAATTTATTGAAATACAATAATTACACACCTGTGTAATTTCTCTATTCTCTACATCTAGAGCTGACACTTTTATGTATTTTGTTTGATTTTATACGTACCTACGATAAAAATAATAATTTGATATACAGGCTGAGTCATCGAAATGCCCGTCGTCGATATCTCCCTTGTGTTTAAAATACAGCATAAATTTTTCGTCTAGTCAAGGAGCATAACTTAAAATTATTTTCACATATACAGGTTGTTGCATAACGACTTGGCAATAATTGTTCGTCATTTTTTAAATGAAACACCCTATATATTTTTATATATTTTGAATTGTATTTTACTTACCTATACGAACATACAGGATGAGTCATCGAAATGCCCGTCGTCGATATCTCTCTTGTCGTTAAAAATACAGCAAAAATTTATTAACAGGATCTTTCGTTAACTCAAGGAGCATAACTTAAAATTATTTTCACATATACAGGGTGTTGCATAACGACTTGGCAATAATTGTTCGTCTTTTTTTAAATGAAACACCCTATATATTTTTATATATTTTGAATTGTATTTTCTTTACCTATACGAACATATAAATTTCATTTTAGTTTTCCGCGGCGTTGCCAAGTTATTCAATTTTTTCTCTTAAAAAAGCCGAATACACGTATTGTTTCATAAAGGCGTACTGAAGTTATTTTAATAGTAAAAATTATGAATTTTTTTTTCTGGACAACTGTAACTATACTCTTTGTTCTGACATAACTTTCGAAATTAATTAAATTAATGTTTTTAGGCATAGGACACCTTTTATAACATAAGAAGATGCAAAAATACACACAACAAAATAATAAAATATAGGGTGTTCCATTTGAAAATGACGAGTTATAGCCATTTGAAATTGAGTACATTTGATTCTCTGCACTGAACATCCTGTATAATAACATTAAAAAAAAGTTATGTCAGAACAAAGAGTATAGTTACAGTTGTCCAGAAAAAAAAATTCATAATTTTTACTATTAAAATAACTTCAGTACGCCTTTATAAAACAATACGTGTATTCGACTTTTTTTAGAGAAAAAATTGAATAACTTGGCAACGCCGCGGAAAACTAAAATGAAATTTATATGTTCGTATAGGTACATAAAATACAAATCAAAATATATAAAAATATATAGGGTGTTTCATTTAAAAAAGACGAACAATTATTGCCAAGTCGTTATGCAACACCCTGTATATGTGAAAATAATTTTAAGTTATGCTCCTTGAGTTAACAAAAAATCATGTTAATAAATTTTTGCTGTATTTTTAACGACAAGGGAGATATCGACGACGGGCATTTCGATGACTCACCCTGTATAAATTTCATTTTAGTTTTCCGCGGCGTTGCCAAGTTATTCAATTTTTTCTCTAAAGAAAGCCGAATACACGTACTGGCGTACTGAAGTTATTTTAATAGTAAAAATTATGAATTTTTTTTCTGTACAACTGTAACTATACTCTTTGTTCTGACATAACTTTTTTTAAATGTTATTATACAGGGTGTTCAGTACAGAGAATCAAATTTAGTCAATTTCAAATGGCTACAACTCGTCATTTTCAAATGGAACACCCTATATTTTATTATTCTGTTGTGTGTATTTTTGCATCTTCTTATGTTATAAAAGGTGTCCTATGCCTAAAAACATTAATTTCGAAATTAATTAAATTAATGCTTTTAGGCATAGGACACCTTTTAACCGGTTAAGATCAACATACTGTATTGGGAACAGGCATGGTAAGTTGATAAGAAAGACCAATTGTGCAAAAAATTCTTTATAGATTCCAAATTATTTTATACTACTCGTAAAGACGATTATAATTTTTAAAAGATATTTCAATCAGACGATAATATAATAATTCTCTTTCTCCTTTCTATTATTTTCTATATTTTTTATGAATTTAAAATTATGTATGTTCTTAGCTTTGTGCTCCTTTATTTATCGCAATACTATAATTTAAAAATCTGATGTGGCTACCACATGACCTCTCACCTTATTCTGCTTATTCTACTGATCTAATAAATAGTTTTACTTACATTATAATAACAAGATACAGGAATTTCAAAAATGTAGAATATTAGTTGCACTTTATTTTATTGTTAAATACTACTAGATTCAGCAAATTGTATTTATAATTAACTGTACCCATAGGTAATTATATTTTTAATTGCAAAAATTATCATAAATAAAAATAATGTACCAATATATTTAAGGAAAACTATATCAAGCTTCAAAAAGTACTACTGCCGGTTTGAGGATTTCTACCAAAATCTAATCCGGTGTTAAGATCCTTATTAAAACCTTAAATAAGAAATTTGGTTATAAACGATTTGATACTTTTCAAGTTATCGTGGACGAAAAATCGTAAGTCCATACGTCCATGTGCGCACACATACACACAGATATCATCGTGAAAATAGTAAATTCGTATTCTAGAGATCCTGAAACGTGGACTTTTCATATCCATGGTCACGAATTTGACAGCAATGTATTAGAGCGTTCTTTTTAAAATCGAACATAGCGAATCAATTTAACTGTATTATTCTTGACTAATATAACATATTTGGGCAGCTGTAATAGTTCCAAGAGAAGCTTTCAACATAAACTTTTAATTGTTTAAACTATACTTACATCGTATTTCCAGATAGCAACATTTGAATTTGTTAATTGGAGTCAAACTGATTTGTAATTGTAAATTGTAATTAATTTGATATTTGTGTAAAAATTAGGTTTTTCCTGCATACAATTATATTTTTGTGCATAAAACAAGATTTTTAATGCATATTTTCGAAAAATGTACCTTCATTCTATACATATATTTTGTCATATTTAAGTGCATAAATGTGTCAGCTCTTACTCTTTTAGAGTAAGTCTATGTATTTGAATTTGCTTCTCTCTTAATTTTACCCTATATTGAAGTTCCATTCGAGGGGTTGCAGCTCCAATAGCTGGTGAATTAGAAGGAGAAGAAGAAATGAAAAAAATGAAAGAAGAAAATGATTATATGGATGATCTTCAAGGAGACACTAAAAGATCGGAAGAAATTGACAAAAAGTACAGCACAAACGGAGAACAAGTAATAATAACAAAAACATACATACATATTTATCTATCATGCCTTTTACCCAACTTTGGGTGTGATAACTTTACACACGGCAACCTATCAGTCATATTTTACCGTATGTGCGGTTACTAACTAGCAGGGTTTGCACGTTTAAAACATTTCGTTTTAAACAAATGTATAAAACTTGTTTAAAACAAAGCAAGTTTTTAAAACACGTTTTAAACATGTTTAAAACACGTTTTACACATATATTTAAAACACGTTTTAAACATTTTAATACTTTATCTACGTAACAAAACAAAGTTCATATTGCTAATAATAGCGTACCTATAGCATATACTGTGTCTCACTATTGTTGTCACCCATAGCCATAACCTTATAATAAATAATAAGTATAGGTAGGGGAATCCCCAACATATTTATCACCATAATGCGTAATGATGCATATTTCAGAACTCCTTGCTGATTAAAACATTGTTTTTTTGTGTTTAAAACATGTTTTTTTTTAAATCAGTAAAAAACACGTTTTATACAAATAAAACAGTTTTTAAAAAAACTGTTTTTTTTGTTTAAAATAAAAAAAACATGTTTTTTGCCAACCCTGCTAACTAGCCGTCAAGTCACGAGGGAAAAATTTTGTGCAATTGAATTTCAGAATTATCAGAACCCAGTGCCGGATTAACCCATGGGCATTATGGGCAGCTGCCCAGGGCCCCGACGTTCAGGGACCCCGGAAGAACAAAACTAATTTTAATATAACAATAAAATTATTAATTTTAACTTCTTCACAATTTAAGAATTCAATAGAATTTTTTCATGGAAAAATTTTAAATTTTGCAAAAAACTAGGAATTATTAAATTTTTTTGATAAAAACCTCTTGAATCAGTATTTTAATAAATAGAAGCCAGAAAATGTTTTGATAAGTACGAGTAATATTTTCGATGTCCCGATATTGGTAAGAGTTATGACGATTTATTATGTATCCAAGGGCGGCGATTTAATGAGGCTCGTGTACCTACCTATGCAAGTCTATTTAATGGGTGCACTACACCCATGCAAATTAAATCTGAAAACATATATTCAATATAATGAAAAATTACTAAGGCATATAAAATCATATAATAATTTTTTTATTTTGTTTTATTTTAAGAAGGTTCTCTAGACATTTAAAAAAATGTTATAATGCAACCAAACTTTGAATTTATGTTGTTTGTGTCATAAAAATGATACCTGAAGTTTTTGGAAATTTTTGACCACGTAGTTTGAACGAAATTAATTGTTAAATTTTAATATTTTACATGGGCTCTTATGGCTTTCCATTAATTGATTTAAAAAAAAGATGTTAGAAATGTTCTATTTACTTAATTTTTGGTATATAAACGTATGCAAGCACGGACATCAATTTCCCAAAAGAAGGTTGACCACATAGTTGTAACAATATTGTCGATTGAAAAAAAATCTTCAAACATTTTTTGATTAGTGAATTAGAAATTATTGTAAAAATATATCACCACAACTGAACGAATTGCAATATCAACTAACACCCGTTGACCGAATTTTGTTTTACAGTAATAAAAATATTTTTATTTTCATATCCGCCCCCAAGGCTCATGTCTGAGTATACGCCACTGCATGTCTAGGGAACCTCCTTAAGTCATGACACAAAATTTTATGCGATTCCTCGAGACTCGATCTTAGAGATGTAAATGGCGTTTTTCATGTCAAAAAATTTGATTTTAAGATAGCTACCTATACTTAACCTTAAACTAAACAAAATTTTCGCCTGCGGCGCATTTCTTTCATTTTTTATAATTACCCTCTCTGAATATATCAGATTTGCTCTTAAGCCACGCAAAAAAATTTAAATCGCCGCCCCTATTTAGTATGTTAGGTACTTTTTATTTTGTTACCAAATTTATATTATGTTATTTATATATTTTTTATTTTACATTTTATTTATGTTTTAATAACAAAAATAATTCCTGCAAAAAAAAAACTAATAACCTAAACTAGGAGAGGAGGGCCCCAAAATCATTACTGCCCAGGGCCCCATAAATCATTAATCCGGCACTGTCAGAACCACAATAATTACCTAACGCTCTAAGCAATAGAGTACTTGCAACAAGGTCACAAACAGTCACGTGACAGTCAAAAACTAAGCGCGCGAACCTGTTTGTGGACAACCCAACAAAATTTTAACATGGAGTCTTATGGAGTATTCATGTTTACTTTTGTAAAAATATCTTTTATTCGCATTCTACGTTGTTTAAAAAAAAGAAAACGTATGAAGTTGATTAAGGTAAGTTCATATATTATACTGGTTACTTAAAATTATCCTAAATATGAAGCACTTTTAAAATATCGTATGTTAAAGTGTGGTAATGAACTGTTGTCATAATAAAAACAATTTATAAAACTGTAATATAGATACCCGTTATATTTTGTATATTTTCTTACACATTAATAAATGTTTTAAGTTTATTAAATTAACAATTAGTGAAAATCCATGCACTTGATGATACAAAACCAACTTAACCTATACATTTAATGTGTTAGTAATACAAGTTTCATTTAAAATATGTTTGTTTTATATGTATTTATTTAATACAAATATATTATACGTACACTTACCTTTCTTGAAAAGTATACAATATAAATGAAACATGCAATTAATACTGGAAAAACACAAAAATAACTCATAAGAACCAAAACCGCCATAAGACACAATGTTAACCTGAACAGTAGTTGTCCACAAACAGAATCCCGCCAAATCCGAAACATTGGCCACGCCTCCTGCAACTATTCTATTCGACTCTTCGAGCATCTACTGTAGTAGTATAGTAGTGTAGTATATGCTCGAAGATTCGACCTATCCATGCCCGCTCTTTTCTTCAAATAGAAAAGCTACCGGAGAACTTACTATACAGAATGATTCACAACTTCGTGCATATTTATATTTTAATGGCATATAGTCAGTGACGCTAATACATAATGGACATAAAACGACGTAGGCTTTGGTGTCCCAAAAAATATTTATGCAACTCGCACAACATGATGGTTAGTGTTGCCACGAGACGAGACAAACGAGATGTCTCGTCTCGTCTCGTCTCGTCTCGCTTACTGTTTATCTCGTCTCGGCGATATTTTATCTCGATTTTCGAGACGAGACGAGACGAGATAAAAAAGCCGAGATAGGGTCGAGACGAGAGGACGAGACGTCTCGAATGTCTTGATTAGGATAATAAATTAAGTAGATTAATTAGATGTCCATGTATTTGAATGTGCTAGATCCATAATGTGTGTATGTGCTATATTAGATATGTGCTTACGTACTGGAACTTGCAAGCAAGCAAAAGTATAGGATTTTGTTTCTGCAAATAATTTATTTTTTAATACAAAAAATGTTGGAGAACTGAAGAAAATTTGGGTTTGTTTAAAAGGTAAACACTAAAATAAAATGCAGAATTATATTTGTTTTAATTTGGATTATTATTGTAAAAAAATAAACTTTCGCAGATTGACAAAGTGCTATCTTATTGACAGCTGGCAGTCTGTGAAGTGTAACTTTTGGTGCCTAGGCAATAAAATTATTGTAATGCCTAGGCTTACACAACAATTAGTGCGACAAATATAATACCTAGGTACGTATTTTTTTCATACGCAAATTGTTAATATTAAATGTTTATTTACGAGAAGTACAGTAGCAAATTGTTGTGAAGGTACCTACACTTGTAACAACATAGACATGAAGGGGAAGCACAAAAATTGAATTTGAGACACCGTGAACCAGTCCCAGAGACATCTAGTGGCAGTGAATTAAACTTTTGTACCAAACATGATTATTATTCTTAAAAACCGGCTCAAACTTATCGAATCGAGTTATCTTTACGAGTTTAGATATTATTATATTGTTCAAATAGCGTGAATTTATGTATGTATGAATGTATATTGTTCAATAAAATATTTAGATATTTAAAAACGAGATAAAACGAGACGAGACGAGACAGAGAGTATCTCGTCTCCTCTCGGCCGTATCTCGTCTCGTCTCGGCAAGGTTTTATCTCGGAATTTCGAGACGAGACGAGACAGGTAATTATCTCGTCTCGTCTCGTCACGTGGCAACACTAATGATGGTTTTCTATCGCTTTCTAGGGCATGAGCGACGAACCGTTTTTTATTTCCTTCATCTATTTTCCTTAGAAACAATGATCTTTAAAAATTCGTAAGTTTAAGAGCAGTTTTCTCAAGAAGCACATTTTAGAAACCACTGAATTGTTGTTTGTATAATAGATAGCTATTACATGAATGATATAAAATTTAATTTTAATTAACTGATTAAAAAACCTGGAAACTAAAATTGCTAATTTTGAAAAAATTCTTTCAGTTCCGTGATAAAAGTAAGTTGCGTCCATGGAAGCAAGAAAAGCACTGCTTCCCTTTTCTTTTATATTTTTTAAAATGTTTCATTATTAAAATAAATATTAATTCATATACAATATTTTCCTTCAAAACAATCAAACTAATTCAAACTAGTCAAAATATTGCATTCGTATTTTAAGCAAAACGCGTTACATAAGTTATTCCGGTGAAAAATAACGTAAACTGCAACATCAGCGTTAGAAGCACATTCAATCTCTGCATCCTCGCCTGTAAGAATTTCATGCGCTCGGGCATGTCCGTAGTACTTCGTTCGGTAGTTCGAGTAGATATGATACGCGCTCATTTTTCTAAAGCCGTGTACTGACTTGAGCACTTTTGCGCGCACGAACGGTTTGCGCGCAAAAATGCTCTAGTCAGTACGTAGGTTTTGTCTGTGCGCGCACAGTCTAAGCACGCACGAACGTTATCCGTCGCTTGTCGGTACATCAAAGAATTTTTGCGCATATGCTTGCTCAGTGTGGACGTGTATTTGACAGCTAAGAGTTTACGCGCACATACGTAGCAACTGACACCAGAGGGAAAAGATTTAAGTTACAAGAAATTGCAATGGAGTGGTCAAATGGTATGGCTCTGTAGTTAATTGACGATTATGAAAAATTCCCAATATTATGGGATCCTAAATATTTAGATCTACTGTTTTTTTGAAATTTTAAGTCACATAATAAGTTGTTACCGCAATATTTTCTCTGCTTTTATATAGTTGAGTAACCCACCATCGTTTTGATTTTTTTCTTCTTTTTTTCTATTATGCAATGCATGCTGTTGCCGTCTCAGACATTTTTGGACGAATGGCTGGAGCACTAATTTGCGCGCACGTAAAGAATTTTTATTAAATCTATAAATCTGTACGCACAAACGTTCGTGCGCGCAAATCGTACGTGCGCGCAAAAGTGCTCAAGTCAGTACGCGGCTTAACGGACGCACAATTACCTACTTTCTTAAGATTTTTTCTGTAAATTTAAAAGTAAATATTGGCTTACACGCATGCCAAATTCTATTAATGCAATAAAGTATAATATAAATCTAAAATAAAACTAATAAAGGAAATTATTTTAACAAATTTATTCAATATTTTAATTATAATAATAATATAATTCAGAAAATTACTGAGTGCCAGAGTTTGAAGCATGTGGGTTTGAAAACAATTAGAGTTGGTGCGTTTCTGTATGAGGAGAGATATCCATTCGCAGTTTGATATTTGACTGTTCGCGTAAACGGTAAACTAACCTTTTGTTGATATTTATTGTTGACATAATTATTTTAGTAATATTCATTGAGGATGTTAGTATATATTTCTTATGTTATTTATAGTGATTTTGGGTCCCTGAAAACTATATATTAAATTTTTGACATAAAAGCAATTTAAAAAAATACTTTTTATATCAAAAGTGCTTCCCTTCTTTCCAATATCACGCCACGCTACTAGTAAAGTTGAACATTATATGCCATTAAAATATATGCACGAAGTTGTGAATCATTTGTATACTCTATTTTCTCTAAATAAAAACAAGTGCCAAGTGCTTATCATTTTTAAATATTCATTTATGTTGTGAATGTTATTTTATGCATACGCGTTATTGTTTAGAAAGAAGCAGAAAGATACAGAAAAAAGTACTTAAAGAAAATAGAGACAAGATGCGAAGATCAACTAAGTCGCGCTGGAAAAAAATGCCAAGATATGTTTAAAAAGGCATACGACAAGTGTTACGACAAAGTAAGTTGGGTGGCGGCTTGGATACTTTGCTGGCCAATGAAACTCACTTTTGTTTGCAACATTATCGAAGCTATTGGTATGAAATAAATAATCCAGAAATCTTTTCAATAATCTAATTATATCTTAAATCCAGGCGGTTCTAAAACATGTGATCCGGCTCAAGATATGGATCCTGGTTTTGGGGAGGGCTACGAATATTTAAAAAATTCAAAAACAGAATTAACCCAAAACTTTAAAGTAAGTCTGTTAATCTATAGGTAATACTTTTGTTTAAGTGTGACAAGGGTAGGCAATGTTATTCTTATTCTTGTGGACGTTTTGTGCACCATGTTGCTAATTATCTTTCTTTATGCATCTACTTTGCTCTTTTTATCTTTCAGATTCAAAGTAGGAACTAGGGAGATATATTGCGTCTCCCCGTAGGGGAGAATGTTCCACAATGAGACAAAAAATGGTTTTGTTATTCTCGAACTTTTGTTTATTAACAAATATAAATTTTCAAAATTTAAACTTAAACTTTATTATAGTTTTCATTAATTATAGAAAAGAAAGATATTTTTTATAGTATACGTTAAATTAAAGTTTTCATAAAATATAACTGAAACAATTTTTAATGTTTATTTTTTAACTTTAATTGAAATTTCTCTAAAACTAAAAAAAAAAACTAAATATTCAACGAACATCAAGAGTGCCAAAATCTACTTCGAAACTAAACCGTTTTGTTGTCTTTTAGTTCCTTTAGTGTACAGGTTTTGGTAAAATAATTATTATGTCTTTGTCGTTTACTACGGAAATATATTCAATCGCAGGATACTTAAAGTTGGCCGTACATTTATCAGATCTTTACACAACTGTACCGACCTAAAAAAGTAAAAAACAAATTTATTTCAAACGTCATAAGAACAACAATGTCTCATTGCGCCAATATTTAAATAAATATTCATATCTCGTCTTAAGAACAATTGAATGAACTGTAGTATAGTGAAATGAAATGAACATTACCTTCACTGAGAAAAATAAGTATTGTAAAAGTAAAAAAAATGGAATTGTAAAATGTGTATCGTTCATTTTATAATAATTATAGTAACTCATTCTATACATTATAATAACATGAACTATGTATATAGTAGATTTTTCTGTAAATTTATTGTAAATTCATTATTGTTCCGTTAACTATAATCATATTTACAGTAACCATATTTTATTGTAAGGGTAAAATTGCACAATACATTATGGTTATATTAAGCATACTACATTGTATTATTTTGACATAGTATTTGTCACTAAAACATTATTGTAAAATCTACGATAATATTGTAAATGTTACAAATATCTTATTGCCCCCTGCATTTCTACTTAATGTCTTGCTGTGTCCGCGTCTATACGAGCATAATAGCATCATGGAGGCCATCAAAAGCTGATGTATAGCAGATTTTTATAGACCTCTCCATTTGAAGGTAGTTATATAAATTTTGTTCAAACAAATTGAACAACATTTATGATATCAAATATATTTTATTTAGATATATTTCCAGACAGAAGAAGGACTTCCATAATTACAGGAAAGGAAGGAAAAGTATGTGAGATTGAAAATAACTGCCCAGCCTCTCGTAATTTTTATCGCAGATGATTTAGAAAATATAGTTACCTACGTTATAACGTAAGTGTCAATAATATTTCAAACTTACATAGTTTTGAAACACAAATAATTGAAAACAATCGACACGTGTTCTAAATTATTGCATGTGCTTTATGACAAATATATCCACTATCCAGTCTAATTCGAATGTGAGCATGTCTAGATCTTATACCTTTTGTTCAAAAATATATTTCTAAAATTTCAAAATTGTATAATATAAAGTAATTTAACATTAAACTCATTGAGATTGTATATCAATAACCTATACACTAAAAATTATTTTTGTATGCATGTATGTGATTAAAAATTGGTTACTTTCCTGACAATAATTGACAGATATTATATAGGTACCTATAGATTTAAGAAATGCTTTATATTTATTTATCTATTGTCCATCTTTATGCACACCTTTTCTAATGTAATATATTATCGTGGTAAATAAATATTATATTATATGGAAATATAAACTATACTTTTTTGTTATACCTATACCATACTAAGTAGAGTAATATTAAATATATTTATATTGCTACATATATACAATAATATATGTAAAAAAGAAACAATATCAATATTGTCACTATTACTACATTAATATTGTAAAACTGACAATACTTATGTATTAGTTTCATACTATAATATTTATAGTTAATTTAACTATAATATTTTAACTATAATAGCATTGTAATTAATAATGTACTATATTGTTGTCACTATAATGACAATGTTTATAGTAGTAGGTATACTATAACTATCGTTTGTTCTACAATTCTTTTTTTTCAGTGTTCAATACATCAAAATAGAACAAAATTAATCTTTCCAGTTTATCGTTGTGTATATAAAAATTTGCATAAGTTAGTTTAATTTTTAAAAAACACACTTACCTAAAATACAATTTTTTTAATAACTCTTAACCTACTAGACAGATTTACATCAAACTAGAGCGTTAAAACCTATGCATTATGTTTAATATAAATGAGTACAAATCGCACATAAATACGCGGTAGTTTAAAAAAATATTAATTTGTTTCATTGTGGAACTGTCTCATTGTGGAACACTCTCCCCTACTCCATTACTCCATAAGAGCTCACACTGAAGCTGTGTGAAGTGTGGAATTCACTATAGTGTATAGTAAGATATTACAAACTGTGATAAAAAGATAAATTTTACAGGATATTAAACTTCAATATAAATTGGGTAAAATAATACAACTAGATGATATAAGAAATGCAGCAGAAGCTTCAAAATCAGTTCTACATGAAGTCCAGAAAAAGAAGTCGTTACTTGATAGTATTCTGAAAATTTTTAAACGCATCCTTGCTTTTGTATTTTTGAAAATAATTATTGATGCACAGAAATATCATGACAGTTATTTACGAGATATTGAATTTGATAACATTTACATCACTGGTTATTTTAGGTGCGTACCCTTTCTTTATCCTATAGTATATTCACGAAACAAGAAAAACAATTTTAAATTCTTTGCACTGATTAAGGCCTGGTTTATAATAGCTGTAACCGAGACCGTGACCGTAGTCTGCAATTTTACCGGCGTTGGTTCATAATCGGCCGTAGTTTTAAGAACAGTTTGATAAGACAATTTGATGTTTCGTATGTTTTATTTGTTTGATAGTTTGTTATTTATATTATAATTATGATATTGATATTCATGATGGAAGAAGACTATATCAAGTGAATGTCGGAAATTGACATTTTAATAGTTTGTTCTCGTTGACAGACACTAATCATACGAAATCAATGATTCAGGAGCTAGGTAAACTCTGTTGTCTGTCAACAGAAATCACGTGTCATAAATGCTGTTTTCGTATTGGTTGTCCCTAGATCGCAGACCGTAAAAGTTGAGACTTGGCGAACTTTTCGGTAGCGGCCTAGGAACTACGGCCATTGTGAACCTACGCATTGAGAAGCACATGTTTTAACTTTTACACTTACGGTCTCGGTTTCGGTTACGGTCTACTATAAACTAGGCCTAAAAGCCCACTAGTCTCTACGATAATATATGATTGCATCAGAGGAATATATTCATGACAATAAATCCACACAAGCCGCAGGCGAGTATCGCAAACATTGAAATGGTTAATTAAACTATAGTAATTTTGTTGTTTTATCTACGACTAATTTATAACATGAACATTAAGGGGCTCCTATATCTTTTTTTCGAATTCCTACAATAGGTACTCTCGATATTACTTTTTTTTTCCTATTTCACTCTTTCCCACTACTACGGCTGCCCGAAACTCGTACTTTCCTGCATCTTAGATAATGCAATGTCATTTTGAAGTTGAAAAATACTGTAAACATGGCTCCAGTATTTCCATAATAACTACTGTATTTTTTAAAGAAATTAAGTAAAACAAAAATTATTCGAAAAAGGAAGCTTAGCTG
The DNA here is from genome assembly GCA_947534325.1 of Agonum fuliginosum. Lineage (NCBI taxonomy): Eukaryota > Metazoa > Arthropoda > Insecta > Coleoptera > Carabidae > Agonum > Agonum fuliginosum. The sequence goes on along the minus strand of OX384029.1, from coordinate 10,671,281 downwards.
GCACGCGTCTTGCTTTTTTTTAAATTTTTCTTGCTAATTATAGTGACCAAATTTCTCGCCATGTGCAGCAAGTAATACTCTATCCGTACTTAATACACAATAATTATAGTCCAACAGCTAGCGGTCAAATTAATGTGGACATTTTATTAGTCGTGAAATTAACGGGTTTTGGTCTTGCATATCTGTTGAAGATGGATTGCCCAGTCTGCCAGTCTTAAGTGGCCGGATTAGGCTTCCTCAAGTAAGATAATAATAAATGACATTTTATATTTTTAGTGTCAAAAATTTGCTTGTTTTCGGGTTATTTTTTATTTTTTTGCATAGGTAAGCAGATAAACACTGATAATAAGCAAATTTTTGACATTTATGAAAATTTTAAATGTCATTTATTATTTTTATTTGGTATATTTAAGATTGGAGGAGTAGAAACGTTCTGGCAATATGTTTTATAAATAAGATATATTGGTAGTTTATTTTCACCTCTACATATACGCCAGAACTCTTAATTTATATAATTTAATTTACATTTTTGTACTTTTTATACTTGAGGAAACCTAATCCGGCCACTTAGGACTGGCAGACTTCAGCAGATATGCCCTTCAATTTCACGACTAATAAAATGTCCACACTAATTCGACCGCTAGCTCCCCGTCTATTATTTGTATAACAAGTTTTGAAAATATAGTTTTGTCGAACACGAACGAAAATTGCAGCCCGAGCGAAGAGAGGGTTACAAAAGTTCGGCAAAATATTTTCAATACTTGTTATACACACTATTTTTTCTACTCCTGCAAAACAAGGAAGTTAAAAAATACAAAAATAACCATTAATTTTTTGACGTTTTTTGTCAAATTTTTAAAAATTTTGACGTTTTTGGTCAAATTTTTTGTGAAATATCAATGTTGTTGCGAAAACAATGCAAATTCAAAGAAAAGCAAAACTGTGTTTTTCTATTTGGCGTTCATAAAGTTAACTTTGTGAAACGCAACTGAATGTCGCCAAGGCTCACTTTCTGACACGCAACATATTTTTTAGAAGGTTGGTATTGGTGTATCAGATGAAATTTACTTCAATTGTCAAACGTCAAACCTCAGATCGGACAAATTTTAGTATAACCTCTAAATCTGGTTTGTTTAATTAATTAGTTTTTATTCAATAAAATTAATGAATCTAGTAATAGAAAACATATTAGTTCAATATTTTCTATAATGTCTGCTCTTATCACCAAGAATAGTTCAGTAACTTAATTATAGGTATACTTTTACAGTGACAGTGACAGTTAAATAAATGGCAATATTAATGTCACCAACTAAAACGTTACACACATAAATTTCCCTAAATCAACTTGTGTATATTGTGGGCAGTATAATTTAAATTTTAATATTAAAAAGACACCAAACAGAAAAAATAGTATAAAGAACTCATTTTATAAGACATTTTTCGCACTTGTCCTTTAGTAAACTCGCCCGAGGGCTCGTTTTACTAAATTTGGACGCGTGCAAAAAAATCATGTCTTATAAAACTTGTTCTTTAATATACTATTCCAAGTGCCAAAAGTACAAAGTACTTTGTCGCACACTTAGGTACTTTACAACACACCACAGCTGCTTTCAACATTAAAAACAATGTAGAAACATGAACTTTCAAAAGCAGGCGTAGAAAAATAACTATTGTGAAAACATATAGTTATTATGGTGATAGAGAATTGACATTTGGAAATGTCAAAATTTTTGCGTATTGGTATTAATTTTATTAAAATCTTGAACGTAATAAGTTAGTTATAGATAAAATACAGTATACTAGTGTACAACTCACTATAATGGCTATTATTCCCTCTGATGATTAAAACCCTCGCTCGCTTGGCTCGCTTGTGTTATAAATTTCACCTTCGGGAATAATAGCAACCATTATAGCGTCATTGTATAATATACTATTGTTTTATCTACTAGAATAATGAATAATTATTTCATGCCATATAGTGTATTGGAAATTACAGTTAACAAGTATTACGAACGTTATACATAGCAATAGACCATTATGGGTTTAATTAATCAAAAATTAAATTGAGTAGGTAATTTTTAATGTAAGAGTGAGTACTCACTATAGCGATATTTGTTTAGATTAGGTACTAAGTTTCGAAAAATCACAATAATTATATTAATTATCTTGAATCGTGAGTGATAATAATATAAATATTATTCGATGATGAGAGTTTAATTATTCTAATTATCATTAATCATTACTAACGAGAATGAATGTTTACCTACTACACGAGTAATTCATTCATTTGATAAGATAATGTTGCACTGACAGAGCTGTCAAAAGTCTTTTTTCTACGATCGGTATAGTAGGCTTTTGGACTTCACTTTGAACAATTGCATACCAATGCTTCTTTGAAAATCGTAGCTATTAGTAACGGTCTGAAAATATACTCGGGTATGCACTTGTGCAAATACTCGCAGGTATACTGCACTTGTGCATATGTAAGTACTCACTACTCACTGATACTTGATTGTTTTGGCTCGAAATTTAAAAAATACTGTAAACTCTGATTGGTTGAAATTTTTCGCAGGAAATATTTATATGTATTTTATTAAGATTTTGTTAAATTTATACTAATATTCTTCTTTCTAAATTTGTTTGTTGTATTGTTTTTCTATATTCAAAATTTTAACTTTTGTAGATGTGATAATATAGATGAAAAATTGCAAAATTTCTTTTGACTACTAACAAAAATCAATTAATCGTAGAAAAAAAATTATGTATACTTCTGGCTGAAAGTATTTTCGCAAACTTCGATTAGTTGCAGATTGCGGGTCAAGTGTGGGTGTTTCATTTAAGTGGGTACGGCTTGGGTGCGGGTCTTAAAATGAAGACCCGCACAGGGTTGGGTACCCGCCGGTTACCCGCATTGCGGGTTGGGTTTCGGGTAGAATCTAGAATACATTTGCGGGTAGCGAGTCGGGTGCGGGATATTACAAAATAAAAACACGTTGGGTTGCGGGTCGGGTACGGGTTTCATTTAAGCGGGTACGGGTCGGGTGCGGGTCTTCAAAAGTAGACCCACGCAGGACTCTACGCTGTATCAGGGTTGGCACGTTTAAAACATTTCGTTTTAAACAAATGTTTAAAACTTGTTTAAAACAAAGCAAGTTTTTAAAGCACGTTTTAAACATGTTTAAAACATGTTTAAAACACGTTTTAAACATATATTTGAAACACGTTTTAAACATTTTTAATACTTTATCTACGTAACAAAACAAAGTTCATATTGCTAATAATAGTGTACCTATAACATATACTGTTTCTCACTATTGTTGTCACCCATAACCATAATAATAAGTATAGGTAGGGGAATCCCCAGCATATTTATCGCCATAGTGCGTAATGATGCATATTTCAGAACTCCTTGCTGATTAAAACATTGTTTTTTTGTGTTTAAAACATGTTTTTTTTAAATCAGTAAAAAACACGTTTTAAATAAAAAAAACAGTTTTAAACAAAAAAAACAGTTTTTTTTGTTTAAAATAAAAAAAACATGTTTTTTGCCAACCCTGCGCTGTATACCAACGTTCATCGTAGTGAGAATATTATGTATAACGATATGCGAATGCGTTTGAATATCATTTTTCTACAAATTGTAATAATCAGCTCTACGCAAAATACATTGTTGATTTGTTGATATATATTCCAAACTTACTATATTACTTTTAGTTCACAGTATAGTAGATATATTCACAACGGCTCATTCGAATAACTGTAAAAGATACATGTAAGTTCAATTTTAGAAGATATCAAATGGATTACTTTATGTTCACAGTAATTAATATATTTTCACTGACATTTTACGTATCGTTGATGAGATTATATCGTTCAAATAACTTTAAAAGATACCTAAGATCAATTTTAGGAGATATCAAAGGGATAACTTCATAGGCATTACTTCAAGTTCACAGTACATAAGATATCTTCAAATTGTTTTCAATAAGAAACCTTTTGAAATTATCTTACAGATATCTTTAATAAGAAATCCTTATGATATCTTCTGGATAATTGTGCTGTGCTATCTGTGAATGTAGGTATTTATTCAATGGTCGTAGATAAGCAAACATAATGAATGAACAACTTAAAAATAGCAACAACAAAATTAGCTTCAATCGTAGTAAATTTTTTAAAGATAAACCTAAATTTTTTCGTCACCAGAAAAATCGACGCTCGTCGTAAAGCCTTGGACAAACCTATTCTCCTGCCGCTAAAAAAAATCGAAAACAAAAAATTAGTCGATCCGTGGTCCATAACCCCACTAAAAAGCGAAAGCGAAGCCATAATCGGGAAGACAGCACGTCTGCTGCTGGAAATGATCACAGCCACGGTGTTCATTCTGCTGGACCGCCTCTTCTACGAGCTCCTGGATATCATAAGAAGACATGCTCTTATCGAATACACTCAAGAAGGCCACCATGACATGAATATCGATGTTCGGGGCGCTGGAATGATTGCTTCGTTGATCAGGAATATTGTGAGCGGTAGGATGTTTTTATTTTATTACTGTGTGTACTCTGTGCTATACAGGGTGTCTGTTTTAAATGAACCAGCATTTATCTCGCTTATTTGTTGATTTAGCGTTTTTTGTCAAATACATCATTTATACAGTATCATGTGTAGTAAATGATAGCGGATGCGAATCTTTGGTATCACTTCCAGTTTTTGAGGAAGTGATAGCTACTTTCAAATTTCAAATGGAACATTGTATTATTTTTTACGAATTTGAAAAGTACATTAAATTTGCTTTACGGTGGTATAAAAAAGTCATATGTTGTATTATTAAAATAATAAATTACGGACACTTAAATTATGCACCTATGAACGCTGAAATAAGTAGGTAGGCCTTGCCGCGAAACAAAAACAATAGTTGAAAGCAGTGTTACTTGTCAACAATCAATGTAAATTACAATAAAATAACTCTTATCTCTAATTATAATAAAGAAAACGCATATTATTAATAATTAAGAAACAATTAATTTATTAGAGTACCTACCTAACTTTAATTTTATAAAAGATAACTCAATTTACATTGATTGTTGACAGGGGGTAAGAATAAAATGCTGACCCAAAAAAATGCTGACCAAAATGCTGACCATTGCTGACCTTGTGTATTCTTAGTTAAATTTGTGGCTTCTGGCGTAACAATACAAATATAAGGCGTTTTATATGTATGTTTATGTATAAAACACCTTATATTTACATAATTATGCCAGATATCACAATATTGATTGAATATAAACACAATGGTCAGCATGCCATTTAAAGTTTTTTGCTGACCTAAACAAATGGTGACTATTGCTGACCATGTGTATTCTTAGTTAAATTTGTACCTTCTGGTGTAACAATTCAAATATAAGGCATTTTATATGTATGTCAGGTAATTCACATTAGCTGACCGCTAAAAACTTTAAATGACATGCTGACCATTGCAGAACATGTTTATTTATAATCAATATTGTGATATCTGGTATAATTATGTAAATATAAGGTGTTTTATACATAAACATACATATAAAACGCCTTATATTTGTATTTTTACGCCAGAAGCCACAAATTTAACTACGAATACACAAGGTCAGCAATGGTCAGCATTTTGGTCAGCATTTTTTTGGGTCAGCATTTTATTCTTACCCGTTGACGGGTAACTGCTTTCAACTATTGTAGGCAAGGCCTACCTACTTATTTCAACGTTCATAGGTGCATAATTTAAGTGCCCGTAATTTATTATTTTAATAATATAACATATAACTTTTTTATACCATCGTAAAGCAAATTTAATGTACTTTTCAAATTCGTAAAAAATAATACAATGTTCCATTTGAAAGTAGCTATCACTTCCTCAAAAACCGGAAGTGATACCAAAGATTCACATCCGCTATCATTTACTACACATAATACTGTATAAATCATGTATTTGACAAAAAACGCTAAATCAACAAATAAGCGAGATAAATGCTGGTTCATTTAAATTTAAAATAGTGAAAAATGTAATGGAGTGGCTTTATTTTATACTGAGTATGGCTGACTTCAGTAAAATTGTATTTGAATAAAATAATATGTTTGGTAATACATGAAGAGTTTAAAAGTTAGATACTGAACTAATTGCTACTTGTTTGAAATATAGCACCTCTATGACCACTCTTTATATGCCTGCTTATAGTGGTACTCTAAGAAGTTTTCTTAAAAATTGGCGAACCTTACTGTTACAATATAGCTAAACATCAAATCCAGTGTCTTTATGAACCGTAACATAGAAATAACTATAGCTCATGTTAACAGAATTCAGAAGAAGTTACCAGTTACATCAATTATAAACCAGCCTAGAGGCGTATTTATAGGTGTGCGCAGAACCAGGGCCCCGGGAAGCCTAAAAATGTGCATTTTTATTTTATAAAGATAAATTTTATTTGTTATTTTTCATTGTTGATCCGAAATACTCGGCGAAATATGAGCACCTTAACATTATGTATAAAAATTGTGGCTACTTTCTATACGACCATTGGACTATTGACGTCCTTACGGAGAGAAAATAAAATAAAGAGGACCATTTTACAAAAATCAATGAAGATAGCAATAAAATAAATCTGATGTGGCCAACACCCTTCCGCAAGGACATTGTAATATTTGAATTTATTAATGGACTTTTATCCTCCTTGCCACAGACATCTGTTTATCTGTCACATTGACAATTTTATTTTTGTTTTCAATTTTATTTTCGATTTTGTGATTCACAAATCGTGACTGGTAAAATTATATATTTTTAATAAATTTTATTTCTTTATTGGTAAAGATATAAAAAAGTAAGATTAAATATTGTACAATGTAACATCTTTTTTCATGCAAAAAATGTTATAGTGCATCAAGAAAAGTACCATTTCTGGTTTGCAGATTTTTACCAAAATCTTTTCAGCTCTTCATTTAGATGTACAAATGTATGATGAAAAAATTTTATGTTCAGTAGAATTTGAGATACCTACATTAAACAATGAATCAGAACGAAAGCGCATAGTAGGCGCACATACAAACTTCCTTGTGAAAATACCTAGTCAAAATAGGTTCTAAAGGTACTAAAACGTGGTTATTGACAAAAATCTCGACCAATTTTTTTCCACGATCCCCATACATCATCCCTTTTAGACGGGAGGTAAAAATTAAAGTTTTAATTCATGTTTGCTTCATTCGGCTCACGAAAACAGAATAAAATGCAGTTTTTCTTTCTGTTAAAAATATATACGTAATTTTTAAAAAACGTGGCATGTGGCACTTTACACTTTTTTACGATGTCTACAATTATTATAAACAATAATTCTATAAAACTATAGATGTAGCCAGTTAATTATTCATTTTCCATGGCCGATCTGATATGAGCCCGTATCAGTATCAGATTTAAAATTTACTTAATTAAATGGGGCCCCAAAAAAATGTTGTGCACAGGGTCTCGCAAACCATAAATACGTCACTGGGTGTAAGACATATTTGCGGGTACCAGCCATCAACTCACGCGCAGTGATGCTTGTTTATGAAAAGTACACTACAGGGGAGAATTTTTTCAATTATTTTAGTTTATTTTCCTTTAAGTTCCTTGTTTTAATAGTGTGTGTGATATATTTACAGAAAAATATTTTTTCAGCAGAGCATTTTCTTTTTATTTTATAAAAATAAGTAATTATTTTCAAAGTAGTTCTAAAATTAATAATTTTTTCAGGTTTTTCCCATATTCATGAAATACTGAATGACGCCTTTTTGATTATTATTTTATTTATCACAAATCAATATTTTATAGTAAATAAATGTCATACAATTTTTATTTAATTAATGGAAATATAAATAAATATATAGAGTTGTAGAAAAAGTATAGTATATGAGGACTTGATGCATTGCCTCGCTGATGGGTAAACCGCAGTTTCAGTTATAAATTAAGAAAAATGTTTGAGATGGCGTTCGCTTCGTAACATTGTGCTTCATAGAGACAACATGTTATATCATTGAATTTTAATTCTTGCTATTTTCCAGTAAAAAACGTATAAAAAATACGGTTGTTCGTCAAAATGCGAGTTTTTTCTCTAATTTTCTTTCATTTAAGTTGTATTTTTGTAGGGTTGGTTTTTTAAGCTTTTTAATATGAATTTATTTAAATGGTTAAAAACGCAACTACAAAATATAATGTTAAAAAACATTTTAAAAAATTTTAAAACAAAATACAACTACTATGAATAATTTGTTCGTCAAAAAGCAATGTTCGCAGTTGCTTTCTTATGAAAAATGAAATTTTGTTGTAAATGAATTGCAAAGCGCAGTTTTCGAATTTTATATTTCCCATTATTTATTCTTGAAATACAAGAAAATTTCATATATTTTTTAAAATTTCTTAATTTGAGAGTTTATACTATAAGCAGTAAAATGTACTAAATGTAAATATCATTAATACTTATAGCGGGAAATAGTTTTTTCTACGACCACTACGGAAAATTGCACTTATCCCATGCTTTACATAGCCCGAAAGTTATTCATTTCTCACAGTCGAGGGATAAAGTGTGAGAAATTGTTTCTCACACATGTTGCCAACTGTAATATAATGTTAATTTTTATATACGTATTTTTAGGTTTATAAATTACAAAATATTATTTGCTAATTACTTAAATGTTAATATAATATAATCTCAATATTTCATACGAATATTATAAATAAACTATAATAATATATATTTCAAAATATTGAAATCTAATTTTCGCTTTTACATTTTAGAATTTAATTGTTGGCAAGATTGTTCTTAAAAAAATGAATTATTTATCTTACCAAAGAGTGTGGTCGTAGAAAAAGTATAGTGTGCCACTCGTGCAGAAACACCTATTGCCCACTTGTGTGATCCCAGCCCTCGACTTCGTCTCGTGGGCACGTGGGCAATAGGTGCTTTTCTGCACGAGTTGCACAATATACTATTTCCTATTTATCTCAAAATGATTTATCATGCAAAAATTGCAGCTTGCATATCACCTCCTCAGGCGCGCAGCCAGGATTTGTGGTTGGGGGGGGGGGGGGGGGGGGGGCTGAGCATTAAAAAATAAAATTGTAGTAAAAAAACATGTTAACAAAATGCGTCGCAGGCGAATTTTTTTTAATTCAAGGTCAAATTCCGTTAAAATTGAAGATTTGATTTTTTAGACATGAAGACTTAGTTACAATTTTTCTTGTACCCGTCGGAATTTTGAGCTGAAAATTGGTACATGTATGTAATTCAGCGCGAGGAATTCATTGGTGAATAAATTAAGTCGATATATTGAACCATTTTTGAGAAATCGAGGGTGGTTGGGTTTTGGGTGGTCAAAAAATTTCAATAGGTTAATTTAAGTGTTAGAAATACAATGCTGCAGACTAGAGTTTGATTTCTCGCTTAGTTTTTGAAATATCGGCCTTTAAAAAGTTGAAAAAGGGGGAAAACGGAACATCAATTTTTTTCCAACTTGTACGAGATTCATCTACACTTTTTTAAATATATTTAAGTAATAGATATAATACTATTATTAAACTTCAATTTAAAGAGTATATAGGAAGGTATTGTGCTGGCCACATCAGATTTTTTTTAGTTGTCATTGATATATTTTTTTTATTTTTCAAAATCCATTATTTTTTACCTTTGGGGGGGGGGCTGCAGCCCGGCACCCCCCCCCCCTGTCTGCGCGCCTACACCTCCTCATAATGTAACACGTGCGAAATACATTTGCATGATCATATTTTGGGGTAACTTTCCTTTTCGGATCCTACCGAAAATAACTCTAGACTGCTGTAAGAAGCTATTTTCGAAATTAATACTATTAATTTCAATTCTTCTATTCTATTCTTACAAACATTGCCATGCCATCGCCCCACTCAAGTTAGGTAAAATTCGTGAAAGATAAATATGTAATTACCTACCTACCTATATATTATGTATGTATGTATGTACTCTTCCGGTGTAATACACACGCTACAATGCCGCAAATATTATTCAAAATTTTGACTCATAGGTAATTGCAGAAGTTGAAAGATTTTCAAATAAATTATGCAATTTTGTCAGTGTCGAAATAACCGCAATATGCTGCAATTCATCAATTAAAATTCTATATAAATATTTTTTGTTAGGTTTCAACATAAAGAAACGAATAAAAGTAGTTCGTTCAAATGCCCAATGTTTGCCTAAACCAACCCTAATGCCAAATTATTATTTCTACAAAATATTTGGAACATATTTTGGAGTATGGCTAACAATTTTAGGCCAAGCTTATATTCTTCGTTTAAGAAGAGGCATTTGTGAATTCTTTTACAGAAAACGAGAAAAGAAACGAATAATTTTTTTGTACAACGAAACATTAAAGAGACGAGTTGGCTTCTTTAGGTACCATTCGAAAAGTAATTATTTAATTTAATAATCAAACTATTACTTTTATCAGATACATGAAAAGTAAAATAAAAGAAATGGTCAGAGAACAACGTTTGGAAGAAGACTTGAATTTTTGTAAGGTGTTACGAATTCGCTGCCCTAAAGCTTGCTCATGGTTGCGTATTTTTCCAATGGCTAGAAGAAAATGTCTAATCTGTAAAGATTCTGAACCATATACAAAAAAATTCATTATTTGCGAAAATCCAACGTGCCATGTGGTATATTGTCACCAATGTTGGCACGATTTAGGAAAGACATGTTACGCCTGTGCTGTTGATTCTCCGGAAGAAACTGGTGGCGAAGAAAGTGAACCTGATGAAGCAGAAAACTAACTTATTTACGTATTTTTAATAAATAGATAAACTAAAATGTATGTACTTAAATAAAAATAATTAACAAGAAAACTGTTTATCGGATTTGGAAAAAAAACATCAAGGAGGTAGGTACTGGTCCTGGTGCGAAATATGAAAATGATGTAAAAATAATATATTGTTCATTACATCTTTATAAACGTGCATGCAAATTTTTATATACACTTACTAGCTCGTTCAGGAATTATCAACGTTTTAGTTGCACATGATATACTGAGATTAGTCTTGTTTGCGATATTTGATAATGATAATATAAATATAATATATTGTTTATTTCATCTTTATAAACGTTTACTAGCTCGTTTAGGCGTTATCGTCGTTTTAGACATGTTTTACTCAGCAGCCTACCATCAGACAGTAAACACCGATAAAAGTTATGAAGGAAATATGACAGTTTCATGAGTATCTTTTAATATAATGCCCTATACTTGTAGAAACATCCATACAAAATATCATTACGGTTCACTACTTAGAATTAAAGATATAAAAGAAAATGTGATCAAAAATTTGCTTTTTTGACGTCTTCCGAAAAATTGCGTAAAACATACGGCAACGCCGCATGGATCGCATTCTAGATTATAAAATTGAAATATTGGGGACGCAAATTAACTTCATCACAAGTAGGCTGTAAAAACTATCAATGTGACATTTGTTACTGTTTTTGCATTTTTTTTCTTTTAAAATAGAAAAATCATAAAATTTGTATTATAAAATATTGTTAACAACATATTTATAGAGTATTTAGGAGATAAATAGCTGTATAATATAACATAAATCATCCTAGTAAGTTTTTGAGTGCCGATCAGTTCTACCAATCATCTTTCAAAAATTCTGCTCGATTTGGAATGCTACGTTGTCACTTTATACCACTGTTGTAAATTAACATTTTATTTTTATTATTTTATGAATTTTTGTTAATCCTATGTGTAAAAATAATAACTTTTATCGATATTCCAGCACATTTACTATAATATGTTCTTTACTACAATCATAACCAGGAAAAATTTATTTATAATGCAGTAAGTGTTAATGATCATTTTAGAGGTAATAGATACATCAGCAAATCTCTGATAACTTTTGTCTCCGACGGTACGACCAGTTCCTCCTTAACTTCTGGTTCGGTAGTGGCATCTTACGGCAAAACGCCACACTAAAACATTTTAGTTGCATAATGTTGGCAGCACTAACTCTCCCAGCTGATTCGACACAAGCTGCGTTCTTTTGCTCGTCGTCGTGTTTTGACAGATAAGTGTCTGGTTATCAATTTGTTTATGGTTGTATAATGTGAATTTATGAAGAATTTGTATTTTTCTTGTATCAGGATGAATTATTGTAAAACAGGTAAGGTCTATACTTTGTAAATTTCAATTGAAACAGTAGTGTTGTCAATCTTATTTTGTTCGTGATTGTAATTTGAATCTTATGACGTATTTTCATTATCAAATTGTTGATGGTTGACATTAATTTACATATTTACTAATAGTGATTAGTGTGAGAATCCAGAATAATGTTAAGCGAAAATCCATATTATTTTTATCACATAAAAACAAACTGCTTTATCATTCTTGGCACCAGATTTTACTTCTACAATTTTATATGACCTTCGTTCTTCTTTTTATTAGTTTATTTCCTCAAATGGTGAATCATTTGAACTAGTATTGATCTGAAATCCTAGATAAAACGTAGGCGAATACGCTTTTCATTCAACAAACAACATCATTTAGTCTTTTGCCAGCCGTGCTTGGTGATACACATAACATAGTGAAATATTTTTAAAATCGCTAGGTAGGTAATTAGAATTACAAAATTGTAAGTACACATGAATAATGATGTCATTATGATAAGCCGTAGAGAAAATTTTTAAAGAATTACGCATCGCGTTTAACATATTTCTGTTTTGCTTTAAAATATCGACATGTAGAAGGTAAGTATTTCTTAAGTTCCACGTCATTTTTTAATGCATACAGTACTTAGAAATGTATTTTATCCATTCTAATTATTGCCGGTTCAACCAACAGTTTGATTATAATGCTAGACTATCCTTTGCAAATTAAATACATGTGATTGTTGTGATACATTGTCCTATCTGTCTATTGTTATTTGGCCTTCGAAATAACAACATCATTTTTGCACGCGAATATTTAAATCAATTTTATATACATTTTAAAATTTAAATAATTACTGGTCAACGATTTTATTCGAGATTTTATTTCATCTGTACCTGTAAGTTCGCTATTATTGATACTCTATTACACATTTTATTCGTTATTCCTTTTTTAAACAAAGTTTTAGTACCTAGTATTAATTATTTAATAAAATATTTATAAATTATAAATAGTAATTAATAGGTATTTCTCAAGTAATACATTTTTACTTATTGGTTAGTCTTTAAAGCTACGAAGTTATAAAATATAATAAAATATAAATAAATCACTACTATTAATTACCTAGTGCGTGTACTATAATAGATAATTAAAATATAAAATTTATTAGCTCTTAACACAGCTTAGAAATTAATTATTTATTTAAACAAAATCGAAGTACTAAACTTTATTAATTATTCAGTGAAATTTGTTGTAATTTTTAAATATTTATATTCTAAGTTGAGTTGGATCCAGTGAAATTGTTAGAAAAACGATGATTTAGGCCTAAGGAATCCATTGGGTAATTAAATTTGACATGAGATTAAAAAATTTGTTGCCAAAGTGATTACTTTGTAGATACTGTTGATGTCACATATAATTTTTATTTAATATCCTGGTAAGAATATTCTGAAATATTTTATTGATTCGATTATTTATTATATCACATTATAGCTTCTGATGATGAACTTATATTAGAAAATATTCGAAACGTTCAATAAAGGATATCAATATGTAATTATTGTCACATCATTTTATTTAATTACCCAATGGATTCCTAAGGCCTATATCATCGTTTTTTTAAATATTTAATTTTTCATTATTCATTGTTTTCAATAATTTACGACCTACAATATACAATAGGTAAATCATTAATTTAATTGAAAACAAATTAGCTTCCAATTAAATTTTTTTAGTTATTTTAAAAAGTACTATTTCGTGTAGATAAAATTGATACAACAATATTAACAACCCTATGAATAATGATAATCAATAAAAATTATAATATTAAAATTCTCCATTTGGTCTACACTACATAATTACGTACGTTGACAAACATTTATTTTTAGCGACACAATTTTATATGTACAAAATTTTGTACCTTATTATTACATTATTATAAGTATGTTTAATATTAAATTACATCATTATCTAATGAAATAACGATCTACATCTTTATTTTTGTAAATAATGATTCAGTATTTTTCTAAGAATAATTATTATCTAAACAAAGTATGTTAGTTGTTAGATTTAATAATCGTGGAAAACTTGTTAAAAAATTTAGCACGAAATATTTTACATACTTTTTTATGTTTCCTCTGTTCATTTTTTAAATAACAGTTATTACTATTGAAGTAATTCTGAAAATAAATAAACTGCCAAAAACTTAAAATTTAATACAATATCTTTCTTCTAACCAATTTAGATGTTATAGCTTCACATTTAGCTGTAAGTCATCTTTATAAATGAATATTTTTTGCCATATTTTATTTTACGAAGAATCCAGAAGGAAAACTGGACGGTTTGCGGATATTCCAAGAATAATTTGTAAAAAATACAACCTACTTTCATGAGCGCCGACTCTTAAAAGTTAGCCTAGGAGCACATATTTGGATAACTATATCAAAACTAAATTAATAATGAACAAATTGCATGATATTATCTACTTATGTCGTTATTTCTTAAATACTAAAAATATGGGAATATCAACCGAAATGTAAATATTTTGAATACATTTTTCTAATAAAAAAGTACTAAACACGGTCGGAACTTTTATAACACTAAATTAACTAAGAAGAATAATTTATCAGAAAACCAATTTAATTTTAATATGTAATTTGTCTAGAAATTTTTCTGGGGTACAACCTGATAATTTATACGTAGTCGGCGCCTATGCTGTATACTGTCATTAATTTATGAAACCTGGGATTCCCACAGACGCACACATATAAACGGCTATAATTTTCATATTGAATTATTAAATTTAATTGAATATTACTTACAGTCCTTAACTGTATTGCATTAAGAGGTTTCTAATTTACTGCGCAATATTTTTATATTTTTAATATGAAATGAACTATTGGTAAATTAATTTATGTAATTATGCTAAGTAAGTCATACATAATTTATTAATTACATTTTGTATTACATGTTAAAATGTCAAGTTTATGTTATTATAATTCACTTTTTTATAGACCTCTACTCTAAAAATATTTCTAAATAAAAATATAAATAACTTGTTGCAACCTTCAATTTAAGTTTAAGAAAATCTCGAAAAAATGTATCAAGGCACCTGTAACTGTTGATTTAAATTTCAGTGGTTCATAATAAATTATTATTCACTCATTGATTGTCGTTTTAAAAACACTTTATACTTACATTATATGATAAGGTGTGGAATAAAATTTGAAATTTATTATAGTATTAGAAAATAAAAATTTCTTATTTCATTATTAGAATATTTTGGCTAATTTTTTCTCACTCAATAGTATAATTATTATTATCTTTTTTTTAGATATGCAGAGCCGAACATCTTGTGAACATCCTATATAATAAATATAAAGTTACGTGTTGCATTTTTATCGATTTGTTATAATAAAGGACAACCAAAATATATTTTGTAGCGTATATTTGTTATGTTTGATAATGGATAATATATGGGAAACATGTTAAACTTTATGTTTTAAACCAGTTTACGAATAAGCATGTATAAGTAAGTAATTTTTGCAATCATATTTTATCAACAGTATTGATTTTATTTTCATTTTTAATTGCTTATTAAAATGATTAAATGATTTCACCTACTTGCATGAAATTTACAATATTTTAAACTGTACCTACCTATTTTAACAAATTTCCAGTAATAAAATAATTTGTAACTTTGTTACGCGATATTGTATGCATCATTTTTAAACAGGAAAATTGCGTTTTTGTAATTAATATGTGCATATTTCACAATTAATTGGCAATAATTTCTAGAATATTATAAATAGTTACCGCAGTAGTTACAAATTAATCATAAATAGTTAGATTAATATTTTAAATGATGTTGTAAGTTTATTACAAGTGCGGTGTGAACATTTTTAAAATTACATTTACAAGGTGTGCTGTACTAACAAGTGTTTTCATTAATTAATGTAATGCTTACTAAGGGAATGGGCAAGGTCATAATTACATCTGATTAAAATAATAAGTTTTTTTTTTCATATTTATCACTCCGTTGCCCGGGCTAGCTTAAATCATAAATTATTGAGTAAATATTTTATTAAAATAATGTACTTAGTACATAAATTAATACACTGCAGTCTAATAAAATTAAAATCTACTTAAAATACACCATACTATACATGAATTACATTCCAACCGAAACAGAACTTAAATACAAGTCTTAATTTTTAATATTTCTAATTATATGTTTTAAAAGATACTAAGACTGTTTATCAGTTTCAAATATTTCTCAATAATACTTTACGTATCTATGACACATTACGCATATTGTGAATCATCGATATAGATACCTACTTACAAGCCCTAAATCACTTGAGTTTGCCCGTACGTAAAAGAAATAGTTTTTTGTTGTACAAAAGTTTAACTGAACGTCAAATTACAAGTATATTATTTATATTTATTGAAAACTGCAATACATTTTATACAATCTCAAACAAAATATGCAATCGAAACTTTATTGAACCGAATAATTTTTTTTAAACCGTCATAATTGAAGATTTGTGATACAGGCTGCATAAATTTGGGATTTTTTTCTCCAGAAAAGTATGTTCAAGACTTGTAGATACTATGCAACAATGAATTCAAGCAATTGTAAAAATAAATGTGAAGTTACACAGTGGTAATGTCGTTTATAGTAATTAGAGCAAACAACAACAAAATTTGCCAGCTGTATACTTAATTATCTAAATTATATTTAAAGTTACATTACTTAAAATATATTAAAGATAATATTAAATTTCATTTTTACTTTATTATACACAGTAGGTATAATGTAGGTAAGTCTAGGTATCATGAAAAAAATCGATGTCGGGATTTTCGTGGAAATACATGTTTTGAGGTTATCTGAATCCGTTTTGACCATTTTCTCAATGAAGTCTGTGTGTGTAAATGGATGGATGTGCGTCCGTACGTTCAATAACTCATGAACGAGAAAAGATAAAATTATTATGAAACTTGGTATTTATAAAGTTTAGGATAATGCGCAGAGCTGAAAAGATTTTGGTCACATTTCGAAAACTAGAAGAGGAAGTTTTCTTAACAATAAATTCAATTCATTTCAAATATGGAAGTAGCCACAAAAAATGTTTCAAATATAAAATGTTAACAATAATATAATATAAGAAATAAATATCGTTAAATCAATTTCCTATATTTGCTTTTAAATTTGAGAAAAATTATATTATGTGTGTGTATGAAAGTCTGTATGTGTGTGCCTACTATGCTCTTTCGTTCTGATTCATTATCTCAAATTCTATTGAACATAAAATTCTAATATTTTGCAATATACATTTGTACATGTTAATGAAGAGCTGAAAAGATTTTGGTAAAAATCTGCCTACCGGAAATGGTATTTTCTTGAAACATTCTAACATTTTTTGCAAAAAAATATAGGAAATTCTGCGATAGTTACAATTTGCCATACGACATTTGACAGAACAAATTATATTTTACAATATTTATTTAACATCTTACCAATAAAGGAAAATTATTTTTCAAAGATATAATATAATTTTACCTACCACGATTTGTAAATCACAATATAGGAAAAAAATGAAAATGTTAATGTGACAGATAAACAGACGTAAGTTACACAATTTTTGAAATGTTTGTGGCACCATTTTAAAAGAAATGTATAAATATTATTAACAACATAATGTAATAAAGTAATAATAAAGTTAAATTTTTATCTATAAAGAGCAAATTAGGTAAAGAACTAAGGACTATAAAATTTCAAAAAGTTAGTAAATTTATTGCAAAATTATAATAAGAAAGTCTAAAGACGGATTTATGCAGCCATTTACATTTACATTTAATTTAATGCACCGTTCTCATTTATGTTTTCAAATGTTACCATAGTATTGTATAAAATGAATATAAAGATACAAGATATTATATTACATCTCCTTATTACATTATACCTACTTGCATTTTGACTTTTATTTCAAGTTTTGTGCAACAAAAACGATTTTTTAATAATCAGAATTATCTAATCTAATCTAAGTACTGCCAAAAATATAATCAGCATTCTCTAATCCAATAGGATGCTCGTTTTTTTTAATACTACTGACTGACTGAATAACAACACGGACAGCACAGTATGTGAATGAGGAAAGTAAATGGTGGTATAAATCTGTAATCTCTCTATTTAAAAAAGTTATGCACAATCGTTGATAGACCGCGGGTAACGGAGGAAAAGCTACCATAAGTCATATGCTAGTAAAATTTATTTTAACACGGCAGTAAACTTGTTTTAGCTTCAACTGTGTTTAAGTTATTTTCTTTATTACTATTACAACGTAGTTACTTAATAATACAGCACCGTGTAAAGTAGTTTTAAAATATGGATGAAGCACTTATAAGGAATCGCCAATGGCATATTAAGAATAATGAGTAAGTAATTTTAAATATTTTAAATACTTTAACTAATAAGTGACGTTTCTGATACCGAGAAGATAATTACAATATTATCATATTATCAGTTTTTAGATAGATATCGGATAGATATAAATTTGTATTTTCAAGTAACAAAGTTTAGTCGATCACGCGAATTTGTGTTAACTTATTGTATTTTTTTAGCACAAACAAAATAACCATGGCGAACTTTTGGTTGAAGATGAAACTTATTATTTGGAAGAACTTGATAATAAGAAAACGAAGATGGATTTATTCAACTTTTGAAATAGTGTTACCAGTATTATTATATGTATTACTAGCAAGCTTGAATACATTAATTCCTGAGTTTCAAAAACAGTATATAAACGAGACTTACGAGTATCCAATTGAAGGTGGTACATTGCGAGATGGAAATTTATATTTTACGCCTAATAACTCCTGGACAGTTGATTTAATGACGAGAGTCAAAAATATGGCCAGATATAATTGTAATACTTGCAAATTCCGTAAGTAAAATCATTTATTATGTATTACCTACCATTTTTCCAAGATGAGTAATGTTATATTATTCAATGAGTGTTTATTAACAGAAATGGTACTAAGTAACATATTATTCTTTGAATATTGCTACTAATTTGTAGCATTAGTAAACAAAAAGCAAATTTAATGTACTAATTAAAAGTCGTAGATAAACTAATATTTATTGTAAATTATATTTAGGTGGATTTGACAATGAGGAAGAAATGGTAAACTATGTACTAGATGCAAAAGAAGGATATTACGATACATTATGTGTTGCATTTGATAATCCCGACAAAACGTTACCAAAAAAACTAGATTACAGAATTAGAGCACAGTCAACTTATATTAATCTAGACAAATTATATTCATCTCAACCACCGTTTCGAGCTTATGGTAATGAATTTGCTTCATATTTTCGATTGTATCTTCATATTTGTAACATTTTTCAGAAAACCAGTATTATGTTTGGAATAAATTTGTGGATGTTCAGCAGGCTGTTGATACTGCATTTATTAATATAATGAAACCTGACTTAGAGTTTAATATAACATACCAACAAATGCCAGATCCACCTCATTGGGAATCGAATTCTCTTAGCATGATTTTTTCGCAATTTATGCCAATTTGCACTGTTTCTGCTTTTATGTTAGTTCTTGTTGGAATTATTCAACGAGTTATGGAAGAAAAGGCTTCTGGAATAAAAGTAAGCCATCCGCGATTATTATTTTTCTGTAAAATAAATACGAATAATAATTTTGTATTGTGTTTTCATAGGAACTCATGAAAATGATGGGCCTTAAGGATTGGATGATATGGGTTGGATGGTATATCCACTCAATCTTATCCTTTTTAATTTCTATTACAGTCATAACAATTCTTATGAAAGTTGTTTTGGCTGAAGGCACAGTTCCATTAATTGAACATGGAGATGGATTTTTGCTATGGATATTCTTTTTCCTTTATGGTACATCCGGTATTTGTTTTTGCTTTTTGGTTAGCACTTGGTTTAAGAAACGTAAGTAAATTATATAATATTTCATTGATAAATAGAATCTATAAATTCAGCAAAAGATAAGATAAAATTTATAATTTAAAATTTTTATTTAGTAAATATTTTAAATTTTGGTCTGAAAATAAATACTTTTTTAATGTTTATTCATTCTTATCTCATCAATCTTTTATCTATTTATCTATTTCATTAATAAAAATACTCGTATAAAATTAATATTTAATATCATAATTATATCCTTTGTTTATAAAATAATTTATTTTAAACTTACAGCAATGTTGGGCTCAAGTGTAGGATCACTTATCTGGATTCTATCAGTGGTGCCTGTTATGCTATTAGATAAAAATGATGATCCAAACTCTCTATGGTTTGTCCGCAATTTCGTTTTATTATTTCCCAACTCTTGCCTCAGTTACGGATTTAAAACCTTGTATGATTTTGAAGAGAAAGGTAAAATATAGTCATAAATGGATAAAAATCCCTGACACATCCATTCATTCCATAATTTTACAAGAAATAACTTCAATCCCAGCCTCGATTCCAGCAAAATATCGCATCGTTGCAAGCAGCTTCCTAACACATTCATTCATATTACATTAGAAAGACATTAACTCAAATAACACATAACTTTGACAAGCATTTAATCAGCAATCAATTTATAAACTTGTAATGTAAAATTTTAATCTAACATCATATTTATTATAGATGTTGGTATGCAATGGAGCAATTTATATTCAGTGCCTACCGAATATTATCCGTACCACAGTATTGGGAAAATATTTTTAATGTTAATCGTGGATTCTTTAATATTTTTAATATTAACTTGGTACATTGATGGCGTAAATCCGGGAGATTATGGACTAGCAAGATCATGGATATTTCCTTTCCAAGTAATATTTTACGTAATTTCAAATATTATTTCTATATACTTATTTTTTTTATAGAAAAGTTACTGGTGTTCAAGAGTGGAGCAATCTCCAGAAACGGTGGAAGATACCATAGATTCAAGAGATGAAGTAGAAGCTGTTTCTCCGGATTTATCGGCTGGAATAAAAATAAGAAATCTGCACAAATCATTTAATAAGAAGAAAGCTGTGAATGGACTAAACTTAGATGTTTATAACAATCAGATTACTGTTCTTTTGGGACACAATGGAGCTGGTAAAACTACCACAATGAATATCGTTACTGGTAAGAATTTTATCTTCAAATATGAAACTTATTGGGGTGAAAAATACTCAAAATATCAGTCATACAACATTATATTCTTCTTATATTATCGACGTTCCAGTTTACACTTATACCTTATTCAGAGATATCAGAGATATAAAATCATACAGTAATTCATGTTTTTCCGCATCCACTCTTAGATATACGAATGTTCATTTGGAGGCTATCCGCACATACTACTTCTAAAAACGATTATATGCATGTAATATATGTACATAGACAAAAAATACTCAGGAGCAATGATGTGTATTAATTTATCAACTGAAGATGGAAAACATTGATGTTCGAGCAAATATGCTGAATATTCGTCAGCAAGTATGAATTTTTATCCACACATGCAGAAATTTCCCGAATACCGATTATTTGTAGGCAAATAAAGCAACTATAGAATCGGGGTTATATACATTCGTGAACATTCAGTTTAGAAAATTTCGTACATACAAAAGCATAAAACACATGTCAAAATCAAAATCAGAAAATCGAACCTACAGAATTATTGTATTTCCTATAACACCACAGTCGATTAAAAAGTCACGTAATATCCTTATTGTATAATTTTATTTTCATAGGAATGATTGCACCATCCAGCGGATCAGTTATAGTTGACGGTTATAGTGTACGTACTAATATAGACCAAGTTAGAGAATCTTTAGGTTTATGCCCTCAACATAATGTTCAGTTTCCTGATTTGACAGTGGTTGAACATTTGATGTTCTTTGCTATGGTAAACATACTTATTTAAATATTGATTAGAACCATTTATAATGTGCTTGTTTTATTTTAGCTAAAAGGAATGCAAAAAGACAAAGCTAAAGAAGAATCCTTAAATTACTTATCTCGATTGTGTATGAGCGCTAAAGCAAATAAAAGAGCTAGTTCATTATCTGGGGGTATGCGAAGACGTTTATCGTTAGGTATGGCTCTAGTTGGAAACACAAAAGTTCTTATGTTAGACGAACCAACTTCGGGAATGGATCCTGAAGCTAGAAGAGAAATCTGGGACTTACTTCTGGTAAGTTTATATTTTTCTGGTGTCTTTTCTCTTGGATGTTCTTAATTCATGGTATTTATTTTTTTAGAGCATGCGTGGAGAAAGAACAATTTTAATTACAACACATTACATGGAAGAGGCAGATATTTTAGGAGATCGAATTGCTATCATGCACACTGGACAATTAGTTTGTTACGGAACTTCGTTGTTCTTAAAGAAACATTATGGTAAGTTCCATTATTTTTAAATCCTTTATATTAACTTAACCGTCTTGTCGTCGTGCTTGCTTGCTTGCGTACGGCAAAAAAACAAAAGTCAAAAATTACCCACTTTCCGGTATCCTATCGAGCTGTTATTTTGCAAATAGACTTTTGTCACCTAACAATGCACTTTGGCAAAATTTCAGATTCTCCGCCATCTTGAAACAAAATGGCGGCTAGCTATCTCAAAATGTACTGCACCGATTGCGGTCAAATTTGGTACAGTAATAGCCAAGGATCTAACTTATGATATAGATATATTAAAATGTCAGTCCGCCATCTTGAAACAAAATGGCGGACAGATATCTCAAAATGTACTGTAACTATTGCGTTCAAATTTGGTACAGTAATAGCTAAGAATCTGTCTTGAAACATAGGCATATTAAAATGTTAGTCCGCTATCTTGAAACAAAATGGCAGCTAGCTATCGCAAAATGTACTGCACCGATCTGGTTGAAAAACAAAAGTTTAAATAAATATCGATCGAGTCTCATATATAAAGGATTTATAGTGAAAAACTTTGTTTTTACGGGTTCATTTTTTATCAGATTTGTTAGGAATTACTTGAATTATACAAACAAAAGCTTCATTAAATGCATTGGTTAGTTATCTAGCTTTTGGATCTATTTCCAGTGAACAATAGAATCTTGAATTGTAAACACATTAGTTTGTCCGACGCGTTTATACCTTTTGGTACGAAAGTTACAACCATTTTTATTTTTTATCTGGGCACTTGCGTGACGTAATACATGACCAACGTAATTCTCTGGATCATACAATGGAGTCACACCTTCGTCACACATCTTCGAAATTGACACAAAACACAAGGTTTATCACAGTAGAACTAAGCTGATAATATCACTAAAAGCTTATACCAGCATGCTACGGTGATCATGTGTACGTCACACATGATTACAGCACAATATCGCGAGCTTGTAGCGGCGTAATGCGACGATTGACAGATTTATTTTAATACATTATTGTAAACATTTTATATATCTACTAGAGATTTTTGAAATAAATATGACCGTTCATAAGTTTCCAATGCCTTTAAATGGCATTCATACATGCATATCTATTAGCCTTTTATCAGCTTTTTTTCAACTTGGATGTGGCAATCTCATATACTGTGAGTTATTGATATAGACATAAATTGTACCGTGTATGGGGTTGAGTTACCAGCCAGCAGCAATGAACCCACGGGTATTCATGATTGTAAATGCAGAGAACACCACACAGGAGATTTTTGTGCAGTTTAACTGAAATGTGTACCTGACTAGATTAAAGTATAATCATATACTTAATTATACTAGTGGTCATTGAAAGTGCAACTCCAAAAAATAAAAGAAATATATGGATGAAATTTAGCACAGAGGTAGTTTATTATTAGTACTTAGTATAAATGATTAAAATTTGGAAATAAAATTTGGAAATACTATAAACTTGTCTATCAATTATTTCTGCCAAATAATTTACCTCGACGAATACGACCATTTCAATATGAACAAGTTAGTAAATTTGATAGAGGCCGTATCGTGGGTATGTGTGAGGGCGGTTTATCACTGCGTGACATAGCGGCTCGTGTAGACCGCAACATTAGCACGATTTCTCGCATATGGAGACAGTGGGTACAGAGAGGTTCAGAGAGTCGACAGTCAGGATCTGGAGCCCGTCGAAGGACTTTAGAGAGGGCGGATCATCATCTTCGTCAGCTTGCTCTGCAAGACCGCATACAAAGTGCAGCTGCTTTAACTCGACAGTGATGGCCAGTAACAAGATTCCCTCAGATTGGTGCAGAGATAGGCAAATATGGAGTGGCATGAAATTCATCTGAAACCACAATTTCTCTTAACTTACAAATATTGACGTCGTATTCGTCGAGGCATATGATCACAACAAAATTTCAGCTATTATAATAATTATTTTACAGAAACAATAGATAGATAAGTTTGCGCGATAATTATGGTTGAACCTAGTGTTGAACCTGTATATTTCCTGAACGGCTGCACTCACCAGGCCTCCTATTCTAATAAATTGAAGTCGCTATGGTGACTTTTCACAACGCCACCAACTGACGCAAAACACGAACTAAAACAGCAATAGTGGAATAAAGTAACTTTATTCCACTATTTCACAGCAATGCATTTATTTCTTACAATCTTGATCTAGAATTTGATAAATTATAAAATGACATTTTGTAAAACGAATTAATTTTGAATAAAAGTTTTTATTGTGGATAAAACGTTATATTGTATTCGTGTTTTAGTTGTGCATTATCCACTCAAAAAATTAAACGTTCGAAATTCGTTCTCGCATTTAAACATTTTGTCGTGGATAAAACGCCATCTAAAACACTTATACAATAAATAACTATTTCATGCCTAGTCATTTTTACTTTCAACTTTGTTTACTTGTCATGACAACTTTTTCTAAAATTTGTCACAGCTCTGATGATTTGTCACAGCTCTGATGATTATGCAAACCTAATTTTATTATAATTTTAAGCTTAATTGCCGATTTAAAAAAAATAGAATACATCACGCGTCATAAAAATGTCTTTGCTTGACTCGGAGGCTTTGAAGAAATGCTCGGACGCTGCGCATTCTTCAAACGCCTCCTCGTCTGCAATGAAACATTTTCATGACTTGTAATGTAATATACTATTTCATCTTTAAATAAAAGTATAATAGAATATTACACAAATAATACATGTTTACATACAATTTCGCAAATATTTCGAATAGATAAATCCGTTTGTATACCGGGTGAGGCATTTAACATGTTTTTCGAAAATATTTCGAAAACAAAACATTTTACGCAGAAATGACCTTGGTGAAAATGGGCCCCATAATGAGGTCTTGCAAAAGAAAAAAAAGTATCTTGTTTTTTCTTTAATTCGAATTAGCAAGTTTTAAATAGTCGTTAGATATGATTTAAGTTTTAAAATGTTTGTTTATATATTATGAAAAAACGCTTCAAAGTTGAATGCATTTGAAATGTCGCCAAAATTGTGGCGTACGTAAGCCTATTCCAAGCAGAGCCAATCATAAAACAAGAAAGTGTAGGTATTTCACAGAACTTATATGTTAATGGATAGATCACTTCAGAAATAATTGAATATAGAATAAAGTTTATATTATACACTTGGATAATCTAGTGTACGGTTAATTAATACAATTTTATCAAATCTTTATTATTTAATTGTTATTTTTATTTAAAAATTGAATCTTATAATTTTCTAACCATTGGGTATCAATCCATACATAATAGGATCTATGGTTGTTTTGACATTTCAGTTTCTATTGCGCAGCTGCGAAGTCTGCTACTTTCTGATTGGGTAGCAGTAAAACAGGCCAACATACGTCACTGGACAAGGGGAGAAGTGGTGCAATTCAGCCGCATTTTGAACAAAATGATTTTTAAAGTTAATTTTTTCAATAATAGAGATAAATTTTGCTAAAAATACGAAATACGGGTCTCATGTTTTTTATTATTCTTTCTATTAAAGCAGTAAAAAAAAATCAGTGCAAGACCTCATTATGTAATATTGTTTTTCACCCAGGTGGCGTTGTTGTCGCTAAAAGAAGGTCAACTAATTTTTTTAAAAATGGGAACCCCTATTTTTTAATGCAGATTCAGATTTCTCGTTAAAAAGTAGGAAAAATTTACTTAACTTATTTTCTTGTCAGCCTGATAGATGGCGCTGTAATCGCGCAAAATGATAATGCGTTGGGATTCATTTATGAAATATCAAAATACCAACTATTTCAAATATCATTATTTTTGAAAATTTTCTTTTGCATGATGTTTAGACTAGTTTTATATGAATTCTAGTGAAACAACTAAATTCTATCTCCACGGGTTCAAATGTTACAGTAAGATAAAAATTGAATTTTAAGAATTTGATTATCATTTTTCGCGATTACAGGCTGACAAAAAAATAAGTTAAGTAAATTTTTTTTACTTTTTAACGAGGAATCTGCAATCAAAAATAGGGGTTCCCATTTAAAAAAAATCTGACGTGGACACCACATGACTTCCTTGTACGCCTATTAAACTGTTCATACTTTTCTTAATAACTAAAATGTAGAATAATACAAAAAAATCTGACTTTATTCTTTTAACTTATTATACAAATATATTAATATATAAGTACTACTACTACTGCTACTATACTCACAAATATATTTAAATCATTTTATTTAAACTGCAGAAGAAGATATAAAGCATATTTTACTATTGTCACTGTCATGCAGGGCCGTTGCGTGGCATGGAGCGGAGGAGCGACCGCTCCAGGCGCCTTATGAAAAAGGCGCCAAAATGTAAATTGAAAAAAGTAATTTGTTTTACTATACCTTACAATAAATTCCTAGTTTCAAAATTAACATTAAGTTAAAAAGTAATACATTGTCACACTTACGTTCCAATAATTCATTATGTTTTCTTAAAATTATAGCACGTAGCACTGTTGTAAGAATATCAGGTATAACAACTGTTTCCCACGAATTAAATGTATGGTTAACAGAATTTACCAGTATTTAAATAAACTGTGTTCTGGGAAGTTGTTTGTAGTTACACGAGTAAAAGAATAAAATATATCACGGTTTATAAATCAGTAAGTGTTTCTGTGACTGTTACTAGGACTACAGTGAATAATTTTTGTATGTGTGTAATACCTACATATAAGCATATTTATTATAAAAGTGTAAGTACCTACGATAAATAGAAAATTTAGTTTTTTTGTAATAATATCTTTGAGAATGAATGAATGATATAATGTTTAATAGAGCGAGAGAAGTGAGAAGTGCCACTATTATCTGGTTACATTAGGTACATTTATAATTACCTAAACAAGAGTAAAACATGTGTAGTTTTTCATAACCGAAAGTTCAAATTTGAGATACCAATTTTACTTTGAATGGGCTGAAGAAAAAATTTTGCGCATGAAATAGGAAAAAAAAACAGTAAACCACATCTCTTAAAAAGTGTAACTTTTAATTATAAGGCATTTGACCTTGAATGAAAAAAAAATTGCCTGCGGCGCATTTTTTTACTCTATATTCATTATAATTTCTTCAAATTTGACCTCCTCCCCCCAAAACGAAATTCTAGATCCGCGCCTGAGAAGGGAGGTGTAGGGCGCCAAAAAATATTTTTGCTCCAGGCGCCAAAATACCACGCAACGGCCCTGCTGTCATGTCATTATCATTTAAATTTTACGTAGTAACAAATGTTAATCGATCATGGACTACAAGATACCGAAATACTAAATTATAAATATATACTTTAATTATTCTTAAATGATACCAGATACAAAAATATTTATAAAATACCGATTGTAGATAATAATCACATAATCTTTCATTTAAAATAAAAAAATTTGTCTTAAATTAAATATTTATCGAAATATTTGAAAAAAGTACTACTTCCGGTTTGTAGATTGAAACAAAAAATAGAAGGTGCACAACTAGATGCTATAACAGTCCTAAATACAAAATTTTAACTTTCTACGTCTAACCGTATTTGAGTTATGCGACATACATACGTACGTACGTACATCCGTCCGTACGTACAGACGTCACGACGAAACTAGTCATAATGAATTCAGAAAAGGTCAAAACGGATATTTCCGTCAAAATCTGAGAACCGAAATTTTTCGCGATTACAATACTTCCTTTACTCCGTACAAGGAAGTAAAAATGAGTTGACCTTGTTTTCGCGACAACAGCGCCACCTGGGTGAAAAACAATATTACATAATTATGGGCCTCTTCTGTACGATATTTTTCACCCAGGTCATTTCTGCGTAAAATGTTTTGTTTTCGAAATATTTCCGAAAAACATGTTAAATGCCTCACCCGGTATAATCATTTCCAACAGAGAAAAATCAGCCATTCAATAGCAAAACAAACCAACATTTTTAAGTTAAAACTGTGAGATCGCGATACACAAATACAAATTTACCACAAAAATCGTGCTCTCTAGCACGGTGATCGTGGTAACGAATATGTGCGAAAATTTACCGCCGTTTTCAGTTACCGCGTTTCAAATTAGTACTGACATTCTGAAAAAAATTACCATGGTACATGTGGTTTAATTTTGGAACATACCCTTAATTTTATTAGATAATTAATATTTATGTCATTAGTAATTTATAGTAATTGTTCTTATTGTAATATTATAATGTATTTTTATTTGTTAGCATTTTGTGATTTAATTATTTGGGAAAATGTAAAATTTTGTGTAGCGAATTTGTAAAATAAAAATCTGCTATATCCACCACAGTACTTCCCCGACTATAAGTTTTAATAACTTATTTCGTAACGTTATGCTTTATTCAGCAAAATTTAAATAAATTTATCTTTTTTCCCAAACTATTTAAGTTGATACCAACTTGATTGAATATCGCATAAATGTCATTTTTTACATTTTTACTAAATTCGTCTCCCCGAGAGCTTTAAATTGACACAAAACTCGGTATAATTTGAATAATGTATTTTAAAAAATTGACGATCGGTTAAATGTTATTTTTATCTTTCTACTAGAATTATTTTCCCGAGAGCTTTAATTTGAATACCACACACGATAGTATTTTAATAAAAATAAAATAAATTATGTTTATAAAGTTGGTACCACTGGTTGAATAAAAAAATTAGAATAATTTTTTTAGAAACAATTGACAATCGCATAAATGTCATTTTTTACATTTTTACTTCCTTGTACGAAGTAAGGAAGTATTGTAATCGCGAAAAATTTCGGTTCTCAGATTTTGACGGAAATATCCGTTTTGACCTTTTCTGAATCCATTATGACTAGTTTCGACGTGACGTCTGTACGTACGTACGTACGGACGTATGTGTGTCGCATAACTCAAATACGGTTAGACGTAGAAAGTTGAAATTTTGTATTTAGGACTGTTATAGCATCTAGTTGTGCACCTCCTATTTTTGGTTTCAGTCTACAAACCGGAAGTAGTACTTTTTAAAAATATTTCGATAAATATTTAATTTTAGACAATTTTTTTTATTTTAAATGAAAGATTATGTGATTATTACCTACAATCGGTATTTTATAAATATTTTTGTATCTCCTATCATTTAAAAATAATTAAAGTATATATTTATAATTTATAGTATTTCGGTATCTTGTAGTCCATGATCGATTAACATTTGTTACTACGTAAAATTTAAATGATTATGACATGACAGTGACAATAGTAAAATATGCTTTATATCTTCTTCTGCAGTTTAAATCAAATGACTAAAATATATTTGTGAGTATTAGTATAATAAGTTAAAAGAATTTTTAATATTATTTTACATTTTAGTTATTAAGAAAAGTATGAACACACAAGGCGTACAAGGAAGTCATGTGGTGTCCACGTCAGATTTTTACTAAACTTATCTCCCCAAGCGCTTTAAATTGACACAAAAATCGATATAATTTGAATAATTTATAATAAAAAAACGATTGACGATCGTTTAATGATATTTTGTTTTTTTTACTAGAATTCTTTTCTCGGGAGCTTTAATTTGATAACCACACACGATAGTATTTTGATAAAAATAAAGAAAGTTATGTTTATAAAGTTGGTACTACTGGTTGAATAAAGCTCATTAACGAACTTGAAGTCAGAATTTGGCTCAAGATCTTAAATATAAAATTTCAGTTCAAAATTCCAACGCGTTTTTAAGTTATGCAACATCCAGACAGACCCACAGACCGACTTTTTTTAAATTATGTTTTTTGGGTTCAGTAGGGTCTAAAACATATACCTATTAGGTATAGGTATTATATTAGCTAATAGGTATATGGTCTAAAACGTGAAGATTCACCAAAATCTCGAACTGTCAAAAAATCACGATTACAATATTTCCCTCTATTACATAGGTCGGGAAAGTAAAAAATTTATTTGTAAATAAATTGCGCTTTAATTTTCAAACAGTACGGGTAAGAACCATACAAGATAGCAGGGAAACAAACCAAATTCCTCTCTACCCCGCCAACCCCACTGACTTTAGTTCGTGATCGCGAAGGGAGCGCTGCAAACATTATTTCGCTAGTTGGTATGTAGGATTTCTGTCTTGTCAGTAACTTAGTCTATGCTAGTCATAATGGATTCAGGAAAAATCAAAACGGATATTTTCGTCAAAATCTGAGATCCGAAATTTTTCGCGATTACAATACTTCCTTTTTACTCCGTACAAGGAAGTAAACACATATCTGATTGTGTTAGATTTAAAAAAAATTTGTTCAATATCAACAATTTATTTGATTTTTGAACGATTTATGCCAACAGGCGTAATTTATTTTAGCAAAGGACTATAATGAATTTATTACGGTACTCAAGTTCCATAATGAAATATCAAGTACCTAACTCGATTCCACACCTCGTTACTAAGACAGTTTTAAACTCAACTATTAGCCCAGTAAAATAAGGAAAAATACCTACAAAAATTGAGGGCGAAAATTTTATTCTTTTAAAAGATAGTTATTGACATCTTCTTCAAGAATAGCCAACATCCGGAGCTCTACCCCCTGTGCTTCGCTCCCACTGCCCCTTTTAGTGGATGAAAATCACATTTTTTAAATTAACGCTTCTCCTTTAAGATTTTATTAAAAAATAAAAATATCTATTTGTAGAACAGAAAATTCTCTTTAGGATAGGCTACAAGTGATTTTCATGAAAACACATTGTTTTCGAGAAAATATATTTTGACAATTTCCAATTGTTTCAAATAGTCGACATTTTTTCTCAACACACAAAAATAGCTGCCATTCATTAACGTATTATAATATCGACTTCCGGATTTCAGCATTCAATTTCTAGGCCATTTTTTAATAAGAAACATTTATTTTAAAACAATTTGGATCTCCAGTTTAAGCACTGTTAAAAAATTCTACGATAGAATATTTTTAAAATTTTCTAAATTTTGTATTTAACCAACTGTATCTGCTAAACGGATAGAGATATCAACTTCCGGTTTTAAAAATTAAATTTTTTAGATATTTTTGTATAAGAAACATTATTTTTATAGTTTTGTAAGCTGTGGGTTAGCCAAAATTTGAAGATCTTCTTCGAGAGAAATGTAGACATTATAGAAGGCTATTTATTAAAATTCTTGTATTTAATCAACCTCTACCAAAGATTTTTTAAATTTTATGAAATATGTATCAAATAGAAAATTGTTCCAGGAATCTAATGCTGAAAATTGGGAGAAAATATCTTAATTCGTTAAGAAGTTACAGTTGATACAAAATTTGAAAAAAAAACTTAATTTCTACATTTTTCTCGGAGGAAATCTTCAAATTTTGGTTAATCCACAGCTTCCAAAATTTTAAAAATAATATTTCTTATAGACAAATTTCTAAAAAATTAGATTTTTAAAACCGGAAGTCGATATCTCTATTCGTTTAGCAGATACAGTTGGTTAAACACAAAATTTAGAAACATTTTAAAATATTCTATCGAAGAATTTTTTTAACAGTGCTTAAAATGGGGATCCAAATTGTATTAAAATAAATGTTTCTTATTAAAAAATGCTCTAGAAATCGAATGCTGAAATCTGGAAGTCGATATTGTAATCCGTTAATGAATGGTAGCTATTTTTGTGTGATAAGATAAAATTTTACTATATTTAAAACAATTGGAATTTGTCTAAATATATTTTCATGATTTTCTCGAATACTATGCGTTTTCATGAAAATCGCTTATAACCTATCTTAAAGAGAATTTTCCGCTCTACAAATTGGTCTTTTGATTTTTTAATTAAATCTCAAAGGAAAACAGGAAAAGGGATAATTTAAAAAATGTGATTTTCATCCAATAAAAGAGAGTAGTGGGGGCGAAGCACAGGGGGTAGAGCTCGGGATGTTGGCTATTCTTGAAGAAGATGTCAATACCTATCTTTTAAAACAATAAAATTTTCGGAGCAAATTTTTGTCTTATTTTACTGGGCTATATCCGCTCCATTCATTTGTTGTAATATTGTTCATTATTATAAAATATATTTTTCTTTTAGGAACTGGCTATACTCTTTCAATTTTACTAGCCCGGGATGTAGATATAAGCACGTTAACAACCGCAATATCAACATTTGTACCGCACGCATCAGTAAAAAGCGTTTCTGTTGGTTCAGTTAAATTTGAATTACCTACAAACGATACCAGTGCCTTATCAAACTTGTTTTCAAGTTTGGAAGATAACAAAGATGAACTTGGCATTGCTAGTTTTGGTGTTTCCATTACCACCATGGATGATGTATTTTTAAAAGTTGGAAAAATTGCTGACGAACACAATAAAGAGAATAATACTAATTCAGATGATGGATCCGAAACGATGTTGTTAAATGGTCATAACAATGATAACTTAGAAAGTTAGTACTATACTGTATCACTTAAATTCATTGTTAACTTATTTATTTATTGCAGAACATTATAATACTGGTTTCAGTTTATTTCTTCAACAATTTTGGGCGCTTTTCCTGAAAAGAATATTATATTCTCGATATAAACTATTTATATTCGTAGCTGCGGTAAGTTCAAAAATTTGTATTATTAATGATTTGTTAATAATATTAAAATTTTAGATAATAATGCCAGTAATTTTCGAAGTATTAACTATAATTTCAAGTCAAACCGGCAATAATTCTAGTAAAAATATAAGGCGAGAATTGCATCTTAGAATGTACCCAGATACACAAACATTCTATTCGTTTGATAAAGAAAATGAAAAACTTGCTGAATTTTACAACAAAATTGTCAAAGGCCAGAATTCCAATCCAACTGTCGCCCCACAAGTTTCTGATGGTAATTTTCACAATAATTTAATACATTAAAAAACACTAAAACTAAATCAGTAAGCGTTTATTAAGTAGTATATTTGTGTGTAAATGGTAATAGATAACAGATTTTAGTAAAACTTACCTTTGGATCAGGTATTAAGTATACTCATATCGAATTAATTAAAATTTTATGTGTACTCAAAACATTCAATGATATTTCCTTATACTGTCCGTTATACAGGCCCTTCAGGATAAAAACTAAATAGCAGATACTACATGATATACAGATCACGAATCAAAAATATTTTTTTCAAAATTCGCAAAATAAATTGTACTCTAAATGGCAGGTACTACAATGATGTACTGATAACGAAATGAATTTTTTTTAAATTCGTAAAATTCATTACACTGTACGTGAAATAAATAACAGTTTTAGTGCCACTGATTTCAATTAAATAGTTATTTATCTACGACTACTATGAAAAGTTTATATTTATGCTTTCAATTGTCAACGTAAAGTTGATTGTTACTGAGGATCAAGCAAAATAGCAATTTATGTAACAAGTATATAATATAGGGTTTTATTGGCGAGACAGTTTAGGGGACGAGCGAGCGCAGCGAAGCGAGGCACATAAATGGGCGAGTCAATAAAACCCTATTATATACGTGTTGCATACAAGATTTTATGTTTGACTGCCCTATACGCAAGATTTTCTATTATCTATAATGACATTTACAAAATGACACATTTGACAAATGACAAATTAAAATTTAATCTCTAGCGAAGTGTGCCTTTTCTATTATTATTTTATTATTTCTATTATTTTATTTTACTAGTAAAATAAAGAAACTTTATTTTACTAGTATTATAAAGAGCTGCTTTATTGCTGCAAAATTATGTTATAAACAGTACTTTATAATGCAGTCGTACATAAAAACATTTTATCTTACAGTAGTGGCTATTGATGTACATTATACATTTGTTTTTAGTGACTAAAAATAAATCTTATTCACAAGTGACTAAAATGATTCATTATACACAATACTGTCAGTTTTAAAATTAATTTTATTTATTTTAATATAATATACTATTATAATGCATTGATTAGGTTGTTAGGTAGGTACATACTTTTATTAACAAAAAGGTATCCGATGTTCTAACTAGAAATCTATTTATTTTGTCTCTTGAAAAAACCGACAATTTCTAGTTTAATATAATAAGCTGCTACTGTAAGATAAAACGTCGTATATCACACGTGAGTGAAATGTCATTATACATTCGTGAGAATTATCACACTCGCGCTATATTTCACTCACTTATAATATAATGTACTATTATTGCGCGTTTCCTATGACAACGCGCATTAAAGTATTTTATTGTTTACATAAAGAAAATGACAGAAGCAAACAAAAATTATTGTTTATTTATTTCGATATTATTGGTATCGTCATGATTGATTGAATTAACTAAATGCCATTATTTTTAATATCAAATAATTTCAGTCGTAGATAAAATTATGTGTGTATTACGAGCGTAAAGTGTCTTTGTTCCTCTTGCACTATTAGCGTGCGCGAGTAACAAAGAGTCACTTTACGCTCTTAATACACAAATAACTATTATGACAAACTTTAATATTACAAATTTTATTATGCAAGGTTTGTGGACAAAAATAAATGTTCATTTATAATATTAGGTAAGTAATTATTTAATTACTTTTTAATTAATCTAATTTTTGGTCATATTAAAAACTACTAATTGAAACAATGGCACTTCTTGTGCAATAATTTTTTGAATTTTGAAAAAGAATTATTATTGATTTGTTATCAATGTGTGTATAGACTTGTTAAACGTTTATTGGCATAAGGCGTTTTTTTTTAAAAAAAATGGGTATGTTATTTTATTATATTTTTCCACAGCAATCGTAGCAGTAGGAGAAGACAATATAGATAAATATCACAGTACTTTAGTAACAGCCGCAGAAATGAATTACACCGATAATAAAATGGTTTTAAATGCAATGTATGGAAGATTTCCAATACACAGCCCACCAATTTCAATGAATTTAATTACAAACGCGTTAGTTAAATTTGCAATGAACAGTGATGAATATGCAATTAATGTTGCAAATAACCCTTTACCAGAAAGATCAGATTTTGGATTAGAAGTTAACGGAATAATGTGGATGACTTTATATCCAATGGGTATGTAACAAACAATAAATTTTAATACGTTAGCGAAATATTAAATATTTTTTTAGGTGTAGCATTATTCGTCGGTATATTATTAGGTTTCCACACTGCAGAACG
The DNA here is from genome assembly GCA_947534325.1 of Agonum fuliginosum. NCBI lineage: Eukaryota > Metazoa > Arthropoda > Insecta > Coleoptera > Carabidae > Agonum > Agonum fuliginosum. Next base: position 10,635,582 of record OX384029.1, on the reverse strand, counting down.
TATATCAGGCGTTAAACATTTACAAATTATGTCTGGAGTATCAAGAATAATGTATTGGATTAGTAACTATTTGTTTGACATGTTAATATATATTCTTGTCACAATTATAACAATCATTGTACTCGTTAGTTTAGATGAAAGTTTTACTGTATCTACTTCAATACGTAAGTTATTAACTAACTTATTTGTTTATAAATAATTGTTACTATTTTATTTACAGTTGCATTTACGGCGTTACAAATTTTATTCGGACTTGCTCTGTTTCCCTTTTCGTACTTTTTCCACTACAGACCTACTGCTGGCAGTGTTGTTACGTTTAACATTTGGGTTAAAATAATTTTTGGTAAGATTAAGAATTCACTGATTGTAACCATTTTTAATGTATTTTTTTAAATAGGTACTGTTTTACCGATAGTAATTATAATATGGGAATATACAGATGAGAAAAAGGAAATTCGGAAAGCATTAACTTATATTTGCATGCTGTGTCCACATTTTGCGTTTTCTTATGGATTGAATAGATTAGCACCAAAAGCAGCAGAAATATATAAATGGGATAACATGCCTGATACTAAAAGGGAAACTGAATGCTCTTTATATCCTAAATACGCATGTTGCAGTAAGTTTTTTTAAATGATAAAGTCAAATAAAATAACACAACAATGATATAATTTTATAGACCCCGATAGTGATGAGTGCAAAAATTTGTACAATTTTTACGCAGGAAAACAATCAATTTTGACCCCAGTATTGTTTTTAATTGGAGAAATATTTTTATATTTCGCAATTTTCTTGTTCGTTGATTACGGCTTTTTAAGGAAAATATTCGATAGTTTTATAGATCTAATAAGAGGTACTACGCCTGCAGCAGATGATATTAATTTAGATTCCGATGTCATTGAAGAAAGAAGAAGAATTGCAGGTCAAATAAATGGTATTATAACAATTTTAAAATACTTAAAATAATTACTCATATATTTTGTTTGTTCAGGAGCTCAGAGAATGTCATCAGATCCAAACCGTAAGTTATGAAAATAAGTGTATTTTATACTTACATTTTATTTATTCTTTGTAGATTCAGATGTTTTGTTAGTTTCAAATTTGCGAAAATGGTTCGCAAAGTTCCACGCAGTTAAAGGTTTAAATTTCGGGGTAAAAGAAAGCGAATGTTTTGGTTTATTGGGTATAAACGGTGCTGGAAAAACTACTACATTTAAAATGTTAACCGGTGAAATTTTTGTTTCAACCGGTACTGCAAAAATTTTAGAATACTCTTTACTAAGAAACCAGAAAACAGTAAGACATCTAAATATATAAATTTCAGTGTGATTAACTATAAATAATTTCAGTATTTGAAACAAATTGGATACTGTCCACAATTCGATGCATTTAATTTCGAATTAACAACCAGGCAAATGTTAACATTTTTCGGGCGGCTTCGAGGTATTCCTGAAAATAATGTCAAAAGTGAAGTTAGCAAATGGCTTAATAAATTCGGTAAATATTTAATCTAGAATAAATAAACAAAGTATAATTTTGATCATTGTAGATATCATGAAATATCAAAATATCAAGAGTTTTAATTTAAGTGGAGGAAATAAGAGGAAACTTAGCACAGCTATTGCGTTAATTGGTGATCCTCCTTTGATTATGTTAGACGAACCTACTAGTGGGGTTGATCCCGTAGCAAGAAGAAATTTATGGAGTATTTTAGCTACTATGAGAAAATCTGGTCAAGCCATTGTACTTACTTCTCACAGGTAACTCTTAGTTATTGATGAATCAAAGACATTATAAAGATGTTCGTAGCGTCCAAGGGCGATAATTTTACAAGGCTTCAGACTAGGGATTGTAAATCCACCTGAGCAGTATAAAAATCAAATAGTACATATAGAACTAGAGCCAACGACAAAAAAGTCACACCATTTGCATAAAGTTGTAATCGTATTGTTTTTGAGTGGAAAGAAAAGTGTCTGTCTATTCATTTGTTATCGAAAACGTGTAAAATGAACGTAAATGTATAAAAATTAGATGGCAAGTCAATTCATTTGCATAATGTTTGTACCATAGTTGGTAACAGTGGTCTAATGACAAAAAAAGGAAGGCAGGCCATTTGGGCGTTACGAAAGTGTTTGTAGACGTCATCGGAAGCACGAAAAATTGATATAAACGATATGTCATCAATGTCAAAACTGTCACTGTCATAAATCATTTCAATTTTTCTTAAAATCATGGACTACAAGATATTGAAATGATTATAACAGTGACAGTTTTGACATAGGTTATAATATTTATCGTTTATTCGTTTACATCAATTTTTTCATGCTTTCGATGACGTCTGCTAACACTTTCTGCCTTCCTTTTTGTTTTCCACTGCTACCAACTATGGTACAAAGTAACAATAACAACATTATGCAAATAACTTGAATAGCCTACTAATATTTTTATACATTAAGCGAAAGGGTAGACAGACTCGCTTTTCCTTGTATAACCACGTAAGTGCAATACGATTTCATGTATTACAACTTTATGCAAATGATGTGACTTTTTTCTGTCGCTGACTCTTCAACAAATATAATAATTATGTCTTATGTAACGTATTAAGGTGGGCCACTCCTAGCCGTAAAATAGCGAAAATACTGCTCTGTAGTTATCTTAAAACTGAACTGAACTGACGGTTAGAAATGATACAATTTAAATTTGTTTATTGGGTTTAAACGTTCAAAAAAAAAGTATTTATTGATTGAGATAATTTAAGTCTCTATTTATGATGATAAAAGCCCGAATGGCCAGGGGTGGACGCAGAGTGGACCGCCTTAATTATTTTTTTTAATAATGTAATAAAATTAATTTGAATATTTGTTTTGAGATATTTTGTTCATTTATTATTTTAATTACTATTTATTTTTGTACACAGTATGGATGAATGTGAGGCATTATGCGACCGCCTGGCAATTATGGTAGACGGCCAAATGAAATGCATTGGCGATATTCAATACTTGAAAAGTAAATTTGGCCAAGGTTTTACTGCAATGATAAAATTACGACACATCACGTCAATCCAAAATAACGAAAATGGCGATCATGTTAACTTTGAAACAGAAGTTAAAAACTTAAAAACGACCATTGAACACAAATACATTTGCACGCTAAAGGATGAACACAAAGTAAGTTTCAATTTCATTTTTTATTGAATTTTTGTTTAAAACATATTTTTTAGGGTATGATTATGTATCATATAACCGACACGACTGCTAAAATAAGCGAAATCTTCAAGTTTATGGAGGGATTAAAACAAAACCAAGCAATCGTGGAAGACTTTACAGTTGGTGATACTAGTTTAGAACAAGTGTTCCTATCTTTCGCTAAAGAAAAGCTTGCAGCCGAAGATAAAACCAAGAAAAGAGATGCTGAAATTGTTTAAATCAAACCATAAAATTTATTTATTCGACACCATGACTTGTTTATTTTTGCTTTCTTGTAAATATTTTATGTGTACGCACAAACTTATTATTTTAAGTTAAATTATTCAGTATTACTAGTTTTAGTATTATTCAACTATTAGTAAATCATGTATTTTTTTACTTGTAGTCTGTGTTACAAGTTTAAATATTTAGTTGTTTAATTAAAAAAAAACTAGTTGTGATGTCAAATTAATAAAATATTAAAATAATTGCAATATTTATTATTGCTTTTCAAATTAAATCATAAATTCTATAAAATGAATATGAATAGCTTATTGTTATGCCTTAATATGCAAATTAAAAGAAAAGTCAAGTAAACCTATTTTAGATATATTCCTATATTGATGTGATTTATAATAATATAATTATGTTTATCTTATTGAAAGCAAAAATATAATATGTGGTATTAATACAATGTTTAATTTCCCTATATTTAAATAACATACATAATACATTCAAGTTACATTACTTTTTACTTCTTGCCACTCATAGGCCATGAGCCACCAATATGAACCTCCCCATCGTGGGAATTTATGACATACTTTTTTTTGGTATTACCTACCAGATTAAGAATTCAGTTGTTTGCCCTTTTTAAATTACAGCATATTCCGGAAAATAAAGAAAAACTAGTGAAAATTGCAAAATTTCAGAGTTTTAAATATTTTTTTTGTGTATTTCGGCTTATAAAAAACTCTTTAAAAAACCAGTACAATGTGTCTTACATATCTGAGGAATTCAATACCGATATCTTTTATCCGTTCAGAAACTAGAATTGATTAAACACAAGAGAATTCTAAAATAAATAAAAAAATTCTAAAATTTTATAATTTTCTCTTGAAGAAAATAATTAAATTTCGGCTTATAAAAGGTCCTTCAAAAAAAAAAAAAAAATAGCACAATGTATCTTACATAAAAATGCCTGAAGAATCCAATGCCGCAAACCGCAAGTCGATATCTTTATCCGTTCAGAAACTAGAATAGATTAAACACAAGGAACTGTAAGAATTCTAAAATTTTATAATTTTCTCTTGAAGAAAATCATTAAATTTTGGCTTATCAAATGCCCTTAAAAATAGTACAATGTATCTTACAGAAAAATACCTGCGGAATCCAATGCCGTAAACCGGAAGTCTATATCTTTATCCGTTCAGAAAGTAGAATTGATTAAACACAAACTATAATAATTTTAAAATTTAATAATTTTCTATTGGAGAAAATTATTAAATTTCGGCTTATCAAGATTAATACTATGTATCTTAAGCCGTGTACTGACTTGAGCACTTTTGCGCGCACGAACGTTTGCGCGTACAGACTTATGGATTTAATAAAAATTCTTTACGTGCGCGCCAATTAGTGCTCCAGCCATTCGTCCAAAAATGTCTGAGACGGCAACAGCATGCATTGCATAATAGAAAAAATCTGACGTGGACACCACATGACTTCCTTGTACGCGGCGTGTGTTCATACTTTTCTTAATAACTAAAATGTAGAATATATAAAAAATTATTTTAACTTATTATACTAGTATACTCACAAATATATTTTAGTCATTTTATTTAAACTGCAGAAGAAGATATAAAGCATATTTTACTATTGTCACTGTCATGTCATAATCATTTAAATTTTACGTAGTAACAAATGTTAATCGATCATGGACTACAAGATAAAGAAATACTAAATTAAAAATATATACTTTAATTATTCCTAAATGATACCAGATACAAAAATATTTATAAAATACCGATTTGACGTAATAATCACATAATCTTTCATTTAAAATAAAAAAAATTGTCTTAAATTAAATATTTATCGAAATATTTAAAAAAAGTACTACTTCCGGTTTGTAGACTGAAACCAAAAATAGGAGGTGCACAACTAGATGCTATAACAGTCCTAAATACAAAATTTCAACTTTCTACGTCTAACCGTATTTGAGTTATGCGACACACATACGTCCGTCCGTCCGTACGTACGTACAGACGTCACGTCGAAACTAGTCATAATGGATTCAGAAAAGGTCAAAACGGATATTTCCGTCAAAATCTGAGAACCGAAATTTTTCGCGATTACAATACTTCCTTACTTCGTACAAGGAAGTAAAAAGAAGAAAAAATCAAAACGATGGTGGGTTACTCAACTATATAGAAGCAGAGAAAAATATGGCGGTAACAACTTATTATGTGACTTAAAATTTCAAGAAAACAGTGGATCTAAATGTTTAGGATTCCATAATATTGGGAATTTTTCATAATCGTCAATTAACTGCAGAGCCATGCCATTTGACCACTCCATTGCAATTTATTTTAACTTAAATCTTTTCCCTCTGCTGTCAGTTGCTATGTACGTGCGCGTAAACTCTTAGCTGCCAAAAACACGTCCACACTGAGCAAGCATACGCGCAAAAATTCTTTGATGTACCGACAAGCGACGGATAGCGTTCGTGCGTTCTTATTCATCTGAGCACGAACAGGAACGAGGCAAGGCGAGGCCGAACGATCATACATATGTGGACGTGTCACCGAGGCGCGGAAAACACCATTTGGCTGTGCGACGCACGGTCCGAGGCAGTTCGGATGCCATCCGATGGAAGTCGGTACTTCAAAGAGAAATTTGGTCAGATGTGGACGGCATTTGTTCGATTCAACTTACTTGCCTTCTGCCCTTCAGTCAAGTCTGTTCAGCGTCTACATGTATGCAATGGATCGGTGCCTCGTTCGTTGCCTCGCCAGACGTCGTACGATTGCATATTCTACCAAACAAATTTACAAACGAGGCATCCGTTCGGCCTCGCCTTGCCTCGTTCCCGTTCGTGCTCAGATGAATACGCGGCTTTAGACTGTGCGCGCACAGACAAAACATACGTACTGACTAGAGCATTCTTGCGCGCAAACCGTTCGTTCGCGCAAAGTCGATATATTGGTTCGTTCATAAATTAAAGTTGAATAAACAGAAGAAACTTTTAAAATTATAAAATTTTACAAACTCCTCTCGGAGAAAATAATTAAATTTCGGATTAAAATTCAATGTATCTTACATAAAATTGTCCAAGGAATCCAATGCTGCAAACCAGAAGTCGATTTCTTTATCCGTATAGAAATTAGAGTTGATTAAATACACAAATATTTAAAAATAATACAAAAATTGCTTTGTTTCTTTTTTTAACTGTAGGGCTTTAAAATTTAGAATGAAAATACTTCGTTATCTTAGACCTGTGCGCCGCCGCGCCGAGGTAATTTTTGCTATTTACAGTTGGTGACTTTAATGTAAACAGAATAACATCTGTTTTGTTGTCAAACAAAAATCTGTTACACTGTCAGATGTAAATTTTTTAATATTTTTATTCAATTTTGACGTTTTAAACTGCTATTATTAACTCCATAGCAACAACTTTAAATAAATGTTTATTCACAAGTGAATTAATTTTTTTTTAAATCACTCAACACATTTTTAAATCACTCTGACGTTTTAAACTGTTATTATTACGTCAAAAATGCATTAAAATAATGACAACTTGCCGCTAACGACTACTATGATTAGTTTTTTTGTTACGTCAAAATAAATTTATAATTCATATATTTTAAATAATTTCGTCAAAATTGAATAAAATATTGTATAAACCACGTGAGATATGAATGTTTATTCACTCGAAGAAATTATCCCACTCGCGCTTCGGGCTCGGAGGCTAAACTTTTTTCTCTTGAATAAACATTCATGTATCTCACTTGGTGTATAAATATCTATTATGAGTTAAGTGATATTATGAAGAATATTATTTATGTTGACCTTGTACAAAACATTATTTATGTTAAAGTATTAATGCTTATTTATGTTTTCAAAGTGTAAAATTTCTTTTTCTCTAAAATGTACTTAATTTAAAATGATAAAAATAATAAATCCTATAGTAAGATTTACTTAGTTAGTTTATTTTGCTATGAACCTAATTTTTTAATGATTTTGTGAATATTGTAATCGGCGCGCCGCCGCCGCCGTTAAATATGTGACAATGCCGCCGCCGGTAAAAAAATTGAACTTTACGCCGGCGCGCCGCCGCCGCCGGTAGTTTTTATTATATTCGCCGCCGCCGACATAAACATGAACGGCGCACAGGTCTACGGTTATCTTCGACTGCTTTGTTATATCACTTATCAGTACACTCCAAAAAACTCGTACATAATTTAAATCGATCAAAAATCAAAATGACTCGACCCCTGCATACACACGTGTCGATTACAAATTCCTTCCCCCTATTATAGTTCTCTCTCACCCTCCTTGCCTTAATAGTATAATTTCTGCGATTTACCTTTTTTAAAGATGGATTCGCCGGCGCCGCTTTGGTTCGCATTTGTAGATAGAGGTTAGGTCATAAAAAAAGACCACGAATCGTAGAAAAAAGGAACTTCTTTTAGAATTTTTTGAGCCATTAAAACGGTGGTTTGATCCCGAAGCGGCGGATTTTCAATATAAAAAGTGATTCTGTTCTGTTCTACGTAATTTATTCCAATTAAGCGGTTGATTCAATTAACCAGTGATCCCAAAAAATGACGGCCACTGTATATATCATTTTTAGTAGTTTTCATTATTTTTTCCGGGATATGCTGTAATTTGCAAGTGGCAAACACTAAAGTAAGGTTTACATAATGTGATTTTGTTTTCAATAGCTCAGTTTTTAGCACAACAACAATTAAAATTAAAAGAGTAAGTGGACTGTATGCACAATTAAAAAACACCTTAATTTAACTTAAACCCAAATTATATTCGAGACCGCTTAAGCATCACTCAACAACAAATCGTAACGTAAATCAAAATAATAAACACAAAAACACATACAATAATACCAAAAAACCAAGTCAAATACCCAAAAAAACAACTCAATTATCAATAAACAGTTCAAATACCAATAAACAACTCAATTACCAATAAACAGTTCGAATACCAATAAACAACTCAATTACCAATAAACAGTTCGTATACCAATAAACAACTCAATTACCAATAAACAGTTCGAATACCAAAAACAATTCAATTACCAATAAACAGTTCGAAATACTATGGAATAATTATTAAATGAATCACATTAATCCTAAAACACCAAAGACAAATGATTCCAGCTAACAAGAACAAACCCTAATTTATTAATGTGATTCCAAAACACAAATTACGTTATCTAAACATGAAAGCACAGAACAATTAATATATATATATATATATATATATATATATATATATATATATATATATATATATATATATATATATATATATATATATATATATATATATATATATATATATATATATATATATATATATATATATATATATATATATATATATATATTAGCCCTAATGCACCAAAATAACAATGAACATAGCTAACAAGAACAAACCCTAATTGCTAATAATTAAATAATATCGTTTATAAACACAATATCAAACCAACAATGATCAAACAATATCAATCAAAGCACGCAACAATGCGTCTTAACCGACGACAATAACCAAATAATAATAATGAATAAACCTCCAGCAACAAACTATACTGAAGCGTATTCAACAGTAATAGACTGCTAACTAAATCTAGCAGACCTCAAAACAGTTACAACAACCACCAATAACCAAATACGGAAGTTCCGAGCTCTGCGATGTTCTCTCAACGACGTTCTCTCCATGACTGAGGTCTCTGGATCTCTCTGTGGGCGCTCCGTTGCCGACAAAGACAGCCTACGTCACAAAGCGCGCGCCCCAGCCGACCCTAGGGTATTGCTATGACTACCGCTCCGTGTGTGTTCCGATGTTAACAAAAAAAATTTCGATAAATATTTAATTTAAGACAAATTTTTTTATTTTAAATGAAAGATTATGTGATTATTACCTACAATCGGTATTTTATAAATATTTTTGTATCTGGTATCATTTAAGAATAATTAAAGTATATATTTATAATTTAGTATTTCGGTATCTTGTAGTCCATGATCGATTAACATTTGTTACTATGTAAAATTTAAATGATTATGACATGACAGTGACAATAGTAAAATATGATTTATATCTTCTTCTGCAGTTTAAATAAAATGACTAAAATATATTTGTGAGTATACTAGTATAATAAGTTAAAAGAATTTTTTATATTATTCTACATTTTAGTTATTAAGAAAAGTATGAACAAAGTATGTCCACGTGAGATTTTTTACTATAACAACGCGAAATTGTAATTATATGGAATGAAACTTCGGCATGGCACTAGACATGTACCTAGTAATACCATATTAAAAAATCTGACGTGGCCATCACACAACCTTCCGCCATATCTAGACTTTAAACAGAAATGTATACGTACAATCCGGTGCCCATTTAAAATATACAAATAAAAATTTAAAATATTGAAACACAGAAATTTGCATCATCTGAATAAAAAGATTCATTCACAGGAAAACTCTTCTGTGCTGAAGCCATCCTCCGTTCAATTACCGTAGAGTGGAGTTACTTTGCTTTACATAGGTAACTTTGCTAAGTATGTGGGAAAATTTTTAATTTAATTTTTGTTCTGAATAGGTAGTACCTAAGCGCAGTAGTCTTGCCTTATCTTACTCCTATTAGCTATTCTACTTTGTATGTGACGCGTAGGAGGTTTGTCACATCGCATGTAGGCTGTAGATGTATTATAAGTAACTAATATATTTTTAGTAAATTTTGAAACCCGATAAACTAAGGTCTGTGGAGGCATTATTATAAATTCTAGAACTTTGTAGTATTTTTTTTTGAAAAAATCAATCATTTTTATCCCTCCAAGTATTTTTTTTAATCAGATTGAATATTTCTATTTTTTTATACGAATTTTTAAATAAAGTGATAGACATTCCACTCACGATGTTTTTGTAAGTAAACTTATATTTTTTTTTCTTTTTATGCTAACGAATGTTTCCATTATTTTAAAAATATATTTACATCTGTTACATGTTAGAAAACCTTTTATATCATTGTAATAATATCAGTTTTGAACTAAGACATGCATCTTTAATATTGGCCAGAAAAAAGGTTAGATATATACTAAGTACCACTTTTTATATATCAAATTAAAGCTCGCATCATCCTTGAGCAAAGTAAACCATCAGTTTTGCGATATGTTCTTGCATATAGATTTTATAAGCAAATGCAAAGTTACCCCAACGCGGGGTGACTTTGCGTACATGTTTAAAAAATAAAAATAAATATTTCCCTTTAAAATAGTTTTATAATACATAGTGCAATCGATAGCTTAAATATAATTGTACCACATACATTTTTTACCAATTTTTAGGTCTAGCAGTTACGAAATTTAATTGAAATAACCGCCAAATCTAAGCAAAGTAACCCCACTCTACGGTACTACATTTAATATCTTACTTATGACATATAGCACTAGTATGTCAACTTGTCACCCATCCCACCTGTCAATATTTTTTACACAGAAACAAAATTCAGTCGAACATGGATTACAAGATTTCAACGTTTTATTTGATAAATTTATTTTTTAAATTTTACTGCAGTTCTTTGATGCTACCAGATAAAGACAATTTTTTTATAACGTAAGTTGCAAATAACTTTGCCTCTTATTCTTATTACAAATAAATACTATATTTATCCAAATTTATATAAATTTTTGACAATTAATCTTTTTTCAATCTTCAAAAAATATCACTTCCGGTGAAGATATTTGTACCAAAATCTAATGGGTTCTTCCAATTTATATACAAATGTTAAATACTAAATATCAAAATTTTTGGGTAATTCGTATTTGAGTTATCCGACTGACAGAAATGCGGCCCTGACCACATACACACACACACATACATACAGATATCATCGTGAAACTATCAAAAATGAATTGTAAGGACCCTAATTCGTGCTCATCCACTAAAAACTCACTACCCGATTTTTAGCATGATTCCAATACCTTCCTTTACAGGTAAGCGGAAGGTAAAAACTGTGAGGATAAATCTTCAAAATATCGTAGCGGTAGTATAGTTTCATTTATAAAGTTGAAAATTACTAAAATAGGTACGAAGTGCAATTCTTACCACTTGAAAGAAATAACAAAATATAATTATTTAAAAAAAATAGTTTATAGGTATATTTTTTTATATGCTTCCTTTTATTTACTTGAAATTTACGGAAATTATTTGCTGATATTATGTACATAGACTGTAATTGTTTCCACTCGAAATAACAAAATATACCTCAGGATAATTTTTTTTAAATTTTGGTGTTTAAATTATTTTATTTATTTTATTGAAATTTAGGGAGATTATTTTTTGTTGATGTTATGTTTATAGAAAGTAATTGTTTCTACTCGAAATAAATAACAAACCGAAAGCGTCGTAACGGTAATATGCTTCCATAATAAAAAAGTTGAAAATTAGTAAAATTATAATTCAGTTCTATATTTACAAAGTGCATTTTCTAACGACTTGAAACAATAACGATATATTAGGATAAATTTAAAAAAATGTAGTGTTTATATGCTTCAATTTATTTATTTTAAATTTAGGGAAATTATTTGTTGATTATAATGTTTATAATGAAATTGTGTTCACTCGAAATAAATAAGAAACTCAGAGGATAAACAATTAAAAAACATAGCGATAATAAACTTAAATTTATAAAGTTAAAAATTAGTCGAATTATAATTCAGTTCTATATTCACAAAATGCATTTTCTCACGAGTTGAAATAATAACAAAATATTAGAATAAATTGAAAAAAATTGTAGTGTTTACTGTTTATATAAACTTAGGTACATTTATTGATTTCAAATTTAGGGAAATTATTTGTTGATATTATGTTTATGGAATGAAATTGTTTTCATTTAAAATAAATAACAAACTGAGAGGATAAACAATTAAAAAATCGTAGCGGTAATAAACTTCTATTTACAATGTTCAAAATTAGTGAAATTATACCTACTCGTAATTCAGTTATGTATTATTTACAAAATGCATTTTCTAACGACTTGAAATGATAACGAAATATTAGGATAAAAAAACATTGTATAATGTTTATATGCTTATATTTATTTATTTGAAATTTAGGAAAATTATTTGTTGATATTATGTTTATAGAATGAAATTGATTTCACTCGAAATAAATAACAAACAGAGAGAATATACACAATTTAAAAAACATAGCCATAGCGGTAATAAACTTCCATTTAGTAAATTCTAAATTTGTGAAATTATAATTCAGTTCCATATTTACAAAGTGCATTTTCTAAGGATTTGAAATAATAACAAAATATTAGGATAAATTTAAAAAATCTGATGTGGCCAACATAATGACCTCTCGTCATACTCTACTATTTTACTAATATAAGTGTGTATTACTTACTCACAAATATACCATTGTAAGGGAATTTAGGCAGATTATTTTTTGTTGATGTTATGTTTATAGAAAGTAATTGTTTCCACTCGAAATCAATAACAAACCGAGAGCATCGTAGCGGTAATACCTATGCTTCCAATAAGAAAGTTGAAAATTAGTAAAATTATAATTCAGTTCTATATTTACAAAGTGCATTTTCTAAGGACTTGAAATAATAATGAAATATTAGGATAAATTAAAAAAATTGTAGTGTCATATGCTTCCATTTATTTATTTGAAATTTAGGGAAATTATTTGTTGATATGGTTATGTTTATAGAATGAAATTGATTTCACTCGAAATAAATATCAAACTGAGAGGATAAACAATTAAATAACATAGCGGTAATAAACTTCCATTTATAAAGTTCAAAACTAATGAAATTATACTTCAGTTCTATATTTACAAAGTTCCGCAAATTTCATTTTCTAACGACTTGAAATAATAACGAAATATTAAAATAATTGTATAGATAGTGTTTATTATATGCTTACATTTATTTATTTGAAATTTAGGAAAATTGTTTCATGATATCATGTTTATAGAATAAAATTGTTTTCACTCGAAATAAATAACAAACTGAGAGGATATACAATTAAAAAATATAGCGGTAATAAACTTCCATTTATAAAGTTCAAAACTAATGAAATTATACTTCAGTTCTATATTTACAAAGTTCCGCAAATTTCATTTTCTAACGACTTAAAATAATAACGAAATATTAAAATAATTGTATAGATAGTGTTTATTATATGCTTACATTTATTTATTTGAAATTTAGGAAAATTGTTTCATGATATCATGTTTATAGAATAAAATTGTTTTCACTCGAAATAAATAACAAACTGAGAGGATATACAATTAAAAAATATAGCGGTAATAAACTTCCATTTATAAAGTTCAAAATTAGTAAAATTATAATTCAGTTCTATATTTACAAAGTGCATTTACTAAGGACTTGAAATAATATCGAATTTCCTTCATAGGTACATATACATTTCTATATAATACCAGCCGTCGAGCCGTACTCATGGTTTTTTGTAGGGACTACTGGGAATGTTTTATTAATAAAAATTAGCTAAAACTTATATTTGAAACTTATTTTTTACCTAACACAATTTAGCAACTTATTATACTATGAAGTTGAAAATTTTACAAATTCTAATAAAATCTCGGTTTATTTGGACAATTATAATTATGAAAATATTATTATTATTATATTTAGTTTAAGAATATTATTGAAAACTACAATTTTCTTTTGCAATGGTATATATTTAGTAAATTAAAAATAAAAGAGTATGGCGAGGTGGCATGTATTGGCCCGATCAAATTTTTATTTTACGTTTTATAGGTACTGTACGAAAACATCTTCCTAATTTTTAATATAAATAAGTACCTTACCTAGTAATAAGTACCTACCTACCATATATAATTAATGCTCATTTCATTGTTTAACACCAAAAGTAAGTATTTTGTCTCTAAGTACTTATAATAAATTATAATTTAAATAACCTTATCATAATATTATTTAACATGATATTTCTTATGAAAGTTTCATCTTTAATTTTTAGAAGTCCCTGTATACCAAGAAATCCTACAATGTAATGTATTTAACTGGAAATCAGATATTTTTGTCTGCTCATGCGCACTTCATGCGAAGACAAAATCCCCACCGCCAGTATTAGTTGCTGGTTTGAATCTTAAATAAAAGGGAGCCATCTTGCCATCTATGAACTTTTATTATGACGATTATGAGTAGATCACCGAGTCCACCTATTAGACGTTCTTGTAAATAAAAACGATTGCAGCGCTAACTATTGAGCTAGAAAAACACCACACTATAGGTACTTGTCAACGTTAAAGTACATGTCAATACAAACACAAAAATGTATGTGTCGAAAATTCCCACGGGGGGTGGGGGGATACACACCAGCGCGCGCACGCGCACACACACACACACACATACACATACACACATACACATACACATACACATACACATACACATACACACACATCATCCTAAAACGTGCTTATCTCTTAAAATCTCAGACTCGAAAATTTTGACCCATCACAATAACTCCCTTATAGAATATGAGGCGGGAGGTAAAAATAGTAAAATGTATCTTACATAAAAATGTCTAAGGAATCCAATACTGTAACCCGGACAAAAATTAATGTTCAAGATACGTCCGTTATCACTATTTATTTCATTTTTAACAATAGCAACTGTTTCTTAATTTTACATTTTGATGCTAGCGAAAAAGTTTATACAACCGTTTAGAGAATTTTATGTAGATTTTAATATATGAACATTTTTTCGCTAGAGGCAGTAGTTTTCGAGTTATTAACGAATAACTGAAAAAAGGGACCTTTAGCTCCACCCCCACCCCTCAGTACTTTTAGTATTTTGTTAAGGACACCTTCCCCTACAACTGTGCCAAAATTGATTTCTACATGAATTATTTCCGCTATTTGTTCTTTTTTGGTCTTCGTTGCCTGGACTATTAGTATTCTACGAGTAATTTAGATTTAGTAGTGAATTATACTGTATGTTCCAGAATCCCGGCCCACTACATGATCCTTGCGGGCAACCTCTGTTAACTCTTTGCTCTATTTGCTTCCAGAACTGCTACTCTTTCACTAAAATAGTTTTTTGCTAGGTTGTATAAGTTTTTTGGGCATTTACTTTCTTTAAGTGCTGATATGATTGCAGGCCACCAGGCTGCG
The DNA here is from genome assembly GCA_947534325.1 of Agonum fuliginosum. Classification (NCBI taxonomy): domain Eukaryota; kingdom Metazoa; phylum Arthropoda; class Insecta; order Coleoptera; family Carabidae; genus Agonum; species Agonum fuliginosum. The sequence continues at coordinate 10,619,993 of OX384029.1, read as the reverse complement.
TTGAAAGCACCTTTAACATCCAGACTTGTCATCAGAACTTTCAGCAATTCCATGATTGCTTCTGTGGTGCCTTTCTTTTCAACGAATCCAAATAGGTTTTCATTCATAAGATTATGCGTGTACATATATTTCGTAATTTTATTTATCATTAATTTTTCTAGCACCTTTCCTTGCATATTTATTAAGCTTATTGGTCGATATTTATTTACTAGATTTGAGTTTTCCTTCCCGGGTTTTATTATTGGTACTATTATAGCTGTTTTCCAGTCTCTTGGAAATATGGCATTTTCAAGGCATTGATTGAACAGTTCGGTAAAGAATAACGGAAGAATACTGTATATTCTTACTAATATATCGCTCGTAATACCGTCTTTACAGGGAGCTTTCTTTGGATTCATGTTTTCTAATATGTTTTTTACTTCTTCTTGTGAGAATTTTTCTCCGTTATCTGTACTCACTGCTTCATTGATCTCATTTCTTTTCCAAATATGATACTCTTCATCTTCATTTGCATTATCTTCCGGATTGAATTCTTGCATCATTCGTTTTAGCGTACTCTCAGTATCTACTGTACTCACCATTTTCATCCTTGATAGTAGTGAGTGTAAAAATTTGTTTTGTTTTTCCCGCAGCCATTTTGTACACTGTATTCCAAGGATTTGTTTTGCTCGAAATGTTGCAGTATTCCTGCCAAGATTGGTTTTTTTCTCTTTTAATTTTTTGGATATATGTTGTTTTTTCCTTTATATATGTTTTTTTTCCTCTTGCTTCTTCATTATTTTGGGTCCTTCGATATTTTCTTCTTAATGCATTAAACTTTTTACTCATTATTGTTAATTCTTGTGTCCACCATGGAACTGTTTTAACCACCTTTTTCGAATTAGCTCCTGATAATTGAAATGATTTCACGCAAGCAGTGTTCATGGCTGCGTTGTACTTTTCCATGAAGGAACCGAAATCTCTTTCTTCTTTTAATTTTGCCTCTATCTCTCGATCTAAGTCCTCGCTGTCTTTTCCTTCACTTTCGGTATTCATTATTTTTGCTAATTCGTTTAAAATATTTGTATAAAAAATCTCCCATTTATCTGGTTTTACAATGAATTTTGATCTTGCATGAGTAAAGTTCGTTCTTTCTCGCTTGTTTATCTTTATATTAAAGAATATTAGCCTGAGGTCTGAGCAGCTTTCTTCTTCTCCGATTTCCCAGATAGTTAAAACCTCCACAAGGTGATGACTGGTTAAGTCTATGTTGCTCTTCCCTCTTCCGTTATCAAATGTATTTGATTCACTAATTTCGTTCATTATGTTATTATGTATATGTCACGTGTAGTTATGAATTCTCCCATTTTTATTTCTCTTGTGTTTGTAATTGAGTCGTACCACAAAGATGATCTGCAGTTACTGTCCACTGCTATCCAGAACGCTTCATTTGCCGATTTGCCATAAAATCGATTGCCTCTCTCATTTGAAGTAGGCTTATTTGTATGTCTTGCGTTATTTCGAAGTAAGCCGATACAGCGTAACTTTGAAATGTATTATGGCTGATTTTAATCACTACCATATCTTCATTTAACAGTTGAGTTATAACTTATAAGTAATATGTCTATTTTTGTATTTCTTACTAGTATTGCTGCTCTTTTGTGCCGGTTTCCATTTGCATATATTCGGCAGTCACTTGGTATTCCTCTAATCTTATTCATAGTTCCGTATGGTTCTTGAATGAATGCCATGAAAATCTCGGATTTTTCCATAATTTGGATTTTATTTATCGTTGCTGCCCTTGAATGCTGTGAATTTATTTGTATTACTTTTTATTTGTTTTCTTCATCTGCTGGTCTCATTTTTGTTAGTTTTTCTGTTAATAATTTATGTTTTTTATGTACTTTTTAACAGTATTTTGGTAGCAAGGGCAATTTTTGTCGAGAGCCGCATGATTTTCTGAAACTTTTTCATCTTTGTTTTACTTATTCCAATTTATACATTATTTGTTATTTTCTTTATTCGCTGTACAATCCTTTAGCGTATGTTCTTTAGCGAAGATTGGGCATGTTGTTTTGCTCTTACAATATTTTGATTTGTGGTTAAATTTACAACAATTATAGCATCTATTGACTGAAATATAATCTTCAATATTACATTTATTCCAACCTATCTTTAGTTTCAAACCTTTCAATTTGTTGCGTATATTTGGCTTAACCTGGATCACGATGTTTCTTATTTGTTTTCTATTTTTAAAAATAAATTTTGGGATTATGTCCCCTTTTACTAAATACAGCTCGTCATTTTGTGCCAATATTGTGTTTTCTTCCTCCTCTAATGCCAGTTCTTCAGGTACGTTGTATATCACAAGATTTGAATCTCTCAATTGTGTGATTTTTGCCTCTAGTTCTACACTACAAGTTTCATTTATAGTTTGCTAATCAATTCTATTTCTTTCTTACTCTCTGTTTCTAGAAGTATCTTACCATACCATTCTTTAGGGATCTTATGCTGTTTATTCCTATTTTTAGTCTGTATCTGCGCGCGCGCGCGTATGTGTGTGTGTGTGTGCGTGCGCGTGCACGTGCGCGTGTCCCAAGCAACATTTTTACCAAAAAAATACGTCTGCAGACGATGTTTTCGCGTCTCTATGACGTCTACAAGACGGTCACAAGATATCTATAGTACGTCGTAGCGCGCAGCCATATGACATTATATTTGAACGTCTGCAGTCGGACTTTTATGACTGTCAGTGACGATTGAATATAAAAAATAATATTCAATTTTGCAGTATTGGTTTCCTTATTTTCCTTTCTTTTTCTTTATAAGAATCGAGATTATAATCCATAGAACTCGGATCCTAAGGACGTGTTCCCGGGTATTCCACCGACGCTAACCGCTCGGCCAATCAGACATATAATTTGGTGATATGAAATATGAATATAAAGTAAATAGATTTAAAACTAAAAAATTTAAATACATTATAAATAAAATTATTCATTGTTCTAAACGTTATTATTTTGACAAGAAAATCTTTTCTCTCTTCAAGTATATGAACTTCCGGATTACCTACGTTTTTCTATCTAAATCTTTTCAACTCTTTTAAAATATGTAGAGGACACCGGGATTGATTGTTGCGGAGGTAAGTTGTTACAGGGCACATTACAGGTAATGCAAAAGACTAATGCCTAGTGCACACGGGGAAACTTTTCACAAAGTTTCCTGCAAAAAGTTTCCAGAAAATGGAGATTTTTTTTTAAAACAATAAATATGTTTATAATCACATGTCACATTTGACGATTTGACAAATAAGAAGTTAGTTGCACTTCACAATGTTTCCTGAAAACGCCTCATTTCACACATGTCAAAAAGTTTCTCCGTGTGCACTAGGCATAAGAGATGTGCTTTAAAGACACAAGCGATCATGGCATCGTCTGCTATTGCCTCTTGTATTCTAGTGGCGTCTACGTAGTCACTGAATAGGTACTGGGGTGTTTCTATGAAACATTTGTACTTGTACAATGTACTTTTAAACAAACAGCACTACAATTTTCATTTTTTGTGAATTCGTAGATAATTTATATTCGTAAATAATTTTTTCTAAATTTTACTCATGTGATTGTTACATTATGACTTGTAAATTAGTTATTACGTCCATAGACGTTTTAGTCCGGGAGCTGGCGTCAAATTTTCATGGGTGATTGCAGCAAAGCTGATTTTTGTAATATAATTAGTTCTATAATAACTAATTAAGAATTGCAGTGTTAGCTGGCACGACCGTGTGGCTTAAGATTTTAAGAGGCTGCGGAACATGCAAAAAATAAAAGATTTTCAAGTGATACCAACAAAACTAAAATTTTGTATAATGATAATTTATGAATTATATTTAACAAAAATAGTATATTACATTACAAGTCATGAAAATGTTTCATTGCAGACAAGGAGGCGTTTGAAGAATGCGAGGATGCGCAGCGTCCGAGCATTTCTTCAAAGCCTCCGAGTCAAGCAAAGACATTTTTATGACGCGTGATGTATTCTATTTTTTTTAAATCGGCAATTAAGCTTAAAATTATAAAAAAAAATTAGGTTTGCATAAATCATCAGAGCTGTGATAAATCATCAGAGCTGTCACAAATTTTAGAAAAAGTTGTCATGACAAGTAAACAAAGTTGAAAGTAAAAATGACTAGACATGAAAATAAAATTTTCATGCCTAGTCATGAAAATCTTACTTTCATGCCGCAAATAAGTCTGGAAATGACGATTTTCATGCCGATTTTGAAAAAAAATATGTTAGCTGGACCGAGCAGGTGGCTAAACTTGTTAGCTGTTCAGGTGAACATGTATGACGTTTGCAATTTGAAATCTGTCAGTAAAAATTATTAGTAGGCGATTCCACGGTGATGTATTTATTTAGAATATCTAAATGACATAATATATGCAATATATTTATCAACGAATATAGCGGGTTGCATTATAGACCGGGCGCTGAGAAACATTCCGTTTGCAAAAACCGATGACCTCATTCTGATTGATGATTTGAGTTTAGAAAGAGTTAAAAAACGATATTGTGGAGGTTGCCGGACGGAATTATGGTCCAGTTTTTTTTTCGGCCCTATAATAGGAGTTTTCGGTTCCATCGTTGTAGCTGTTAGACCGGGAGCCGGCAGGTCAGGTGGGTGTATGATTTGTCACATTTCGAGGCTTTGGTGATTGATAGCCAGTAATACCCCCACCCACAAAACGCAAGTATGGCGCCCCTAAAGTGTAGCTTTTACACGGGGTGAATTACCAAACTTGTCAAAAATTGACATGCCCATGGGGAATAGGCCACACGATGATTGTTGTTTTATGTTGTTCGGGAGGTTGCCAAAGCACGGAAATGTCCACCATACTAGCCGAAACGTGTCATTTTTTTACAGTCGACATGGTATCATTGGCCACACGCTGTTCTTTGGCGATATTTGTTCGGGATTAAATATAGAACAAGGATATACAAACGCCATATCGCTGGCGTGTCGCTAAGTGCCCGCCATACCAGGACAAAGATGTCGATTTTTCACCAGGGCCATGTATGATCGGCCACCAAAGCGCTATACCGGTACCGATCATACATGGCCATGGTGAAAAATCGACATCTTTGTCCTGGTATGGCGGGCACTTAGCGACACGCCAGCGGTATGGCGTTTGTATATCTTTGTTCTATATTTAATCCCGAACAAATATGACTTATGAGTCAAAAAAGCACAAAATGCACTTTTTTTCAAACGGCCATAACTTTGTGCCAAATCGTCGTAGGAACTTCGTTTTTTGAGCCCAGCACAGGTAATTGAACAAGTTTCAATGCCTTTTCTGTGGATCGAGCCGACAAATTTTTTCCAACTCGGTACACATCGCCAAAGTTAGACGTTTTTTTTTTGCGAAAAACGCGTTTTTTTGTTCGGGTTTTAAAAGGTACGAAAAAAGATCATCCTAATCTGAGATTATCCCCTTAAAGTACACCCACAATTTGGTTTTTCCCCGAAAGAATCGTCTAATTTGGTTGAAAAGTCGCTGAGTTATGTGCAAAAAACCAAAAAATGCCCTTTTTTAAAAAAAATTCATAACTTTGTTCCAAATGATCGTAGGAACTTCGTTCTTTGAGTCCTGCACAGGGAATTCAGTGAATTTTAGTGCCCTTTTGATGGATCAAGTCAAAAAAATTTTAAAGTCCATAGACATCGTCAAAATTGGACTTTTTAAAATTAAAATTTATTATTTTTCACCGGGGTGCTGGAGGGGGGCGGAAGGGGTTGCGCTAAAATTCGCAGGCATGACTTTAAAGTAGACACTTCAAAGTTTTTCGTCCACAAAGATTCATCGAAATCGATTGAAAATACGCCGAGTTATAGCGGTTTGAAAATGGTCGAAATTTGACGAATTTCAAAGTGTTTCATTTTTTTTTCCGCCAGTATATATGAATAATTTGTCGTGATTGACGTGACCGGGGCGTAATGCTCTGTACTTCCTGTACAATTGAAGAGGATTTATACCATTCATTTCATTTGTTATTGTAAACACTCTCTTGCGATTTGCTTTTGTGTCGGGTAATGTCACAATAAAAACATCATCTTTGTCCTGAATGTCGTTAACAGATAAATTATATAATTCCTCTCGCCTGCACGCTCCACATATCCCAAATAAAACAACAATCTTCATGAGAAGAAAAGAATCATCTGGAGCCTCCGTCACGAATTTATTTATATCTTATCTTATCTTACTCGGGTGGCCATCCGCCACCTGGTACATTTTCAGACTATGACGTCATGAAGATGGCGCCCGCTTTTATTCAAAAGAACCCAATATCTCTGCTAATACTTGCCCGATTTGCATGGAAATTTCGACAAATTGTTGTAATTATTATTTATAAAGTGAGTAGCAATAAAAATTATTGTTATTGAATTGTAAAGAATATAATAAAAAATAAAATATCAAGAAAATTTGTTTTTACCTCTCGCCTCATATTCTATAAGAGAGGTACTTTTGTAATGGGTCAATATTTTCGAATATGAGTTTTTGGTGCGGTTTCAGGGCCTCTAGAATACGAATTTATTATTTTCACGAATTACGATGATGTCTGTGTGTGTGCGTATGTATGTATGGACGTATGAACGTATGGACTGACGATTTTTCGTTCACGATAACTTAAAAAGTATCAAACCGTTTAAAACCAACAACCAAATTTCATATTTAAGGTTTTAATAAGTATCTTAACACCGGATAACATTTTGGTAGAAATTCGCAAACCGGAAGTAGTACTTTTTGAAGCTTGATAAAGTTTTTCTTAAATATATTGGTACCTACATTATTTATTTATGACAATTTTTGCAATTAAAAATAAAAGAAAATATAATTATCTATGAGTACAATTAATTATAAATACAATTTGCTGAATATGGTAGTATTTAACAATAAAATATAGTACAATTATTAATATTCTTTTTTTTTTTGAAATTCCAGTATCTAGTTGTCCATGATATGATGACACGATTGTTCGCTTAGAACCCTGTGAATTTGATTTTGAAGTAATAGAAGGCAGTTTGATGCCAAAAAAAAAATAAATAAAATATCCCAGTAATTTTATTGGAGCATGTAATTGTTTAAAATGTGCTAAATCCTCCTGCACTTGTAGAGAAAATAAAGTAAGCTGTTGCTCTTTTTGTAAACGCAAAAGTATTGAGGGATTTGATTCGACCTTTTTGGATGAAGTTGAAAATATTTTTGTAATATTATGTACAAAGTACAATACAGTATAAAAATGTATATAAACATAATAAATTTTTTATTTATGGTAATATCATTGTATTATCTTTTTGTCCAATATTTTTACCGATTTTGTTACAATATACCTACATTATATTTTGTGAAAATATGGAGAACAAATAAAAAAGTGATTTTTATGATTTTCTGATTTTATTTCTATTTAAAATATAAATAAATAATAATTATTATTGTTGCTACTCACTTTATAAATATCACATGTGCATTAATTCTTTTCGGAATTTTTTTTTAGTGCTTTCCAACAACGTCTTAATTAGCTCGAGTGGTACACGAGACCTAATTACGTTGTTGGAATGCACGATAAAAAATTCCCTGGACATGAATTAATGCACGAGTGCATATTCGGTAAGAAAATCGCAATGACACCGCCGCTCTATTTTTGAATTCTTTTTACAATAGAAACTTGAAATATTTACTAAATTTGTATTTAACATTAATAAATATGTATTATTTACCTTATTATTTGCTTATTTACACTCAAAATGACAATTTAACCATTTTTAATTTAATGTGTGTGTGTGTGTGTGTGTGTGTGTGTGTGTGTGTGTGTGTGTGTGTGTGTGTGTGTGTGTGTGTGTGTGTGTGTGTGTGTGTGTGTGTGTGTGTGTGTGTGTGTGTGTGTGTGTGTGTGTGTGTGTGTGTGTGTGTGTGTGTGTGTGTGTGTGTGTGTGTGTGTGTGTGTGTGTGTGTGTGTGTGTGTGTGTGTGTGTGTGTGTGTGTGTGTGTGTGTGTGTGTGTGTGTGTGTGTGTGTGTGTGTGTGTGTGTGTGTGTGTGTGTGTGTGTGTGTGTGTGTGTGTGTGTGTGTGTGTGTGTGTGTGTGTGTGTGTGTGTGTGTGTGTGTGTGTGTGTGTGTGTGTGTGTGTGTGTGTGTGTGTGTGTGTGTGTGTGTGTGTGTGTGTGTGTGTGTGTGTGTGTGTGTGTGTGTGTGTGTGTGTGTGTGTGTGTGTGTGTGTGTGTGTGTGTGTGTGTGTGTGTGTGTGTGTGTGTGTGTGTGTGTGTGTGTGTGTGTGTGTGTGTGTGTGTGTGTGTGTGTGTGTGTGTGTGTGTGTGTGTGTGTGTGTGTGTGTGTGTGTGTGTGTGTGTGTATCCGCAGTACCACAAAAATACGAAACGTCAGTTTATTATTTTTTCATTATTTATAAACTAATTGTTGTCCCTTTAGTAACAAGTATGAAACAAAATTTTGTATGTACCTTGAACGAAAAGTGACTTTAAGGTCCTCGCAAGTAATTACACATCTTATTGCTAGTACCTTAAAGTTTCACTTTTCATTCTAGATACATAAATAACTATTAAAATATGAATGAAGCAATCGCCAATGGCATATTAAGAATAATGACTAAGTAATTTTAAATACTTTAACTAATAAGTGACGTTTCTGATACCGAGAAGATAATTACAATATTATCATATTATCAGTTTTTAGATAGATATCGGATAGATATAAATTTGTATTGTCAAGTATCAAAGTTTAGTCGATCACTCGAATTTGTGTTAACTCATTTTATTTTTTTAGCACAAACAAAATAACCATGGCGAACTTTTGGTTGAAGATGAAACTTATTATTTGGAAGAACTTGATAATAAGAAAACGAAAATGGATTTATTCAACTTTGGAAATAGTGTTACCAGTATTATTATATGTGTTACTAGCAAGCTTGAATACATTACTTCCTGAGTTTCAAAAACAGTATATAAACGAGACTTACGAGTATCCAATTAAAGGTGGTACATTACGAGATGGAAATTTATATTTTACGCCTAATAACTCCTGGACAGTTGATTTAATGACGAGAGTCAAAAATATGTCCGTATATAATTTTAATACTTTCGAATTCCGTAAGTAAAATAATTTATTATGTATTATATACCTACCATTTTTCCAATATGAGTAATGTTATATTATTCAATGAGCGTTTATTAATAGAAATGCTACTAAGTAACAAATTATTATTTGAATATTGTACTAATTTGTAGCATTAGTAAACAAAAAGCAAATTTATAAAAATGTACTAATTAAAAGTCGTAGATAAATTAATATTTATTATAAATTATATTTAGGTGGATTTGACAATGAGGAAGAAATGGTAAACTATGTACTAGATGCAACAGAAGGATATTACGATACAGTATGTGTTGCATTTGATAATTCCGACAAAACGTTACCAAAAAAACTAGATTACAGAATTAGAGCACAGTCAGCTTACTATATGAATCTGGACAAATTATATTCATCTCAACCACCGTTTCAAGCTACTGGTAACGAATTTGCTTTATATTTTTGATTGTATCTTCATATTTGTAACATTTTTCAGAATACAGTTATTATGTTTATAATAAATTTGTGGATGTCCAGCAGGCTATTGATACTGCATTTATTAATATAATCAAACCTGACTTAGAGTTTCATATAACATACCAACAAATGCCGGATCCACCTCATTGGGAATCGAATTCTCTTATCATGATTTTTTCGAAAATTATGCCAATTTGCACTGTTTCTGCTTTTATGTTAGTTCTTGTTGGAATTATTCAACGAGTTATGGAAGAAAAGGCTTCTGGAATAAAAGTAAGTCATTCACGATCATTATTTTCATATAAAATAAATATGAATAATTATTGTGTATTGTGTTTTCATAGGAACTCATGAAAATGATGGGCCTTAAGGATTGGATGATATGGGTCGGATGGTATATCCACTCAATCTTATCCTTTTTAATTTCTATTACAGTCATAACAATTCTTATGAAAGTTGTTCTGGCTGAAGGCACAGCTCCATTAATTGAACATGGGGATGGATTTTTACTGTGGATATTCTTTTTCCTTTATGGTACATCCGGTATTTGTTTTTGCTTTTTGGTTAGCACTTGGTTTAAGAAACGTAAGTAAATTATGTAATATTTCATTGGTAATTCAGCAAAAGATAAGATAAAATTTATAATTGAAAAGATTTTTATAATTTTTATTTAGTAAATATTTTAAATTTTAGTCTGAAAATAAATACTACTTTAATGTTTAATCATTCTTATCTCATCAATCTTTTATCTAACAGATTATCACTATCACTATTTCATTAATAAAAATACTCGTATAAAATTAATATTTAATATCATACCTATATCCTTTGTTTATAAAATAATTTATTTTAAAATTACAGCAATGTTGGGCTCAAGTGTAGGATCACTTATCTGGATTTTATCAGTGGTGCCTGTTATGCTATTAGATAATAATGATGATCCAAACTCTCTATGGTTTGTCCGTAATTTCGTTTTATTATTCCCCAACTCTTGCCTCAGTTATGGATTTAAAACCTTGTATGATTTTGAAGAGAAAGGTAAAATATACTTATAAATTGATAAAAATCCCTGACACATCCATTCATTCCATCATTTTCCAACAAATAACTTCAATCCCAGCAGCAAAATATCGCATCGTTGCAAGCAGCTTCCTAACACATTCATTCATTTTACATTAGAAAGACATTAACTCAAATAAAACACATCATTTTTACAAGCATTTAACCAGCAATCAATTTATAAACCTGTAATGTAAAATTTTAATCTAACATCATATTTTTTATAGATGTTGGTATGCAATGGAGCAATTTATATTCAGTGCCTACCGAATATTATCCGTACCAAAGTATTGGGAAAATATTTTTAATGTTAATCGTGGATTCTTTAATATTTTTAATATTAACTTGGTACATTGATGGCGTAAATCCCGGAGATTATGGACTAGCAAGATCATGGATATTTCCTTTCCAAGTAATATTTTACGTAATTTCAAATATTATTTCTATATACATATTTTTTTTTTTATAGAAAAGTTACTGGTGTCCAAGAGTGGAACAATCTCCAGAAACGGTGGAAGATACCATAGATTCAAGAGATGAAGTAGAAGCTGTTTCTCCGGATTTATCGGCTGGAATAAAAATAAGAAATCTGCACAAATCATTTAATAAGAAGAAAGCTGTGAATGGACTAAACTTAGATGTTTATAATAATCAGATTACTGTTCTTTTGGGACACAACGGAGCTGGTAAAACTACCACAATGAATATCGTTACTGGTAAGAAATTTATCTTCAAATATTAAACTTATTGGGGTGAAAAATACTCGAAATATCAGTCATGCAACATTATATTCTTCTTAAATTATCGACGTTCCGATTTACACTTATACCTTATTCAGTCCTAGTAAGATCATACAGTAATTCATGTTTTTCCGCATCCACTCTTGGATATACGAATGTTCATTTGGAGACTATCTGCACATATTACTTGTAAAAACGATTATATGCATGTAATATATGTACAAAAGACATAACAAATACTCAGGAGTAATGATGTGTATTAATTTATTAACTGAAGATGGAAAACATTCGTGTTCGAGCAAATATGCTGAATATTCGTCAGCAAGTACGAATTTTTATCCACACATGCAGAATTTTCCCGAATACCGATTATTCGTAGGCAAATAACGCAAGTACGGAATCGGGGTTATATACATTCGTGAACAAACATTCAGTTTAGAAAATTTCGTACATACAGAAGCATAAAACAAACATTCAAATGTCAAAATCAAAATCAGAAAATCAAACCTACTGAACACCACAGTAGATTAAAAAGTCACGTAATATACTTATTGTATTATTTTATTTTCATAGGAATGATTGCGCCATCCAGCGGATCAGTTATAGTGGACGGTTATAGTGTACGTACTAATATAGACCAAGTTAGAGAATCTTTAGGTTTATGCCCTCAACATAATGTTCAGTTTCCTGATTTGACAGTGGTTGAACATTTGATGTTCTTCGCTATGGTAAACATCTTATTTAAATATTTATTAGAACCATTTATAATGTGCTTGTTTTATTTTAGCTAAAAGGAATGCAAAAAGACAAAGCTAAAGAAGAATCCTTAAATTACTTATCTCGATTGTGTATGAGCGCTAAAGCAAATAAAAGAGCTAGTTCATTATCTGGGGGTATGCGAAGACGTTTATCGTTAGGTATGGCTCTAGTTGGAAACACAAAAGTTCTTATGTTAGACGAACCAACTTCGGGAATGGATCCTGAAGCTAGAAGAGAAATCTGGGACTTACTTCTGGTAAGTTTATATTTTCTGGTGCTTTTTCTCTTGGATAATTTAAATGTTCTTAATTTATGGTATTTATTTTTTTAGAGCATGCGTGGAGAAAGAACAATTTTAATTACAACACATTACATGGAAGAGGCAGATATTTTAGGAGATCGAATTGCTATCATGCACACTGGCCAATTAGTTTGTTACGGTACTTCGTTGTTCTTAAAGAAACATTATGGTAAGTTCCATAATTTATTATCAGATTTACTTGAATTATACAAACAAAAGCTTCATTAAATGCATTGGTTAGTTATTTAGCGTTTTGATCTATTTCCAGCGAATAGAATATTGAATTGTAAGCACATTAGTTTTTGTCCGACGCGTTTATATGTTTTAGTACGAAAGTTACAAGCATTTTAATTTTTAATCTGGGCACTTGCGTGACGTAATACATGACCAACGTAATTCTCTGGATCATAAAATGAAGTCACATCTTTGTCACACATCTTCGAAATTGACACAAAACACAAGGTTTATCACACTCGAATTTAGCTGAGAATATCACTAAAAGCTTATACCAGCATGCTACGGTGATCATGTGTACGTCACCCATGACCACAGCACAATATCGCGAGTTTGTAGCGGCGTAATGCGACGATCGACAGGTTTGTTTTAATACACTATTGTAAACATTTTATATATCTACTAGAGATTTTTGAAATAAATATGACCGTTCATAAGTTGCCAATGCCTTTAAATCGCATTCATACATACATGCATATCTATTCGCCTTTTATCAGCTTTTTATCAACTTGGATGTGGCAATCCCATATACTGTGAGTTATTGATATAGACATGTACCGTGTATGCGGTTGGGTTACCAGCCATGAACCCACGGGTACTCATGATTGTAAATGCAGAGAACACCACAGAGGAGATTTTTGTGCAGTTTAACTGAAATGTGTACCTGACTAGATTAAAGTATAATCATATAATTATACTAGTGGTCATTGAAAGTGCAACTCCAAAAAATAAAAGAAATACATTTATGAAATTTAGCACAGAGGTAGTTTATTATTAGTAGTGTAAAGGATAAAAGTTTGGAACCGCTGAATGCAATAGTTCAGGAAATATACAGGTCCAAACATAATAATCGCGCAAACTTGGCTATCAATTATTTCTGCCAAATAATTATAATTCAGTTGAAATTTGGTTCTGATCAAGTCAATTTACCTCGACGAATACGACAATGTCAATATGAACAAGTTAGTAAATTTGAGAAAGGCCGTATCGTGGGTATGCGTGAGGGCGGTTTATCACTGCGTGATATAGCGGCTCGTGCACGATATCTCGCATATGGAGACAGTGGGTACAGAGAGGTTCAGAGAGTCGACAGTCAGGATCTGGAGCCCGTCGAAGGACTTCGGAGAGGGCGGATCATCATCTTCGTCAGCTTGCTCTGCAAGACCGCATACAAAGTGCAGCTGCTTTAACTCGACAGTGATGGCCAGTAACAAGATTCCCTCAGATTGGTGCAGAGATAGGCAAATATGGAGTGGTGGCATGGAATTCATCTGAAAACTTAATTTCTATTAACTTGCAAATATTGACGTCGTATTCGTCGAGGCATATGAACAGAACAAAATTTCAACTATGATAATTATTTGACAGAAACAATAGATAGACAAGTTTGCGCGATAATTATGGTTGAACCTGAACGGCTGCACTCACCAGTTCCAAATTTTAATCATTTATACTACTAATATCTTTGGGCTAAATTTCATCCAATTATTTCTATCACTTTTTAGAGTTGCACTTTCAACGACCGCTAGTGTAATGTATCTGCTGCCGTATCAAAATGACAACATTATAAGCCTCAATTTGAGAAACATAATGACGTTTGTTATAGTCCAAAACCATAATAAATCCATTATCGCACTCAGTACCATAATCAAAAACGAACTCGTTACTAAGAAAGTATTTAAAAAATCTGATGTGGACACCACTTGACTTCCTTGTACGCCTATTAAACTGTTAATACTTTATTATCGCAACCAAAAATAGGTGGTGCAAAACTAGATGCTATATGGGTCTGAAATACAAAATTTCAACTTTCTACGTCTAACCGTACCACGTACCTATTTGATTTACGCTGAAAATACCAAAAAATACCTAGACCTACAGTAAAGTGCCCTTTTGGCACGGACGATCGCAACCAAAAATATGAGGTCTCAAATACAAAATTTCATCTTTCTACGACATAGGTACCGTTTTTGATGAATGCGAAAAATATCAAAAAGTGCCCCTTTGGCACGGACGATCGCAACCAATAATAGGAGGTGCACAACTTGATGTTATAACAGTCCTAAATGCAAAATTTCAACTTTATACATTTAACCGTATTTGAGTTATGCGACACACAAACGTCCGTACGTACAGACGTCACGACGAAACTAGTCATAATGGATTCAGGAAAAGTCAAAGCGGATATTTCCGTCAAAATCTGTGAACCGAAATTTTTCGCGATTACAATACTTCCTATTTACTCCGTACAAGAAAGTAAACACATAGGTATCTGATTGTGTTTAAAAAAAATTTGTTCAATGCCAAATAATTCATTTGATTTTTGAACGATTTATGCCAACAGGCGTAATTTATTTTAGCAAAGGACTATAATTAATTTATTACGGTACTCAGTTCCATAATGAAATAACAAGTAACTCGATTCCACACCTCGTTACTAAAGTTAAGTTTACATGTACCGTTGACACCGTAAAAAACGTTTGCCGTTGACGCCGTTCTGTGATTTGATTCGTTTACAACCAACATCAAATTTTGTTTTGTTGGTTGTCAACGAATCAAATCACAGAACCGCGTCAACGACAAACGTTTTTACGCTGTCAACGGTACATGTAAACTTAGCTTAAGACAGTTTTAAACTCAACTATCCGTTCCATTCATTTGTTATAATATTGTTCATTATTATAAAATATATTTTTCTTTTAGGAACTGGCTACACTCTTTCAATTTTACTAGCCCGGGATGTTGATATAAGCACGTTAACAACCGCAATATCAACATTTGTACCGCACGCATCAGTAAAAAGCGTTTCTGTTGGTTCAGTTAAATTTGAATTACCTACAAACGATACCAGTGCCTTATCAAACTTGTTTTCAAGTTTGGAAGATAACAAAGATGAACTTGGCATTGCTAGTTTTGGTGTTTCCATTACCACCATGGATGATGTATTTTTAAAAGTTGGAAAAATTGCTGACGAACACAATAAAGAGAATAATACTAATTCAGATGATGGATCCGAAACGATGTTGTTAAATGGTCATAGCAATGATAACTTAGAAAGTTAGTACTATACTGTAACACTTAAATTCATTGTTAACTTATTTATTTATTGCAGAACATTACAATACTGGTTTCAGTTTATTTCTTCAACAATTTTGGGCGCTTTTCTTGAAAAGAATATTATATTCTCGATATAAACTATTTATATTCGTAGCTGGGGTAAGTTCGAAAATTTGTATTATTAATGATTTGTTAATAATATTTTAATTTTAGATACTAATGCCAATAATTTTCGAAGTATTAACTATAATTTCAAGTCAAACCGGCAATAATTCAAATATAAGCCGAGAATTGCATCTTAGAATGTACCCAGATACACAAACATTCTATTCGTTTGATAAAGAAAATGAAAAACTTGCTGAGTTTTACAACACAATTGTCAAAGGCCAGAATTCCAATCCAACTGTCGCCCCGCAAGTTTATGATGGTAATTTTCACAATAATTTAATATTTTAAAAACAATAAAACTCAATCAGTAAGCGTTTATTAAGTAGTATATTTGTGTGTATAAATGTCAATAGATAACAAATTTTAGTAAAACTTACCTTTAGGATCAGGTGTATTAAGTATACTCATGAATTAGTTAAAATTTTATTTGTCTACTCAAAACATTAAATGATATTTCCTTATACTGTCCGTTATACAGACCCTTCAGAATAAAATCTAAATAGCAGATACTACATGACATACAGATAACGAATCAAAAAGAGTTTTTTCAAAATTCGCAAAATAAATTGCATTCTAAATGTATACAGAGTGTTTGGCAACTTTGGGATAAAAATTAAATAGCAGATAATACAATGATGTACTGATAACGAAATGAATTTTTTTAACATTCGTAAAATTCATTATACTGTACGTGAAATAAACAGTGAGTGGGTGCCACTGGTTTCAATTAAAAATAATTTATTTTATCTAAGACTACTATGAAAAGTTTATATTTATGCTTTCAATTGTCAACGTAAAGTTGATTGTTACTGAGGACCAAGCAAAAAAACATTTTATTGCGCGTCTCCTATGACAACGCGCATTAAAGTATTTTATTGTTAGTCCAGTCAACGAAGGATCATTTTGGGCAAATGACGTTTCAAAATCCGAAAGTTTTGAAACTTTGTAGCATTGTTCGGGAAGGTCTAGTAATGAACATATCAAAAGTCCTGACCCGTAGGTGGTGAGCGGGGGCGTGGGGACCACAAAATGGCTGCCAAAATCTGGTTTTTCTATAATATCTCTTTATCGCTGCATTGTAGAGTACAAATACTAATAAAACTAGAGAATAAAATTTGCTACAATTTTGATATAAAACAATTTTTCCCCAGATCAATGGTTCGCAAGTTATGATAAATACAAGCGGAGCGTTTTGTTTGCTCTTTGCAAAAATGTTGAATTTTTCCTATTGCAACTGTAACTTTCAAACAGATGAACATATCGACTTCCGGTTTTAAATATTCAATTTAGCAGACATTTTTCTATCCAAATTAAAATTTTCAGATTTTGGGGACCCTTGTATAGCAACATTTTTAACAAAGAATGTAAATAATTTTTAATTTTTTTTCTTTAATTTTTGTGATTTTCTTACTATAATTTCTGAACTAATTGAGATAATGACCTCCGGTTTCCGGAATTGAATTTCTTAGACAATTTCCTATAATATACATTATATTAAATTTTTTATAGGCCTTGGTTAAGCAAAAATTTAAAGTTTTTGTCGAAGAGAAAATGGTAACATTTTGATATTTTTAAAATTTCTTGTGTTTAATCAGCTCTATATTATAAACGAATTGAGATATCGACTTCCGGGTTCCGGAATTGAATTGAATATCGAAATTTCGAAATAAATAAACATAGTCCAGTCAAAATAGGAAAAATGACGGTTCAAAATCCGAAAGTTTTGAAACTTTGTAGCATTGTTCGGGAAGGTCTAGTTATGAACATATCAAAAGTCCTGACCCGTAGGTGGTGAGCGGGGACGTGGGGACCACAAAATGTCTGCCAAAATCTGGTTTTTCAATAATATCTCGTTATCGCTGCATTGTAGAGTACAAATAATTATAACAAAGTTGTAGAGAATAAAATTTGCTACAACTTTGATATAAAACAATTTTTTCCCCGATCAATGGTTCGCAAGTTATGATAAAGACAAGCGGAGCGTTTTGTTTGCTCTTTGCAAAAATGTTGAATTTTTCCTATTGCAACTGTAACTTTCAAACAGATGAACATATCGACTTCCGGTTTTAAATATTCAATTTAGCAGACATTTTTCTATCCAAATTATAAATTTCAGATTTTGGGAACCCTTGTATAGCAACATTTTAAAAAAAGAATGTAAATAATTTTTAATTTTTTTAAAATTTTTTTGTGATTTTCTTACTATAATTTCTGAAGTAATTGATATAACGACTTCCGGTTTCCGGAATTGAATTTCTTAGACAATTTTCTATAATATACATGATATTAAAAAAAATTATAGGCCTTGGTTAAGCTAAAATTTTAAGTTTTTTTCGAATAGAAAATGGTAAAATTTTGGCATTTTAAAAATTTCTTGTGTTTAATCAGCTCTATATTATAAACGAATTGAGATATCGACTTCCGGGCTCCGGAATTGAATTTCTTAGACAATTTCCTATAATATACATTATATTAAAAAATTGTATAGGCCTTGGTTAAGTTAAAATTTTAAGTTTTTTTCGAAGAGAAAATGGTAATATTTTGGTATTTTAAAAATTTCTTGTGTTTAATCAGCTCTATATTATAAACGAATTGAGATTGAGATTTCATATTATTGATGAATAAAATCTGAGTAGGACTGAACAATATTACAAGACTATTATTGACTGGACTATAATACAGAGCTGATTAAACACAAGAAATTTTTAAAATGCCAAAATTTTACCATTTTCTCTTCGAAAAAAACTTGAAATTTTAGCTTAACCAAGGGCCTATAAAAATTTTTAATATAATGTATATTATAGGAAATTGTCCAAGAAATTCAATTCCGGACACCAGAAGTCGTTATCTCAATTAGTTCAGAAATTATAGTAAGAAAATCCCAAAAAAATTTAAAAAAAATTAAAAATTATTTACGTTCTTCTTTAAAAATGTTGCTATACAAGGGTCCCCAAAATCTGAACTTTATAATTTGGATAGAAAAATGTCTGCTAAATTGAATATTTAAAACCGGAAGTCGATATGTTCATCTGTTTGAAAGTTACAGTTGCAATAGGAAAAATTCAACATTTTTGCAAAGAGCAAACAAAACGCTCCGCTTGTCTTTATCATAACTTGCGAACCATTGATCGGGGAAAAATTGTTTTATATCAAAGTTGAAGCAAATTTTATTCTCTACAACTTTGTTATAATTATTTGTACTCTACAATGCAGCGATAACGAGATATTATTGAAAAACCAGATTTTGGCAGACATTTTGTGGTCCCCACGCCCCCGCTCACCACCTACGGGTCAGGACTTTTGATATGTTCATAACTAGACCTTCCCGAACAATGCTACAAAGTTTCAAAACTTTCGGATTTTGAACCGTCATTTTTCCTATTTTGACTGGACTATGTTTATTTATTTCGAAATTTCGATATTATTGGTATCGTCATGGTTACAAATAAATCATAAATTGGTTTAACGTATTAAACTAACTAAATGCCATTATTTTGAATAACAAATAATTTCAGTCGTAGATAAAATTATGTGTGTATTACGAGCGTAAAGTGACTCTTTGTTACTCGCGCACGGTAATTGCAGCGCGACACGAAAAACTATTATGACAGAAACTTTAATATTACAAATTTTATTATGCAAAGTTTGTGGACACTAATAAATGTTCATTTATAACATTAGGTAAGTACTTACTTAAATATTTTTTAATTAATCTAATTTTTGTCATATTAAAAACTACTAATTGAAACAATGGCACTTCTTGTGCAATAATTTTTGGAATTTTGAAAAAGAATTATTGATTTGTTATCAATGGATCATAAGGGTATGTGTGCATAGACTTGTTAAACGTTTTATGGGTGTAAGGTGTGTTTTTTTAAAATGGTTATGTTATTTTATTTTATATTTTTCCACAGCAATCGTAGCAGTAGGAGAAGACAATATAGATAAATATCACAGTACTTTAGTAACAGCCGCAGAAATGAATTACAATTACACCGATAATAAAATGGTTTTAAATGCAATGTATGGAAGATTTCCAATTCACAGCCCACCAATTTCAATAAATTTAATTACAAACGCGTTAGTTAAATTTGCAATGAACAGTGATGAATATGCAATTAATGTTGCAAATAACCCTTTACCAGAAAGAACAAATTTTGGATTAGGAGTTGACGGAATAATGTGGATGTCTTTATATCCAATGGGTATATAACAAACAATACATTTTAATACGTTAGCGAAATATTAAATATTTTGTTTTAGGTGTAGCATTATTCGTCGGTATATTATTAGGTTTCCACACTAGAGAACGTATATCAGGCGTTAAACATTTACAAATTATGTCTGGAGTATCAAGAATAATGTATTGGATTAGTAACTATTTGTTTGACATGTTAATATATATTCTTGTCACAATTATAACAATCATTGTACTCGTTAGTTTAGATGAAAGTTTTACTGTACCTACTTCAATATGTAAGTTATTAACTAACTTATTTGTTTATAAATAATTGTTACTATTTTATTTACAGTTGCATTTACGGCGTTACTAATTGTATTCGGACTTGCTCTGTTTCCCTTTTCGTACTTTTTCCACTACAGACCTACTGCTGGCAGTGTTGTTACGTTTAACACTTGGGCTAAAATCATTTTTGGTAAGATTAAGAATTAACTGATTGTAACCATTTTAAATGTATTTTTTTTTAAAATAGGTACTGTTTTACCGATAGCAATTACAACATGGGAATATACAGATGAGAAAAAGGAAATTCGGGAAGCATTAACTTATATTTGCATGCTGTGTCCACATTTTGCGTTTTCTTATGGATTGAATAGATTAGTACCAAAAGCAGCAGAAATATATAAATGGGATAACATGCCTGATACTAAAAGGGAAACTGAATGCTCTTTATATCCTAAATACGCATGTTGCAGTAAGTTTTTTTAAATGATAAAGTCAAATAAAATAACACAACAATGATATAATTTTATAGACCCCGATAGTGATGAGTGCAAAAATTTGTACAATTATTACGCAGGAAAACAATCAATTTTGACCCCAGTATTGTTTTTAATTGGAGAAATATTTTTATATTTCGCAATTTTCTTGTTCGTTGATTACGGCTTTTTCAAGAAAATATTCGATAGTTTTATAGATCTAATTAGAGGTACTACGCCTGCAGCAGATGATAATAATTTAGATTCCGATGTCATTGAAGAAAGAAGAAGAATTGCAGGTCAAATAAATGGTATTATAAAAATTTTAAAATACTTAAAATAATTACTCATATATTTTGTTTGTTCAGGAGCTCAGAGAATGTCATCAGATCCAAACCGTAAGTTATGTAAAATAAGTGTATTTTATACTTACATTTTATTTATTCTTTGTAGATTCAGACGTTTTGTTAGTTTCAAATTTGCGAAAATCGTTCGCAAAGTTCCACGCAGTTAAAGGTTTAAATTTCGGGGTAAAAGAAAGCGAATGTTTTGGTTTATTGGGTATAAACGGTGCTGGAAAAACCACTACATTTAAAATGTTAACCGGTGAAATTTTTGTTTCAACCGGTACTGCAAAAATTTTAGAATACTCTTTACTAAGGAACCAGAAAACAGTAAGATATCTAAATATATAAATTTCAGTGTGATTAACTATAAATAATTTCAGTATTTAAAACAAATTGGATACTGTCCACAATTCGATGCATTTAATTTCGAATTAACAACCAGGCAAATGTTAACATTTTTCGGGCGGCTTCGAGGTATTCCTGAAAATAATGTCAAAAGTGAAGTTAGCAAATGGCTTAATAAATTCGGTAAATATTTAATCTAGAATAAATAAACAAAGTATAATTTTGATCATTGTAGATATCATGAAATATCAAAATATCAAGAGTTTTAATTTAAGTGGAGGAAATAAGAGGAAACTTAGCACAGCTATGGCGTTAATTGGTGATCCTCCTTTGATTATGTTAGACGAACCTACTAGTGGGGTTGATCCCGTAGCAAGAAGAAATTTATGGAGTATTTTAGCTACTATGAGAAAATCTGGTCAAGCCATTGTACTTACTTCTCACAGGTAACTCTTAGTTATTAATGAATCAAAGACATTATAAAGATGTTCGTAGTGTCCAATGGCGATAATTTTACAAGGCTTCAGGCTAGGGATTGTAAATCCACATGAGCAGTATAAAAATCAAGTAGTACATATAGAACTAGAGCCAACGCTAAAAAAAAGTCGCACCATTTGCTTTTGAGTGGAAAGAAAAGTGTCTGTCTACTCATTTGTTAAACGAAGACGTGTAAAATGAACGTAAATGTATAAAAATTAGAAGGCAAGTCAATTCATTTGCATAATGTTTGTACCATAGTTGGTAACAGTGGTCTAATGACAAAAAAAGGAAGACAGATCATTTGGACGTTACGAAAGTGTAGACGTCATCGGAAGCACGAAAAATTGATGTAAACGATGTCATCAATGTCAAAACTGTCACTGTCATAAATCATTTCAATTTTTCTTAAAATCATGGATTACAAGATATTGAAATGATTATAACAGTGACAGTTTTGACATCGGTTATATATTTATCGTTTATTCGTTTACATCAATTTTTTCATGTTTTCGATGACGTCTGCTAACACTTTCTGCCTTCCTTTTCGTTTTCCACTGCTACCAACTATGGTACAAAGTAACAACATTATGCAAATGACTTGAATAACCTCCTAATATTTTTATACATTAAGCAAAAGGGTAGGCATACTCGCTTTTCCTTGTATAACCACGTAAGTGCAATACGATTTCATGTATTACAACTTTATGCAAATGGTGTGACTTTTTTTCTGTCGCTGGCTCTTAGACAAATATAATAATTATTATGTCTTATGTAACGTATTAAGGCGGGCCACTCCTAGCCGTAAAATAGCGAAAGTACTGCTCTGTAGTTCTCTTAAAACTGAACTGAACTGTCGGTTGGAAATAATACAATTTAAATTGGTTTATTGGGTTTAAACGTTCATAAAAAGTATTTATTGATTGAGATAATTTGAGTCTCTATTTATGATGATAAAATTCCGAATGGCCAGGGGTGGACGCAGAGTGGACCGCCTTAAAAAAATTAATAATGTAATAAAATTAATTTGAATATTTGTTTTGAGATAATTTTGTTCATTTATTATTTTAATTACTATTTATTTATGTACACAGTATGGACGAATGTGAGGCATTATGCGACCGCCTGGCAATTATGGTAGACGGTCAAATGAAATGCATTGGCGATATTCAATACTTGAAAAGTAAATTTGGCCAAGGTTTTACTGCAATGATAAAACTACGACACATCACGTCAATCCAAAATAAAGAAAATGGCGATCATGTTAACTTTGAAACAGAAGTTAAAAACTTAAAAACGACCATTGAACACAAATACATTTGCACGCTAAAGGATGAACACAAAGTAAGTTTCAAGTTCATTTTTTATTGAATTTTTGTTTAAAACATATATTTTAGGGTATGATTATGTATCATATAACCGACACGACTGCTAAAATAAGCGAAATCTTCAAGTTTATGGAGGGATTAAAACAAAACCAAGCAATAGTGGAAGACTTTACAGTTGGTGATACTAGTTTAGAACAAGTGTTCCTATCTTTCGCTAAAGAAAAGCTTGCAGCCGAAGATAAAACCAAGAAAAGAGATGCTGAAATTGTTTAAATGAAACCATAACATTTATTTATTCGACACCATGACTAGTTTATTTTTGCTTTCTTGTAAATATTTTATATGTGTACGCACAAACTTATTATTTTAAGTTAAATTATTCAGTATTACTAGTTTTATAGTATTATTCAACTATTAGTAAATCATGTATTTTTTTACTTGTAGTCTGTGTTACAAGTTTAAATATTTAGTTGTTTAGTTAAAAAAAACTATTAGTTGTGATGTCAAAGTAATAAAATATTAAAATAATTGCAATATTTATTATTGATTTTCAAATTAAATCATAAATTCTATAAAAAGAATATGAATAGCTTATTGTTATGCCGTAATAATGTAAATTAAAACAAAAGTCAAGTAAGCCTATTTTAGATAATATTCCTATATTGATGTGATTTATAATAATATAATTATGTTTATCTTATTGAAAGCAAAAATATAATATGTGGTATTAATACAATGTTTAATTTCCGTATATTTAATACTATCTTTTTTTGAATGCGGTTTGTGACTGGCGGGGATATCGTATAAAATTGGGGATGGGCATAATGAACGCAGCAGTTCTTAAAGTTTCTGCCTATGTATAGTATAAATACATTTCATCTACCTAATAATCATTATCCGTTTATTAGGGGATTATTGCAGTCACACAAAGGTTATTATTATTATTTCATGTCTTCTATATGTAGACTATGTTTTTAATAAAATGTTGCATTATCAGGTTTTCATGACCACCCAAGAGGTAGGTACTAATTGCGGACCGTTAACCTTTGTTTATAGTGGCGATTTCCCCAAGAGGCCTATAAACCACATGTCATTTTAAAAAAATATATATTTATTCGGACATTTACTCGTCCTCAGAATTAATATCGGACGTATCCGAATCACTAAAAGATATAATTAGTGGTTGCACGTCTTTGTAAACTGATACAAATTTATCTTCTGTTTTTATCACATGTTGAATACAGTAATTCCACTGTCGCTGTCCAATATTTTCAATTTCTTGTTTGATTAATTCAACGACACTGGAGTTAAGTTGCGGCGAATCATTTTTTTTTCTAATATTGTTTTTTAGCTGAATAGGATTGAATATACAATAATAAGGCGATAAACGTAATATTTTATACCCCGCCTCTTGTACCATATGGTCTATAAACTATAACAATAGGACTTAACAACATCTTTTTAGTTTTTATTATTTTAAAAGATTAACGCATTACAATATTAAATACAATACAATAACGGTTTAATCCTAAAATTAACTAGAAGAGAATAAGTTGTTTCTCCAAGAATTCTTATTTTAAAAGGTTAGACATTAAAAATATTAAATACAACCCTGGTAATAAGCTTCGAAAAACTAAAGTATCGTTTACATAAGACTTATTGTAACGGTAGTGCAGCGGTCTTGCAGTTGCACAGGGTTTGGCTAACGCGAAGCAATGGAAGCGTTCACAATGACTTAACGCGTTGGTAGTGTCAGTGCAATGCGTTGCTATAGTTTAGTTATAGTTTGTGAACTCCAAACATTTACAACGCACAAGCAACGCACCGCCAAGCAACAGCCAATCAAAATTTAATGTGGAATTTAAAAGGTGGCGAAAAAATTTGAATTATGACAAATTGTCATTGGAATTGTCATTGACTTCGAATTTACCTATTTTTATAGATAAATATGAGTGTAGACAGTAAATTTGCTGAATTGTTGGTACAATATCCAGCAATTTGGAACAAAAAATTCTCATTGTACTGAGAAAATATAAAAAAGAAAGTAAAATTCTTGCATTCAAGTTAAAATTTACAGGTAATAATTATTGCTTGTTCTGACATTTTGGCTGGAATGTAGAATAGGTGTTTAAGAGAAAATCGTTTATTATGCTTAAATATGACCTAAACAAGCAAAATTAGACCGCGGAAGAGTGTTTTTAACATGATTTTTTGAAGAAAGTTAAATTTTTTTGGTTAACCTGATTGAGTCAAAATTGCAAAAAATTGAATAAAATGACGTTTTTGTATGTTAACCTGAATGTGTCAAAATGGCTAAAAATAAAGCCCCACAAACTCGGTTTTGGTATTTACTACACTAACAAAGCTAACAAAACCGTACTAGAGCCCCACAAACTCGGTTTTTGTTTTTACTACACTAACATAGCTAACAAAACCGTACTAGAGCCCCACAAACTCGGTTTTGGTATTTGCTACACTAACAAAACCGTACTAGAGCCCCACAAACTCGCTTTTTTTTATATCCATGTTTTTAACATGGCAAACACTATTGAAATTTATATTAATCTAAAACAAATGTAATATTGTATTTATGTCAAATAATTTCGAAAACTTAGAAAAAAATCTGACGTGGACACCACATGACTTCCTTGTACGCCTTGTTTGTTCATACTTTTCTTAATAACTAAAATGTAGAATAATATAAAAAATTATTTTAACTTATTATACTAGTATACTCACAAATATATTTTAGTCATTTTATTTAAACTGCAGAAGAAGATATAAACGATATTTTACTATTGTCACTGCTACTGTCACTGTCATGTCATAATCATTTAAATTTTACGTAGTAACAAATGTTAATCGATCATGGACTACAAGATACCGAAATACTAAATTATAAGTATATACTTTAATTATTCTTAAATGATAGAAGATACAGAAAAATTTATAAAATACCGATTGTAGATAATAATCACATAATCTTTCATTTAAAATTAAAAAAATTGCCTAAAATTAATTATTTATCAAAATATTTTTAAAAAGTACTACTTCCGGTTTGTAGATTGAAACCAAAAATAAAAGGTGCACAACTAGATGCTATAACAGTCCTAAATACAAAATTTCAACTTTCTACGTCTAACCGAATTTGAGTTATGCGACACACATACGTCCGTACATACATACGTACATACGTACAGACGTCACGACGAAACTAGTCATAATGGATTCAGAAAAGGTCAAAACGGATATTTCCATCAAAATCTGAAAACCGAAATTTTTCGCGATTACAATACTTCCTTATTACTCCGTACAAGGAAGTAAAAAAAACAGGTAATAAAAAGCCTTATATCTGTGAAAAATATATTTATTTATTGATATCTTCATTACATAAATGTATAAAAACGTTAAATCACATGTTTAATCTGTTAATTTTTCGGCATAACCAGTGTTGACAGTTGTCCCAAATTTTACCCTAAAAAGTAACAAAATCGGCCCAAGTCCTTGCCTAATTTTGCTTTATTCTAGGACAGAGAATAGGAATGAACCGATTGACACAAAAAAAGTGAAATTCCTCTTAAACACCTATTCTACACTTAAGCCTATATTTCTTATCTGCGGGCTAATCTTAAACGATTGCGGTTTTGAGCATTGTGTGACTGCAATAATAAGCATTTAATGATTATTAGGTATTAGGTAGATGTTCGGTACTTGTACTATAGTCACTAGCACTACAGCAACATTGTGGATCGACAGTGTCGACCGTAATGGAAATGCGATGCGGTTTAGGGATTTGTGGACTGACAACACTCTGATTGGTCAATAAAAATCGAAGCTTGTGGTTCTATTCACTATGGTTTTAATATACAAAGTTGTCTTTTTAAATATGCATTTGTACAAAGCTATACTTATTTTTATTTACCTATACATTTATTAGTTCTATTTCCTAAGAATTTCAGTGTTAACGTTAATTTTATTATTGTTAGGTTTTGAATTAGTCTGGTTTTGGTTGATGTAGTTTTACATCGTGTCAATTAAAATGTTGTTTTAATATTTTCTATGTTTTAACTGGACATGTACTCCTTTAGCTGCTTTTAAAACAACTTCGCCGGACAATATGACATCATCTTTTGAATCTGCTGCCTGCAGTTCAAAATTCATTAACACTTTTGAAATGGAGGATTTTATTTCATACATTGCGAATTTTTGTCCTAAAAAAAGAAACATTTACATAATAAGTGATAGATAAAATTACTGGAAAAAGTATTGGTTTTAATTATTATTGATCTATTTTATTACTAATTTACTAACACTAAATTATTTTGAATTCCTTATGGAAAGGTGTGCCTCCAATTCTTGAAAACTCAGATATACAAAATTCAACTACAAGAAAATTGTTGCCTACTTGTTGTAGGCTTTTTAAACCACAAACCATATTATACTGACCGCTTAAAGGCGCTACACTTGTGCCAAAAAGATAGTGAAAAAGGGACCTTGCTATATTACAAACTGAGCTCTTGTTAGTACACCTACACTGTTCATATTTTATATATAGATAGTTAAAAGATGACTCTAGAGTACTAAGATATGTATTTTTTTTTTTTTAAATATTTTCTTAGCACGCCCCACGAACAATGCAAGGAATCGACTATTTAAAACAAAATTTATAAATATGCAATAATAAGGCCATAATTTGTAATATTAAAATGCATAAATTAATTCTTATTTTCTCTAATTGTTGTCGCAACAATGTATTGTATTAATTTTTCGATCAAATAATGCTTCGTAATTATTTATGGTAAATTTCAGATTTTTATTTTGAGCATTATAGCCAGAATAGTAAATTCTGATTCTATTGCAGCAATATTGCGTTCAACAAGTGTAGAGCCTTAACATATTGAACATGCTACTGCGCGCAGCTTGTGGGATTGCCGCAAGTGGGGCTACTAAAAGAGGGGCACTATATTGGTCGTGCTGGACCGATTTTTAACTTTGTTTCAATACCGCTGACACTCGAGCAAAACATTATGAATATGAGAATCTGCCGCATGCGAAATGCCCTATTCACACAAGGATATTCTTTGAAGATTCTTTCATGTCTCTGAATTGTGGAAAAAAATAAATTCTCTGTTTTGAAGCTATCAATGAACTAGAAATTCTTCTTTCGAAGACTCATTGAATATTCAATTTAGCGGCGTCGCTATTTGACAGACAATAATTCTCACCAGGATAATTTTTCTCAAAATTCAGAAGCATGAAAGAATCTTCAAAAAATTCTTTTGTGAACAGTGCTTTATGAAGGCGGATAAAATTTTAATATTTCTTTACATGAATTTTCTATCACTGGATTGTTGATATAAATTTTCTTTTTACTTGCCCGGCCTATATAATTGGGCAAGAAAATAATTGTTATCGTGATTTTTTGATACTTCGAGATTTTGATAAATCTTCACGTTTTAGACCCTACTTGGACCCTACTGAACCCAAAAAACGTAAGTCTGTCGGTCTGTCCGTATCGCCGTATGCACGATAACTTGAGAACGCGTACGAATTTTCAACTGAAATTTTATATTTAAGCTTTTACAAAAAAAAAATTAGTTTTACGTTCGTTAATGAGCTTTATTCAATCAGTAGTACCAACTTTATGAGTTCAATTTTTTTTAAATTAGTACTTGAGTTGATAAAAATATTGTAAACATTTATGCTTTCACTAGATGTTTTAATTTAATTTACATTTTGCTCGTATTATGCATCTATAACTTATAATAAATGCAATTAAAAACTCGAATTTTAAACGTTACTAAAAGACTGTTGTTACTTTGTCATTGACAGTTGTGACTTTGACATTGACGGCGGTCACTTTGACATGACGCTTGTCATTTTGACGATTTGACACCGCCTACGTTATTTAAAAATTTGAATGAAGTATAAAATATTGAGGCCTTTAGAAAACAATGATAATATGTTATTAAAACTTAGAGC
Organism: Agonum fuliginosum; assembly: GCA_947534325.1. NCBI lineage: Eukaryota > Metazoa > Arthropoda > Insecta > Coleoptera > Carabidae > Agonum > Agonum fuliginosum. Next base: position 10,590,663 of record OX384029.1, on the reverse strand, counting down.
CGGGAAAGTATTGTGCTGGCCACAGCAGATTTTTATGTTTATTTTTGTGTATATGAGTTTTCTTAAGCATGAAGTTTAGCTTGTTCTCTTCATTGAATTTTCTAGTTAAATATTCTATAAATCTTTTTTTATACTAGGAGGACTGAGGAGTGAAATCAAATCAGATTTACCCTCTTGGAAAATCGAAAAAAATCACTAGGATTTTTTTTCCGTAATTTCAAATTTGAATGTCACAAATCACCTAAATTTTAATTTACAAGTTATTTAACTACTGATATCAAATTAGAACGAATTTTCAAATTATGTTCACATTGTGTTCCAGCCAATCACAAGCATAGAATTATCACTAGACTTTTGTTTTTACTCCTCCTAGTTTAAAAACAGACGCTAGTGTTGAAGGGAGGGTATAACAAAGTTACAAAGTTGGCGATGAGTCGCAAATCTTACCAATGCAATTTCGAGGGCCTGCGCTAAATGGTACATAAGCAAATGGATTAATTTTATCATCTTTTATTAAAAATCTATCTGGATTAAATTTATCTGGATCTGGAAATAAATCGAGCCTCCTCTGCATGCCATATATAAACAGCACTATTTGCAAATCTTTTGGATAAAGTGTTCCCTCTAAAAATGAAATATACAGATCAGATACGGTTCTAAGGTAAATCCGCAAAATATAAATGCGCACAGGAAAATTGCGCACAGCGCACAGAAAAATCCACACAGACATAATGGGAGCCAAACTATTCTAGATGGCAGCAGTTTTCCAACTCCAAGGCATTGTGTCATCACGCGTGTATATTAAACGTCAAATTATGTAAACATACCTAGTAATATGTGATTATTATAATTATATATTAAAATTTTATTCAAATTAGTTGTAGATACAAAATTATATTTGTCGATTTTTTTTTCTTAAATAGGTACCAAACTTGGTTGGTTTATGGCTTACTTGTTTCATTATTACAATTTTTAATGCAACAATATGACAATTTTCAAGTTTTATAAAACTTTTTCCACAAAATTCATCTGACATTTTAACGTCAAATATATGGAGGATGTAAAATTTTAGTTCTTGGGACGGCTTACTGCTTCGGTTCGGTTGTCCGCTAGTGTCAAGTGTTTTCGATCACCCGTCGCATTCATGTAGGATAAATAAATAATATAGACTTGTTAATTTTTAGAAAAAAAGAAGAAAGTCTCATTATATATTTTTATCCTGAGCAAAATTATTTGTTTCAGAAAAGATTATCTTAGGAATTTTACTTATTTTAATTTATATAGATTTTTTCTAATCTAATGGCCGTTTGCACCATGCAAGGATAAGTTATGCGATTATCGAAACATAGTTTAACTAAACCTTGGACCTTTATTCTGTAACTTAACAACTGTTATTATTGCTGCAGTGATGACGTCAGTAGCAACAGTTAATAGTCACATTTACAAAATGTCTAGTAAGATGGTCTTTTTAATGATTATTAAAATACCAGTACCTCTCGAAGACGCGCAAAAAATGATTAATATTAAGGATATAATTTCTTACTAAAGTTTACGTCTTCTTCTAATTTTCTACCAATGAAAGGAACAGAAGGGTATAATCTTAAAGCTTCTTTTATAACTAATTCCAAATATTTCATATCATTCAATTCTTGTATATTTGGTTGATAATTTTTATCGTTATTTAATATTTCCTTTAATTCCAAAAATACTTTTTCCTAAAAATTAATCACCTATTAGAGTATATCTTATTATCTGCACCACTTCAAATCCAAAATTGGATTAGGAGTGTACTTAATAGATAATGTAGAAAGAAACGTAAAGTACCTGAACATCTGGATTTTTTGCTAATTCATAGATTGCAAATGCTATTAGAGATGCTGTGGTGTCATGTCCCTAAAAATAAATGCATCGATAAAATAATATTATAATCTAGTCTATTTTTTACCTCAAACATGAATGTATCAACTTCTTCTCTAATTTCTTCATCAGTTAATGGTTTGCCATCAACAGTAGCTTGTAGTAAAATATCCAAGAAAGCAAATTTCTTCTTAATACCAAAATCGTCATTCAAATTATCCGTATCTGTCACTGAAGTATTATTATTGGTCAGTTTTTGTCGTCTTTGTTCTATGACTGATTTGGTAAATCCATGAATAACATTTAAAGCTTCAGTTTGTGTTTTATAAGAACTAGAATACACAAACAGTGCGTCGAATTGTTTCCATGCAGAAAATACTCGTTCAATAATTATATTACACACGGTTTTTACTGCTGCTACATATTCGTTATCAAAATTGTCTTGTGCTTTCACTGAAGCTCCCATTGCCGTTTCTAAAAAATACATACCTATACTATTTGAAAAAAAAAATAGTTACCTACTTGCCTCAATTCGTATGAGAGCCATAAAAACAGGGTGTTTCTATACCTCTGCATCAAAATTTAATTGGTCTATAATTTACCTAGGTACTAATTATACAAACAAGAGATTTTTTCGAAATTTGCAAAAATACCTAAGAGTAGTAAAAATGTTTAAAAGTCCATTTTACTGTTTATTTATTAACTATTACTAGGCTGAGGATTTTTAGACTTTTGCCTATTTTATGTATCATAGATAGAACAAAATCGATAGCACTTATTTTTGTTTTCATCGTTTATATTTTATTTTAAGATAAATTTAATTTACCCTGTTTTGTAAAATTTGACAAATTTTGCCTTTTTGCCCTTAAAACGCATTTTTATCTTATTTTGAATGTAAATTGGCAGATTTAAAAAAATTCAGTTGTAGTGTCTAAATATTTTAAACTGACTTTTGAATATTTCTTTTTACTAAAATTCCAAATAATAAATTCATTATTAAATATATACATAGAAATTGTGTTTATTAATAAAATATGTTAATTGAATGCTTTTTATTGGTTATTTAAAAAAAAATGTGGCCTGTTTTAAACACTTTTTTGCATATTTACCCTACCTTTTTTAGTTTCTTTTGTGCCTAAAAATCCTCAGCCTAATTATTACAAAAGTGACTTTTTGTAGATAGTATTTATAGTTTTATTATATCAATAACATAATAAATAAATAGTTAAATGGATTTCCAAACCAGTGACACTAAAATTTGTAATATTGTGCTATTTGCGAATTTTGGAATTTTTATTTTTTCTAATTGGTGCAGTGCAGAGGTATAGGAAACATCCTGTATAGTAGGCAGTCATGTAGACATAAAATTGACTACTTGATAAAAGGATAAAATAATAATTACCACAAATGATATCCAAAGTGCAAGCTGTAATATACGGATACACATCACAAGTAGCTTTTCCCACATTTTTAGCTAATCTCTGAACCAATTTATTACTTTCCTGATTAAAAATACTAACAAAATCATCCAAAATTTTAAAATGAAAAGCAGGTGTGATAATTTTTCTTCGTTTTTGCCAGTAACTACCTATAGCATAATAAATAATTAAAACATTCACAAAATATTAATAGAAAAAGTTACCAGAAGATAGAAGCAGACCATTGCCAAGCCAAGAACTGAAAACGCCGTAATCCGTAGCCTTTTTAATATATTTTGGAGAACTTAAAATATGTTCACTAAATTCAGGATCTGTTACTAACAGATAAAGATTTATTGGCCCAAGCCAAATTTTTGATAAAGGTCCATACGTATTGGAAATTCGGTGTAAGTTTATTAATTTTTCTAAAAATAAATAATAAATTAAAGAATATAAAATATTAAGACCAATATTGATGAATTCATACAAAGTGGTAATTTAAATTGGAAAGCTTTAATAAAAATTGCAATATAAATTATTAATTTTACTGTAACATTTCGACTCTTAGATTTAGATTCAAACAAACCAAAATACAACTAAAATATAAAAACAATTCACAACAAACAACGTGTAAATACAACTGATAAAATTAATAACTATACAAAAAACAGTAAAAATTAAATAACTCACATAGGTAAGGTAAAATATATAATATAAAATAAATTCCAAAAATAGTGAATTGTCATTAATAAAAATTTACCACCGAAATTGTGAAGTCGAAAGAAAGTTAAGTTACAGTAAAAAGAAATGTATGAAATTATAGTTATTTATACAGGTGATTCACAACTTTGTGCATATATTTAAATGGAAAATAGTGAGTGCTTAAGGAGGTTGGTGACCGTATATTAAAATGATGATAAGAGGCTGAAATTTATACAGTGCCTTCATTTCACTATTGAGATTCTAAAAAAAATTTATTTAAATTTTCGTCTATCCGGTTTTTGAGTAATTAAATTTTGAAATTACGCTCGTTTTACATGGACTCTTATGGCAATTCACTAAATTTTTGTTTAAACTATATGGTAAAATGATGAAAAATTCATAGAACTTGTATTAATATTTCCTATAAACCTTTAAAAATAAGTTCTTGAAGATTTTGTGTACTTTTTCTAAACCATTTGCAAGTTATTTAAAAAAAATGTAAGCATGTCAAGCATTTTTGATTAGGGAATTAGTAATTATTGTAAAAATAAATATGAATAAATTGCAATGACATCAGCCAACGTGCGTTTTGAGGCGTTAAGCGAATTTTGTTTTACATTATCAAATATATTTTTTATTTTCATATCCTCCCTCTAAGGCGAATTTCTGGGTGCGCCACTGCAGGCGTCCCCAACCTCCTTAACTCACTTATCACGGAATTTTAATTTCCAAGTTTTTTAATAACCAGTCACTATTATTTCAAATGGAATTTCATAATTTTACAATTCTTGCCATTGCACAGTCAATTATAATTTTATTTTATTCCATTTATAGTATCAGATATGCATTATTCAATTATTAACAATCCAGTGGTTTCAAAAATATGATTTTTGCGAAAACTGCTCTTAAATTTATGAATTTAGAAAAAATTATTTTAGATCCATGATCAGTAAGTTGAGTACTATAAGAAAATTCTGTATTAGACTGTATCTAGGCTGTAAAGAAAGATTTTTTGTTACGAATGTAATGTGGAACATTACTTTTCGAGGCGCTAGACTACAAAAATAATCATGTGAATGTGAGTAATAAAAAATATTTTTACAGCAGAGATATACCTATAATTATATTTTAATAAAATCGCAAAATTATAGTAAATTTGTAACAGTAAAGCAAAATGTCAACACAAAAAAGTTATACTTTTCACTACGATTTTGCGGAGCTAAAGTAACTTATCGTTATTGAACGATTTCATAAATAATTTTATGTTACTTACCAACGGGGTTGAAACCAAATTCCAAAACATTTCCCAAAAGCGGCAATGGTGTTGGTCCAGGAATTTTATTCAAAGATGAAAATTTTCTTTTATTGTTAAATGACCAATAAATAAACCACACGATTGTGGTAATCGTAATGAATAAAATGTAATACATTTTAGACACCCGATTAATTTCAAGTTGTTACACTAAAACAGAAAACAATTCACAACATTTTTTATTTATAGTATCTACCTACTGCATACGAAAGATTTTCAAAACAAGAATAACTGTTATTAATATATTGAGTGTGGTCATTACTGACAGCAAAATTGTTTAATAACACATTAATTAATATAGTAGATTGTACTATACATAAAAATAATACCGCAATTTATTACGTAATTGCATATTTTTTATCATGATTTATTGTTTTACTCATAATAAGGTTAGTTCTCCAGAAATTATTATCAGTACTAATAGCTGAATCATATAAATATGCAACAATTACGCAAATTAATATTATGTTATTTTTGTCGCAAATATTATTGAGTCTCAATATATTGTAAATTCATTCATAAAATACTTCACACATCTGTCATTTCATATACCTTTTATTCAATTTGAGTGTGACACCTTCACATGCTGTGAGTAAGAGAGTCATTAATATTACTGATTTTATACTACATAATACCACGTAATTATAGAATCATTATCATTGTAAATAAAATTATACCGTATGTGCGGTTACCAGCCGTTAACACACTAGCACTCATGATTGTTAGTGGAAAGTACTCTATATATAGTGTAATTAATTAATTATTAATTATTCATCAAAATAAATACATTTTTATGTTACTTACATGTTATTTTATCAATAGGCTTTCACAAACTAAACAACGCCTTTAACTACAGATTTCTTTAAATTGGTTTTAATCACTTTGTAGTCAAACAAGTTCTTGAAGGTGAAATATGTTGTTACCCAAATTATTTATTTTGATTTTTTGTAAATCAAGGACACTAACAGGACCGCATTAAAACAAATAAAACAAGAAAATGTATTAATAATGTGTTGAATCGATTACATAACACCGAAATTAGTTGTTTTTTAAAAAATCTTGAGACTGTTGTTCATTCTGCTTTTTACGATATATAGTGTTACAGACAATAATGTTTATTGAGTCAAAACAAAAATTATTCTCATAAAAGTATGATTATGTACCTATTTAAATTGAATGATAATATTCATGTTTTATGCAACTATGTAGAGTTGATTAAACTTTAAACTATTACCATACTATTGCATTGAAGGCCGTTTTATTTACATTCAGAAAAATATATAGGAAAAATGAATCGTTTTAAAATATAATTTATAAAAATTTCACATTTTAACTATGGCTTAAAAGAAATAAGTATATCTTTTTGCGTGTGTTGCAAGAGAAAGTAGGTACCTATACAGCAAAAGAGTTAAATAACGAATTTCTCCAAATTTATCAATATAGAATAACTTTACATATAACAGCATACGGCCAGTGGCTCAATGGATCGCTCAACGATAGTGTCAGCGATGCCTGCAAACGAAAATAAACCTCTTAGTTTGAGTGGTTGGATTACATTATAATAATAGCTACCATTATACAGTATTTGGGAGTCTGGCTCAACACGGTACTGTAGCAGACATGGTCGGACCCAGAGAGGCTGTTTGGTCGTGAATATCGCTAAAGCGCCAAAATTGTTAAGGCGCGGACAGATAGTCTATGCCATGCTATGTCATGATCATGAAGTAGAACATGTACATTTAAATGGGAGTGTTCCCATAGTTTATGTCATTGACTTGAGCTATGTTGGCATAACTGTTGCTAGATACTTATTTACTTGATTCGTTTTTGAAGTTTTGATGCTTGTAGTTTGACAGTCAAATTTTGACATAATAAGGCGAAAATACTGTAATTATGTAAGATAATGATGAAACTGTGGTGATATTTTTTTTTATCTACAACAATAGAATAATGTATTCATTATATACGTGAAAGTAGTATAATAAACCCCTCCATAAGGACACATTATGAAATAATGAATTCATTATTTCACACTGTTAAATAATGAGTACTTTATTCTCTCGAACTGTCAAACTGCCATCACATCTGTTTTAATATTAGTGTGTTACATCAAGTTATCATTTTATGACGTTGTAAGCAGAAACAGTAAAAATAATAAAAATTTGTAAAACGCTGTATATGACTAGCCCATAATAGTTCTAAATTACTCGGATAAATTGTCATCACACCAAAGTTTGAGGTTAAGTTAATATCAATACAAATTTGTAGTAAGAAAATGTTGTTTTATTTAAAAAGTTGTAGATAAAACGTCGTATTTGACTCGAAAATAATGACTATAATTAACTCGGATGATTTATACACTCGCCTTCGGCTCGTGAACAAACTTTTCATCCTCATTAATTATAGCCTACATTATTTACTCGTTAAATAATATACTATTATATACTACCTATAATAAAATAAAGAAAAAATTATCGAATTGAAAACAAAGAAAACCTGAAAAAATGTACAATATTATATAGGTAAGTACGTCAAATGTCACAATGACATATACAATGTAAACAGCATTTATATTTATAATCGTATCATCAACTGTTATTACCTCTTTTAATATGCAACATTTATTAAATAATTATAAACAACATAATACGTTAGTTACTTATAATACGTTAGATACCTACTTATTTTTCATTAGTTACGGACTTAATACGTTAGATAGATACAACCATAATAACATCAAAACCTTCAATAATATGCAAACTGTCAACTAATTGAGAGATAAAATTGTTGATTTGTTTTAACATCGCTGTCGTTGATGATACGATTAAGCTTTGAATATAACGTGAATATATGCGATTTAAGCCCCGTTGTATGTTCAAAGAGACTCGGTTTCACATCGTCGCTTAGCAACATCCTCGATATTATAAATCGCATAATATTCTTGTTATAGTAATAGCTATTATGTTATTTCGAAATATTGACCACACATACACACACGCACGCACACTCTCACTCACACACGCGCGCGCGCGCACACAGCGGTTATTGTGTGTGCACGCGCGTGTATGTGTCAGTGTGCGTGTCCGTATATGTAACAATTTTTTCGTTGCCGATAACTAAAAAAACATTAAAAATTTTATATTTAAGGTTTCAATACGAATCTTAAGAACTCATTATATTTTGGTACCTACCAATCCACAAACCGGAAGTATTACTTTGCGATAAATAATTGATTTATCACAATATTTTTATTTTAAATGAAAGATTATATTATTTTATCTATAATTACCATTTTATAATTTTTTCTGTATGTGATACTGAATTAAAATTAAGTATGAAACTTCTGTAATGGTCGGTAAAATAACTTCCACTAAAATATTTAAAGTGAGTTCTTGCCAAATCGAGAGGTGATTAACTAGATGAGCTGTCGGTTCTAGGATTTAAATAATTAGGTGATGATTTGTATAAATATAAATATATTTTAAAATAAAAGGTAAAACGGATTTAATTGTGAACAATTTAAATAAACTAATTTAACAATAAATACAAATAATGAAACTAACACAAATATATAAAAATCTGCTGTGTCCACCACAGTACTTCCCCGACTATAAGTTTTAATAACTTACTTTCGTTACGCCGTTAATTTTATGCTTTATTCAGCAAAATTTAAACAAATTTATCTTTTTTTTCCCAAACTATTTATGTTGATGCCAACTTCGGCATAATTTAAATAACATGTAAAAAAATCTGATACCTAGTTATTCACTAAAAACTCACACTCGAAAATTTTAACCCGTCCCAATACCTTATACCCTTATAGAATATAATGCGAGAAGTAAAAACAACTGTCCATTGTTTAAATGTTGTTATTGATTCTTCGGTTAATTTTTTTTCCCAGAAAACTTTAATTTAATAATACACTTGAACAAATTTGAATAATTTTTTGAGAAACAATAATTGATTATCGCATAAATGTCATTTTTTACATTTTTACTAAACTAATCTTCCCGAGAGCTTTAAATTGACACCAAACTATAATTTGGATAACGTATAATAAAAAAATTGACGATCAGTTCAATGTAATTTTTATTTTTCTACTAGAATTATTTTTCCCGAGAGCTTTAATTAGATACCACACATGATAGTATTTTAATAAAAATAAAATAAGTTATGTTTATAAAGTTGGTACCACTGGTTGGATAAAAAAATTTGAATAATTGTTTGAGAAACAATTGAAAATAGCATTAATGTCATATTTTAAATTTTTACAAAACTTATCTCCCCGAGCGATTTAAATTGACACCAAACTCGGTATAATTTGAATAATTTATAAAAAAAAAAAACAATTAACGATCATTTAAATGTTATTTTTGTTTTCTACTAGAATTATTTTCCCAAGACCTTTAATTTGATACCACACACGATAGTATTTTGATAAAAATAAAAAAAGTTTTGTTTATAAAGTTGGTACCACTGGTTGAATAAAGCTCAATAACGAACTTGAAGTCAGAATTTGGCTCAAGATCTTAAATATAAAATTTCAGTCCAAAATTCCAACGCGTTTTTAAGTTATGCAACATCCAGACCGAATCCAGACAGACCCACAGACCGACAGACCCACAGACCCACAGACCGACTTTTTTTAAAATTATGTTTTTTGGGTTCAGTAGGGTCTAAAACGTGAAGATTCACCAAAATCTCGAACTGTCAAAAAATCACGATTACAATACTTCCCTCTATTACATAGGTCGGGGAAGTAATATATCAAAGACCGAAAACTGAGTCTTGTACTTTCTGATGTTGGTTGCCGACTGCCGAATCTGTTCTTGTTCAACAGCCTGCCAATATTATCTACATCATCAATTTAGTTAGCAACTGCAGTGGAAAATTCCATAAAATTGTATATTTCGCAAAACCTGCAGTTGCTCTTCATAAACTGCCAACATAACTTCCTTTTGTGACGTAAGCAATATAACTTTTGGAAAATTTAGCGGATGTGACGTTACACTTCAGTATTTATTTTATATATATATATATATATATATATATATATATCAAACACTTTTTGAATTTCCACACATACTTTTTAGTGTTTTTTATTATGTCAATGATGTCAATAATAGTTTGATAATAACTATCGATAAACAAAAACAATCGGGGATAAGAAACAACTTTCATTTAACAAAAACTATCGTTTAACCGGTTTAACCATTAGGCCAGTCATTCTGGATGAAATTTACACTGGGTACATGAAGTTCTCGTGCAGTCAATGAAAGTTGTACCCATCGATAGAATAAAGTCCCCTGACTAACATATTGATTTGTTTCCGCGTCAAAATATCAGCAACATTTATTATTAATGAAAAATTAAAGACGAATCTCGTCGGCTGCACTTTACCGCGCTATAAGTCCGGCATTTCACTGCTGACCGCGAGAATAAAATTATTACCGTGTAGGGCAGGAAATTTCCCACAAAATACACCCACATTTCAACCCCCAAACATGCGCGGATATTTTTAAATAAATTATAAAGACATTTAATTTATATCTGGAGTTATTTTTATTAGTAAACATAGGGCATGTCATTACCATAGTTACAGTGTTACAGAATGACAGCAATGTATTAAAGCTGATCGTTTGACGAATCGCCAAAAAATGCTTTTATAATTTATTTTAAAATATCCGGGCATGTTTGAGGATTGAAATGTGGTTTTATTTTGTAGAAAATTTCCTCCCCTACACGGTAATAATTTTATTCTCGCGATCAACAGTCAAACACCGGACTTATAGCGCGTAAAAGTGCCGTCGACACGATTCGTCGTTAGTTTTTTATTAATAATTAATGTTGCTGATATTTTGACGCGGAAACAAATCAATATGTTAATCGGGGGACTTTACTCTATCGTTTAGTACAAGTTTCATCGGCTGCAAGAGAACTTCATGTACAAAATCTAAAATGACTGGACTACATCGATAGTATCGAGTAATTATGACTGTCGATAGTACTATCGATATATCTATAGTTTGTTCTTGCCACTATCGAACTATCGATAGTTTCTTATACGATAATATTTTCACTTTTAGTATAATCGTTATTGTTTATTTATAAATACCTATATAGATTTTTAGTTTTAAAACACAAATTTAGAAACAATATTATTAAATTTGAAGTATAATAAAAACGGTCTACACATGCTACTCACTAACTGAATTAAACAACAATACAGGTAACACAAAATAATAAACAATAACACAGAATACAGCAGAATTAATATGACACAAGTAAAAGTAAGTGACATGAAACACGACATTTGAAGTTTCTGACGTCATTTATAAGAATCCTATACACAAATTGGACAAGTTTAATAGAGCAAAATTGAATAAATAGTTGTATTACACTCGCTGTTTAAATGTATGTTTAACTCGCGGTGTTAACGCGCTTGCGACTTCGCTCATTAAACATACATTGAAACAGTTTGTATAATAAATAACTATTATTTGTTAATTTTCTATTTAATAATCATAATTTTTTTAAATAATGACCTCTACTTCAATGCAAGTTGCTAAATATCCTGCTTAACACTGGTAATGAATAGGCCAGTTTGTATGTACAACTGTTGGCATGTCAGATCCCTTAAAAAAACATTATATGAATTATTTTACAGCTTATAACAACTCAGGTTCGAATCCCTACAGCTACACATTCCAGTTAAAGTTAAATTTGCACAAAAGTCTCCTTTGTATAGTACATTTACTTTACACTAACAACCTTGAGTGAATGGACGGCTGGTAGAGGTATAAGTAGTACATAAAAAAAGGAATTGCTCAGAGACAAATAGGGTTGCCAGATTTTAAAAGCGTTTTTATTGGAGAATGCACAAATAAATATAGGAGATTTGTTAAAAATACAAGACACAACTTTAACAGAATATAATTTTATAAATTAGAAACCATATAAATAGAGAGCGACTTAATACAAAACAATTGCTTATTTTAGTTTAAGGTATATGTTTCGTGACTTCGAGCTTTTTGATAAACATTTTTTACCCTCTTAATAATAATTACTTGCAATTTAATTTGATTTTCAATTTTAAGATACTAGTAATAGTTTTCTTATTAATTCCACTAAAGTCTGTTTTCTGATTTCAGTCCATACTTACTTACCTCCCATTAAACTAAAAAAGTACAAAGACAGAAATTGCAGAATTATTTAGAATAAATGACATAAAATTTAGCAGATTAGAAACATCTTCATTCTCAGTTTGGCGTCTGCGCAACGCACAATCATTAAAAATAATTTTTCTTCAAACGTCAGAAAAACATAATATTTCTTATCTCCATAGAAACAGCTAAAGTTTTACTTTTCTGAGAGCGGCAGACAATAATTAGTCCAGTCATTTTAGATTTTGTACATGAAGTTCTCTTGCAGCCGATGAAACTTGTACTAAACGATAGAGTAAAGTCCCCCGATTAACATATTGATTTGTTTCCGCTTCAAAATATCAGCAACATTAATTATTAATAAAAAACTAACGACGAATCGTGTCGACGGCACTTTTACGCGCTATAAGTCCGGTGTTTGACTGTTGATCGCGAGAATAAAATTATTACCGTGTAGGGGAGGAAATTTTCTACAAAATAAAACCACATTTCAATCCTCAAACATGCCCGGATATTTTAAAATAAATTATAAAAGCATTTTTTGGCGATTCGTCAAACGATCAGCTTTAATACATTGCTGTCATTCTGTAACACTGTAACTATGGTAATGACATGCCCTATGTTTACTAATAAAAATAACTCCAGATATAAATTAAATGTCTTTATAATTTATTTAAAAATATCCGCGCATGTTTGGGGGTTGAAATGTGGGTGTATTTTGTGGGAAATTTCCTGCCCTACACGGTAATAATTTTATTCTCGCGGTCAGCAGTGAAATACCGGACTTATAGCGCGGTAAAGTGCAGCCGACGAGATTCGTCTTTAATTTTTCATTAATAATAAATGTTGCTGATATTTTGACGCGGAAACAAATCAATATGTTAGTCAGGGGACTTTATTCTATCGATGGGTACAACTTTCATTGACTGCACGAGAACTTCATGTACCCAGTGTAAATTTCATCCAGAATGACTGGCCTAAATATTACCTGCCGCTGTGAGCGTCAGATAATATTATCCGCCGCTGGTGAACCAATCAAATTGCAGCTGTCAATAAAATTTAATTCAAATTTTTATGAAACAAAATAAATCAAAGACGACTATATTATTTCAATCCGAATTATTTTAATAAATTTTCTTACACGAATATCAATTTTATTGTAAGGTTTCGACGTTTGAAGAAAAAATAGCATATTTTATGCGGATGAGCTAAGTGACTTTTTATGGCTCATCTGTAGTTGCCTACAGATTCGCCACAAAAAGTTCCACTTTAGCTCCTTATTAAATAATATACTATTATTTGTAGGTATTTATTAAATTCTTGAAAATATAGGAGATACGGTAAACAGAGGCTTCAGATTTTGAAATTATTTTGTAAATTAGGATTCACTACTTTCGATGATACCTCGGATAGATACTTTCTTATTGAATCACTTGTATTGTCAAAATTCTGCATTAAAATTAGAACTCATTAATTCATATCTATTTATTTATAAAACATATTGTAGTGAAGTAACTCTAATAAAATTAGTAGATCATGAAATTATGCGTTCAGAATTATCATAAAAAAATCATTAAACGATGCTTTTTATATTTACATATATCTATTTCTAAACTTTGTAATACAAAGACAATAATAGGTAAATTAATAATAAAACATATTTAAGAATAATGTAATTTAATTACATTATAACGATATATTTTTATAGATCTTATATTCAAATAAATAAATAAATATTACAAAAAATGGTCGTCAGAAGTAAAAAACAAAAAGTACCATATGCAAAGAAATATCACAGTTATGATCGTCGAATAAACAAAAAAGAACTTAAAATAAGATAAATGTAAAAAAAATATATAAACAAAGGTGTATCAACAAAAAATCACAAAAAATGGTCATCAGAAGTAAAAAACAAAAAGTACCATATGCAAAGAAATATCACAGTTATGATAGTCGAATAAACAAAAAATTAGAATTAGTTCTTAATAAGTTCTTTTTTGTTTATTCGATGATCATAACTGTGATATATCTTTGCATGTGGTACTTTTTACTTTCTTGTACGGAGTAATAAGGAAGTATTGTAATCGCGAAAAATTTCGGTTCTCAGATTTTGATGGAAATATCCGTTTTGACCTTTTCTGAATCCATTATGACTAGTTTCGTCGTGACGTCTGTACGTACGTACGGACGGACGTATGTGTGTCGCATAACTCAAATACGGTTAGACGTAGAAATTGAAATTTTGTATTTAGGACTGTTATAGCATCTAGTTGTGCACCTCCTATTTTTGGTTTCAATCTACAAACCGGAAGTAGTACTTTTTTCAAATATTTCGCGAAATATTTAATTTAAGACAATTTTTTTTATTTTAAATGAAAGATTATGTGATTATTACCTACAATCGGTATTTTATAAATATTTTTGTATCTGCTACCATTTAAGAATAATTAAAGTATATATTTATAATTTAGTATTTCGGTATCTTGTAGTCCATGATCGATTAACATTTGTTGCTACGTAAAATTTAAATGATTATGACATGACAGTGACAGTGGTAGTGACAATAGTAAAATATCGTTTATATCTTCTTCTGCAGTTTAAATAAAATGACTAAAATACATTTGTGAGTATAGTAGCAATAGTAGTAGTACTTATATACCTATATTAATATATTTGTATAATATAATTCTACATTTTAGTTATTAAGAAAAGTATGAACAGTTTAATAGGCGTACAAGGAAGTCATGTATTGTCCACGTCAGATTTTTATTTATTACGTTGTAGGTTACTCTCTAGTTACTCTAGTTACTCTCTAGTTCAAAATTCATTTCGAATAAAAATGATTAACTATTCGTTATTAAAATTTAAAAGCGGAAAATTATGGAGTAAAAAATAAGAATCTCTGCATTCGATGTAAGTTTATCTTTTTTTGGCGCTATAAGGGTGCAGAATATTCGCTAAATACTCGGTTATTCGACAGACAATCATACATTATATTTGTTATTCGGCACATTTACTATTCGTTATATCTCTAATAATAATTAAAAATAAATAAAAATAATCTAAATAATATATTTTGGAATCCTGCATAAAGCGGGAGGAAAAGTATTTTTTCTCTTTAGGGAGGAAAAGATAAAGTGGATTTCCGCATAATGCGAGAGAAAAAAGTACTTTTCCTTCCTAAGGAGAAAAAATAAAGTGGATACCCGCAGAAAGCGGGAGGAAAACTACTTTTACTGTCCAGGGAGGAATATTACTGACCGGTCAGAAATACCTCACTTTCGTCCTTAATAATACGGACGAAAGGTGGCGATTTCGGTGCAGGTATTGAAAAAATAATTTATTGAATTAGATTTGTTAATTAAATCAGATTAAAACTGAAACAAAAATTTTTACCTCTCGCCTAGAGAAGAGATGTATAGGGATCGTGAAAAAATTCGATGTCGAGATTTTTGTCAATAAGCACGTTTTAGCACCTTTAGAACCTATTTTGACTATTTTCACGATGATGTCTGTGTGTGTGTGTGTGTGTGTGTGTGTGTGTGTGTGTGTGTGTGTGTGTGTGTGTGTGTGTGTGTGTGTGTGTGTGTGTGTGTGTGTGTGTGTGTGTGTGTGTGTGTGTGTGTGTGTGTGTGTGTGTGTGTGTGTGTGTGTGTGTGTGTGTGTGTGTGTGTGTGTGTGTGTGTGTGTGTGTGTGTGTGTGTGTGTGTGTGTGTGTGTGTGTGTGTGTGTGTGTGTGTGTGTGTGTGTGTGTGTGTGTGTGTGTGTGTGTGTGTGTGTGTGTGTGTGTGTGTGTGTGTGTGTGTGTGTGTGTGTGTGTGTGTGTGTGTGTGTGTGTGTGTGTGTGTGTGTGTGTGTGTGTGTGTGTGTGTGTGTGTGTGTGTGTGTGTGTGTGTGTGTGTGTGTGTGTGTGTGTGTGTGTGTGTGTGTGTGTGTGTGTGTGTGTGTGTGTGTGTGTGTGTGTGTGTGTGTGTGTGTGTGTGTGTGTGTGTGTGTGTGTGTGTGTGTGTGTGTGTGTGTGTGTGTGTGTGTGTGTGTGTGTGTGTGTGTGTGTGTGTGTGTGTGTGTGTGTGTGTGTGTGTGTGTGTGTGTGTGTGTGTGTGTGTGTGTGTGTGTGTGTGTGTGTGTGTGTGTGTGTGTGTGTGTGTGTGTGTGTGTGTGTGTGTGTGTGTGTGTGTGTGTGTGTGTGTGTGTGTGTGTGTGTGTGTGTGTGTGTGTGTGTGTGTGTGTGTGTGTGTGTGTGTGTGTGTGTGTGTGTGTGTGTGTGTGTGTGTGTGTGTGTGTGTGTGTGTGTGTGTGTGTGTGTGTGTGTGTGTGTGTGTGTGTGTGTGTGTGTGTGTGTGTGTGTGTGTGTGTGTGTGTGTGTGTGTGTGTGTGTGTGTGTGTGTGTGTATGTATGGAAGTCTGTATGTGCGCCTACTATAGTCTTTCGTTCTGATTCATTATCTCAAATTCTACTGAACATAAAATTCTAATATTTTGCAATATACATTTGTATATGTTAATGAAGAGCTGATTAGATTTTGGTAAAAATCTGCCAACCGGAAATGGTATTTTCTTGAAGCATTTTACCATTTTTGCAAAAAAATATAGAAAATTCTGCGATAGCTACAATTTGTCATGCGACATTTCAAAGAACAAATTATATCTTACAATATTTATTTAACATCTTGTCTATATCACTTACTAATAAAGGAAAATTATTTTTCAAAGATATATAATTTTACCTACCACGATTTGTAAATCACAATATAGGAAAAAATTTAAAACAAAAATGAATATGTCAATGTGACAGATGAACAGACGTATGCACAATTTCTGAAATGTTTGTGGCACCATTTTAAAAGAAATGTAAATATTATTAACTGAACATAATGTAATAAGGTAATAATAAAGTTAAATTTTTATCTCTAAAGAGATAATTTAGAACTAAGAACTATAAAATTATTTTCAAAAAGTTTGTAAATTTATTGCAAAATTAAAATTTAAGAAAGCCTAACTAAAACCAAATTCACATAAATTACAGTGTTAAAGCGAGAGGTCGTGTGCTGGCCACAACAGATTTTTATTTCTTACATTGTAGGTTACAGTCTAACTCTCTGGTTCAAAATTCATTTGGATTTCATACACTTGACGAAATTCTAAGTCAAAGGTATTTTCTTGCCTCTCAGGTAAAGAAGATACTTCTAAATTTGGTTCTATTTTCTTGGAATAGAAGCAATATACGTTTCCTTTGCTACTTATCTCTCATCACCCTCACTCAATCGAACGTATATCGAATTTTTCATAAACTGTCGGCTCTGGAGTGGGGCTTCTGGGCATTATTTCTGAACATTACTGTACATTTGCGCGATACTACTAACCCATTTGAAGTGCCAGATTTTTTTTCAAAACAATGTTTAGATTTGATAAGCCCAATACGTTAGAACAAATACGTTCAGTCCGTCAGACTCCGATATTCCAAAATTCTAGCCTGCAATGCCCATTACCCGGGCTCTGTACCTACATGATTCTGCCATATGGCAAATGAGTAACATCAGGAGATATTTGATGCAGCAGTTTAAAGTTGGTGATAAATATAACCATCTGATAGGTGACAGGAACCATGGATTTTTACACCCATAAACAATGCTCCTGATAGTAGTGCTGCAAGCAGGTTTAACGTAGAAATGTATCGGGTTCGAAATGTTATAGAAAGGACAAATGGTATTTTGAAAGGTAGATTTCGATGCCTATCAAAACAAAGAATTTTAATGTACCATAACATGGCATTAGAAGCCAGACTTCCTTAACCAGATTATGATTATGAAGTAGTTGAAGAGATTGGAAATATAAAACAACCAATTGAACTTGTATTTAATGATATATTTTTTCATTAAGAAAACAAACATAATATAAATTATTAATAAACATTATAATAATGTACTGTATACCAAAAGTCAATTCTAATATTGCAAAAAAAAGAAACCTTCTTGAACATTGGTCATCAAAACAAAAATTTGGTTTTTCGTATTTGTACTTAGCTACCTATATCAAAATTTAGTTTTTTTTTGCAAATTCAGATCTTCTGTTTTATAATTTACAAATTCGTTTACTAAATTATTTAAAGTATTGTTCAACATGTCTTGACTGTCTTCACTTTTTGTTGACATATCTAATAATTTTTGACGTTTTAATATATTTTTTTGGAATGAAGTTAGCTCCAAGCAGGATTTTACGCTTTACAGACAAATGAACAGAATTGCCCTATTTGTAAGTAACAGATCAACCGTAAGCTACAAATTTCCAATTTTACAAATATACAGGTTTGTGAACAGAATCGACCCGTAAATACAATGCGACTGTAATGAACAATCGGTACATGTTGAAATAATATGTTTTGAAACAACAATATTGTTTATATAATCTAAACTTAGTAGGAAAATAATAATTAAAGTATTAGTAATTAAATGGTAATTAAAATGTAATTTGTAATTAGTGGCGATTGCCTACTTGGATAAAATTATAATAAATTTCAAGGTGCAACCAGAAGTCCATATTTTAATTCATTCAAAAGTTGCAATTGATTAAAAACAATTTTGTTTTTTTAAATTACAAAATATATATTTTTCTCAAAGAAAATCTTAACATTTCCACTGAAAACATCGCAGCTATTCAACAGGCGATGTTTTCGAACCGTTTTTGCACTTCCACCTTTTTTACACGTCGATCCACTTTGCTCAAGATTGTTTATCCACGTTCGAATCGCTCTATTCGACGGTACGTTGAAATGACGTCTAAAATCTCGCCGCGTTTGCACCAAACTGAGACAGTACGCTTTAACTGCGTAGCCAAGCTGTTCACCCGTCCAACTATCTATTATAAACTAAATGGTAGACCACGCTGATAATGTTGAGTCGGTTATTTTCTTGCCCAACACCTCCCTATGAGCTCTAAGCCCCACATCAAATATTTCCATTTGACTGGCGAACCCTGTACTTCTGATGCATCGTGTAAAACAGCAAGTTACGATATTCTAATTGTTTTTGTTGGTACTTATTCAACAGGATTTACTCTCAATTGTAGAATGGTAGATGTTATTGTAGTGGAATCCAATCACTTCGACCGATTCGTCTTGATGCAGTCAGAATCGCAATTCCTGCGACGACCTTTGAAATTCAAAGCGGCAACATAGAGATTATTTTTGCAACCAGGATTACATTTAAGACGATCAAGTAGTCAGCTTGGAGCATCCGAATGCGATTTAAATTTATAGATGTTTTACAATTTAACGACAGTCATACACTGCCGGCCGAGAGACTTGAACCGCGGAACTTCGGATTTGTATGTCATTACATGCAGAGAGCTGTGCTTAAACTCGCACTCGCGCATCTACTGTCTCGCCTACTAATGCATGTAAGTAAGTTTTGCTGTCGGCTTACTCATTCCACAGTCCGGAATTTGAATCCGGTCATGCGTGTTCTGTTAAGTTGCAAAGTTCGTGCATCATGCTGTAGAATATTATATTATTTAGTTACTTGCCATATTATTCAAATACATACGAGCATGCATCCTTACAAACAATTTTAATAATAGTATTTTACGAAAAATGTATTTCAACTACAAATCAATATTTTAAAACATAAATTTAGAAAGAATGGGCCGAATTCACCACTCTTCTTTAAGCTAATGAATCTTCTCTAATAGGGTAGTTTACCATTTTTTTTTAAATTTTTTATTGAAACTTCCTGTTATTTGAAAGCGATTGAGAGTACTGATAAGCCTTAATTGTTTTTACTAAAGCTGTAATTAATTTTTAAAGTTTGTGTGACGTAGATGTACAACTGAAAATCTTCTCAAACAATGGGGCTGGAATTAAAATGTACTCATGTAAAATCAACTGTTTTTAAATGTTACAAAATATAAAATACAATTTGGTAGTTTCTTTATTATTGTATGTAAGAATACACGTGAAAATATATTCTTTAGATATATAATTTATAAATTTGCCTTCAAAAATTTGATCCTGAGTTTTAGTACCACTTATATGATTCGCAGACCTATGTCATTCAACATATCTTTCAATGGGAGTATTCGGGCAAAGCTTATCAATTTTCATTACAGATTTAGCAAAAAACTATGATTTTATGCTAGCGCGCTAAACTGCACATATTTTACTACAAAATTTAGGCAAGGTACATTGGAATTATCAAAGAATTTAATTTTATTTTTGTTACTTCAATTAATGACATTGATTGGAATGATAACGGATCCACGATATCTACGAAAGATATTATAAAATGTCAAATTGGTTAAATATTTTGACAATTATATCGTTTGTCTGTCCCAAGTTTTGTATTCGTTGGTATTCTTATGAATATTTTGTTCGGAGTTGTTGAACTATCATTATAACAATTACGAGCCAGGCAATATATTTTATAACCATTTTTAAAGTACATTACTTTACATGACAGTTCATAGATAAAGAAACACTACGTTCAACAAAGATAGACGGCATACACATTGAAATAATTCAGAATAGGATAGATGTGTGAGAGAGAGAGTGAGAGAGAGAACGCATTACTGTGACGTAGATGTACGATACGTAAAATCTCAAATATTTAAAGAACTATTAACTTTTTGAAAACTTTTTTCATGGCAATAACTTATTACTGGGGTATCCTTTCAATATAATTGACTGGATTGCTAATTTGCTACTATGGTAAAGTACCCTATTACCAAGGAAACACATTTTATCTCTTTCTTATTTACAAATGGAAAATGCGTGTATGTTTTTATTTGTTATTTTTAAAGAAGCCTGTTTATCTTAGAGAAGGGCGCTGAATTCAACCCAATATTATTAAATTTGAAGCATAATTTTATTTTTTAACTGTGTACACGGTCTACGGATACTACATACTAACTACAATAAACAACAATACAGGTAACACAAAATAACAAACAATAATACAAAGAATACAGCAGAATTAATATAACTTAAGTATAAGCAAGCGACAGGAAATACACGGGGAAATTTAAATTTTCAGTTGTCAGAGTGACAAAACGCTGTATCCACAGCCACCATTTAAGTTTCCCGGTGTTTCCGGGCCTGATGTAAACAGTAAACAATTCAACACATCATGGCAACGCATCGAACAATTTCACATCAGCAACTAGATGGAAGTGACATTTCAAGTTTCTAACTTCATTTATAAAATCCTACACACAAATTGGACAAGTATAATAGAGCAAAATTGAATAAACAGTTGTATTACACTCGCTGCGGCTTCGCTCATTAAATTTACATTTAAACAGCTTGTATAATAAATAACTATTATTTGTTAATTTTCTATTTAATAATCATAAATTTTTTTAACAACGCCCTGTACTTCAAGGCAAGTTGCTAAATATCCTGCTTTAGTAATATTAACACTGGTAATAAATAGGCCAGTCTGTACAACTGCTGGTATGTGAGATATATCTAAGAACATGTTGTCGATATAGTAGAATCCCTAAAAAAACATAAATTATTTTACAGCTGATCCTCGAGTGAGTAATGTGACAGACTGTGGTTTCAACAACTCAGGTTCGAATACTGACAGGTACACATTCCAGCGCATTCGGCTTTACCTTTACTCAAAAAGAATGAGGTGTTTAGACGTTTGGAGCATACTAATTATATTTTTAAGATTTAAGGTGGTATCAGCCAATTTTCCTTTCTCTAAATAATATGCCTCTTTATAACAACATACGATAAAATGTGTACCTACACTATGTGAACAATTTGGATTCAATAGGGCCGTTTACTAATTATTTTTTTTATTTTATTATATTAAAATTGAGGTTACTAGTTATTGTTTATTTAAATTTAAGCAACCATAAACATTTTATTATTTCTTTTATTTTGTTTCTTCCTTCCTCTTCTTAAGGGTCTTCGCCCAGGAGTCTCCGCTGCCTAGTTCAGCCAGGACATGGAATAGACTGCAACTTTTGGCTTGGAAGTACCCAGCAATTATATAATAGATGGCCGATATTTTCTGGACTATTATGACAGAGTCGGCAAGCTTCTTCTTCTTCTTTCTTACAGTATTTGTTTTTGTTTTCTTCAGTCCCACATCTTAATCTGGCAACTAGCTTTATTGATTTACCGCTCTTGTTGTTGAGGTATTGAGACGTTGTTATTGGTCTAATACGTTTGTATATTTTGTTGTACTTTGACTCCGTAATCTTGTTGTCTTGGTCTCTTTTAATTAATTCCCCGTTGATGTCCCAGTTTTCTTCTCTTTCTCGTTCTGCATAACCATTTCTTTCATAGTATTTTGACCTGTTGAGCTCCCATGTATTTTGTGGTAGTCTATTTTCTTATTTTTTTCTTAACACTCTCGAACTTTGGTACGTTATTCTGTTTGGATCACATTTTCTAATATTCTCTTCATACTTCGTTGCTGGTTGTCCAGCTACTACTACTCTTAGTCTTAGTTTATGTCTGTTTGTCTCTTCTAGTATGATGTATTGCGGTGTATTCATATCCAATCCCAAGGTCTATTTTAAGTATTTCGGATGAATTTTTTCTTATGCTTCTTTTTCTTTGCACTCCCAAATTTCTGCTCCGTACATAATGACGCGTTTTAAATACTATTAGTATATAGTTTATTGTTACCTTTCGGTGAACAAAATCTTCACAATATTACATTTGCATTTGCATGCAGTGGTATATTTTTATGTTCAACATTTTATATTTTTTATTCTTATGCTGTATACTTTTTTCATCCATTCCGTGTCTGGGTTTCCGTCATGTAGAATGTGTTGTGTCGATTTGCCGTTGTATAGTATTTCGTTGCAGTCTCTTCTTAAAGGTGCTGGCACGATTTGCCCCACACTGAGAGAAATGGATATTAAAAATTGCATATTTAACATTGATATTTTTAGTATAAATATGTAAATATTTAATATTACAAAATATATATTTAAAACTATTATCAAAAAATATTGATGGTTAATATTCGCATATATTTAAATAATATATATTTAAGTTTAAAAACTGTATATTAAGCATAACTATACGTATATTTAATAAACTTATTCAAATATACGCATATATTTAAATAACTATTATTTAATATCTAAGGAAATTTAATAACTCTCATTTAATATCTACGGATATTTAATAATATTTTACATGCATAGCTAAATATACTGCATATTAGAACAAAATACACTGTATATTGTGCGGATCAACCATGCAACATGCAGGTTCGAACAGGCTATTGTAGTTGTGGCGTTGTCTCAGACAGACATTAGTGTTTATCTATAGAAAAGACAATACTCAAAATTGTTTATCTGTGGCGTTGTGGAGATATTTATGCAGATATTTGAGCTGTGCAGTTTAATACAAAACATTTTTTGTGAATAATAGAAGTTTTGTTTGGTTTTGTTTTCCTTATTTTTATTTTATTTTTTTGACGCAATGTTGTTTTTGTTTTATACATATTTTTTTTTAAATAATACTTGTTCAAGATAATAAATATGTTGATATTAATTAAAGCAGTTTTTTAAAATTAAAACCTACCTAACTTAATAAAATATCTAATACCTACCTATATAAGTTTGCTACCGTAAATATCTGATATATTTGTACATACCTAAAATATTTACATAATAAATCGAAATATCTAGGATATTAGCGATGACAATATATTATTTTACATTTTAAAATCTAAATATATTTAAAATTATTATACTATATATTTGCTCTTATTATATAATATTTTTAGCTTTTTAATATCCTTAGATAATTATTTCTAATATCTTATGTTTGTGTCACTTTTTTAAGCATAAAATATATTTAGGCTAATTATATTTATATTTACCATAAATATACATTTCTCTCAGTGATATTTACCAATCCCTATTTACCACCGTCCCTTTTTAACCACCGTAATTCTTTTTCCAATCAATTCTTTATCAACATTTTACTTTTACCAATCCATTTTTTACCACCGTCGCTTTTTACCACTAATTCTTTTTTACCACCAACGTATTCTTTTAACAATCCATTTTTACCACCGTCCCTATTTTTACCACTAATTCTTTTTACCACCAACATATTTACCAACGTGTTTTTTTACCAATCCATTTTTACCACCGTCTCTTTTTTAACAAAGCTAACAAAACCGTACTAAAGCCCCACAAACTAGGTTTTGGTATTTACTACACTAACAAAGCTAACAAAACCGTACTAGAGCCCCACAAACTCGGTTTTGGTATTTACTACACTAACAAAGCTAACAAAACCGTACTAGAGCCCCACAAACTCGGTTTTGGTATTTGCTACACTAACAAAACCGTACTAGAGCCCCACAAACTCGGTTTTGGTATTTACTACACTAACAAAACCGTACTATAGCCCCACAAACTATTAATGGTAAAACGGAATAGCGGTAAAAAAGTATGGTGGTAAAAGTTGTAATGGTAAAAACGGAGTGGTAAAAATGTATTAGTGGTAAAACGAAATAGCGGTAAAAAGTATAGTGGTACAAATTCAGAGGTAAAAGTTGGAGTGGTAAAAATTGAGTGGTAAAAAATGGGTTAACGGTAAAACAGGATAGCGGTAAAAAAGAATGGTGGTAAAAATGCTGTGGTAAAAATAGAATGGTAAATATGTAGCACAACGGCTGGGACACTTGAGCGAAGCGAAGCGGCGCGAAGCGAAACAGCGAGAAGAGAATTTCGGCGCCAGAAGAAGTTTGCATGCAATGTAATGAGAGAACGCACACTTGAGCGAAGCGGCGCGAAGCAGCGCGGCGCGGCGCAGCGTGCCTTCGCGCGAATGCTCCGGAGGGCATTCAAGATAAGTTTTTCTCTTCGCTCCGCCCCGCTTCGTCCAAGTGTGCGGTGTCCAGCGACGCACAGAGACAAAAATTCGATCTTCGAGAACGCTCGGGGACTATCGGCACCAATCGGCTCTGGTATGATCATGAGGTTTTCAGGGGTCCATTATAGCCATTTTCCTTTTTCATCGGCTCTTGTGACCGCGAGCACGTGGGCTTCGAAAAAAATTGTTTCTTCAATAGCTACTCACGTTTTCCAGATAAATTCGAAGGTTTGTGTGGCAATTTCTGTACGTTAAAAATTGAAGAATTATATTGAATTTTCAAGTTGAAAGTCCGCGTCATGCAAAAATCTGAGAATTTTCTTCTCGTCGTTTCGCTTCGCGCCACTTTTTTTCGCGTAAGTGTGCGATCTCCCCGAGAGAAGAGCTCGACTTCTCTTCTCGCCGCTTCGCTTCGCGCCGCTTCACTTCGCCCAAGTGTGCTCGCACCGTCGCACCTTAAATGGTCTATTGTCTCAAAGTCTCTCCCACATATTCTGCATTGTCAGTCGTCGTCTCTCATCCAGTATATATTTCTTTTTTCTTCGTTTCCTGCTCTATATCTTGCAATTATTTTTACATTTTTGTTGTCTGTTGTCAAGTATCGTCGTTTATTTGTGGCCAATAAGTGTTTATATCCTGGATTATAAGTTGATTTATTTATCTTTTCTCTTCTTATTTGAATTTGTATATCTTGTTCTGTCTGTGTAATTTCGTCCACCTTATTGTAGCATGTATTTCTAGCATTATTCTGAGTTTAAAGTTATTAGTATTTTTTTTACTGCTATGCTCCATATTTCTTTGTTGCTTTTTTCGCAAGTTGTTCTATATGTTTTTCTTCACTGGTACTGTTGTTTGTTTGAAAGTATACCCTAAATATTTGAATACCTTAACTCTTTCTATTTTCTGACCTCTCCCGTTCCATATTATCTCCTTCTTTCTTCCTCCTCCGTTTTTAAATTTCATGATCTCGCGACATCTCAACGTTTAGTTGTATTTTTTCTTTTCTAAGTAACTATCTAGTCTTCTTATCATCGATTTCATTTCATCTTCAGTTTTAGCTAGAAGTACTAAATCGTCTGCATAGGCGAGAGTCCAGAATTTCGCCTTCCCTACAGTCACTGCACCTGTTTGCCCCTTACTGAAATGCTCTCCGGTGTCCGATGTGTATATTGAAAATAGGGTCGGGCTTAAAGGGCAGCCTTGTCTCAGTCCTATGTCCTATTGCTGTCCAGAATTCCGGTGTACAATTTTCTTCTACTTTGACTACGTTCAATGTTTCTCTGTATACCTGTATACAGAGAAACATTGAACGTAGTCTCTAAAATGAGTGTACATGGCTTAACCACAGCTTCCTGGGCCTAAAATAAGACGATTTAACCAAACTTACCTATATCCAAAAGTGTACCGCTAAGCCGGTATTCTGCTTCAAAGTTCTTGCAAAAATAACGAATTTTGCTTATAACTAAGAATTGCTTAGGCCGATTTAGATGAAATTTTGTATGACATGTGACATGAAACATGGCTATAAGTCATCTTTTGAAATGATATTTGTTATGTTTAGTGCACTGTTAGTGCGTAAAACTTTAGTGCTAGTCCCTTAATTAGGCTGTAACTTTTTAATGGTCAGGCTGAGAACTTTCAAAAAAAAATTTTTAGAAAGAGACTTTCATAAGTAAACTTTAATTTGTTCGTTCAATTTTTAATATCTCTTACGGTTTAGACAGAAAAAAATCAAATCCGTGTGCTTGCACCGTGTATTTCTCAAAAATACAATTTTATCTAGTAGTCTAACAAACAATAATAAATAAGAAAAAAATCTGACATGGCCATCACACAACCTTCCGCCATATCTAGATTTTAAACAGAAATGTATACGTGCAATCCGGTGCCCATTTAAAATATACAAATAAAAATCTCAAATATTCAAACACAGAAATTTGCATCACCTGAATAAAAAGATTCATTCACAGGAAAACTCTGCTGTATTGAAGCCATCCTCCGTTCAATTACTACATTTAATAACTTACTTAGGACTTATATAGCGCTAGTATGCCAACTTGTCACCCGTCTCACCTGTCAATATTTTTTACGCAGAAACAAAAATCAACCGATCATGGATTACAAGATATCAACGTTTTATTTGATAAATTTATTTTTTAAATTTTACTGCAGTTCTTTAATGCTACCAGATAAAGGCAATTTTTTTATAACGTAAGTTGCAAATAACTTTTCCACTTATTCTAATTATAAATAAATACTATATTTTTCGAAATTTATATACAATTTTGACAATTAACCTTTTCAATCTTCAAAAAATATCACTTCCGATGAAGATATTTGTACCAAAATCTAGGGAGCTCTTCCAATTTATATACAAATGTTAAATAACAAATATCAAAATTTTCGGGTAATTCGTATTTGAGTTATGCGACTAACAACCCTTGACCACACACACACACACACATACACACACACATACACACACACACATACACACACACATACACACAGACATCATCGTGAAACTATCAAAAATGAGTTGTAAGGACCCTAATTCGTGCCCATCCACTAAAAATTCACCACCCGATTTTTTGCATGATTCCAATACCTTCCTTTACAGGTAAGCGAAAGGTAAAAATAAGTTTATTGTTAAAATTACAATAAATGCTCAATGTGACCACAATGTGAATGCAAAGGTCAATTCTTCGCAAAAAATTGTATTGTGCCCTTTGCAACATTGTACATTATTCTTTATTGATAGAGAAACATTTTGAATTCTTGCTAAAAGTTCATTTTCAGTGTTGGGCTGACTGTAAACTTTACTTTTCAACGTTCCTCAGAAAAAAAAAACGCTAGATAAAATTGTATTTTTGAGAAATACACGGTGCAAGCACATGGATTTGATTTTTTTCTGTCTAAACCGTAAGAGATATTAAAATTTGAACGAAGAAATTAAAGTTTACTTATGAAAGTCTCTTTCCAAAAAATTTTTTTTGAAAGTTCTCAGCCTGACCATTAAAAAGTTACAGCCTAATTAAGGGACTAGCACTAAAGTTTTACGCACTAGCAGTGCACTAAAAATAACAAATATCATTTCAAAAGATGACTTATAGCCATGTTTCATGTCATACAAAATTTCATCTAAATCGGCCTAAGCAATTTTTAGTTATAAGCAAAATTCGTTATTTTAGAGACACCCTGTATGTCTATTATTTTTTCTGAGTAGATTTTATTTAAGCCGAATATTTGATGAAGGTTGTTGAAAAAATTTCAAATTATAGTTGGATTTCAGGCTTAAATTATTAATGAATGAGGATAATTACTCGACTGGATAATGATAAATAGGTAGAAATTACTCGAAATGCAGTCAATTATATACTTTAATCACGAATCCGACGTTTCGGCACACACTTATGCCTTCATCAAGGGATGGTGATAATTTTTAAGCAATATAAATAAACATGATAAAATCAGTTTCAAAGTAGTGTGAAACTTCGTTACAATTTTCCTTAATAAAAATTTTAGAAATTGCATCTAACATGCACCGCATCACATAGAACAAACATTGTTCTATGCTTATATTGCTTAAAAATTATCACCATCCCTTGATGAAGGCATAAGTGTGTGCCGAAACGTCGGATTCGTGATTAAAGTATATAATTGACTGCATTTCGAGTAATTTCTACCTATTAAATGATTAATTTTAAAGTTGCGACGTTTCGACCTTTGTTTAGGTCATTTTCAAATCGAAAGTTATATTGTTATACCTAATACAAATTTCAGGTGTACGCCTCAAGAGTCCAGTTTAGAAATTTTTTCAACAACTTTTATTTTTCTGTTAAGTATGGGTCTATATTTTTCTTCTGCATTATTTTTATTAGGGCGTCTCTGTCGATTGTGTCAAAAGCGGCTTTCAAGTTCATAAAGAAAGCATATAATGTTCCTCTTTCTTTAAGTAATTCTTGTTCTATTACGTAGTTTAGTATGTATATATTATCCATGGTAGTGTCCCTTTCTCAATTGTCTTCGATATCTTCTTGTTTCTTTTCGTTTTTCTTTGCATTCTTTATCCCACCAATAGTTGTCGATTGTTGTATTTCTGATTAACTTTGTCGTGCCTTTGTATTACTGCGTTATTGATTTCTCTTATTAATGAATTGATTTGGGTTTCTTGTAGTGATGGGTCTTTCGTTCATTTTTAGTGAGTCAGTTCATTTCGCTCCGCTCAGTAAAGTGAGTCGTTCACACTGAGTCGTTCATTCGAACGACTCTGTAAAAGAGCACTGTGCGTTTCAAATGACACCGTGCTAGTGTGCTGGTCAGCTGAGCTGCTCTGCACATGCTCACAGCTCACAGCACTGTGCGGTGTGCGCTCGCCGTGTGTGCATATGCGATGTGGCATGTGCACATGTGCCAAACTGTATGAACCTGAACCTGAGCATTTTAGTTGTTAGTTGTGTTGCTTATAGTTGTTGTATATGTATATTGACAATGGAAAATAAACAAAATAAAAATTTAGCAAAAGGAGTACTGGCTGGCAACATTTTGAAGAATGTTCAACAAATTTAACAAAACGTTTGTTGTTGTTGTCCAGTCCTACATTGTTCCCACTTCCCATATTGTTGATTATTTTCATTGTTGGCCGTACAACAGAAACGCATGCATTCTTCTCAGAATACACTGCACTCAGTCAAGCCAATAGTGCTCTGAAATATGTTATGTACCGTGCGCTGTCTGTATGTTTCGTTCGTTTCGTTCATTCCACTCGCACTCGTTCGTCTTTCTGCGTTCAGCGAGCGGAGCGGTGAGCGGAGCTAGCACGGTGCTAGTGTGAACTGGTGTGCCGTACTGCACGAACTAAAGAGTCGTTCGTTCACGGCACACTAAAATGAGTCGTTCATTTTGAACGACTCGTTCATGAACGACCCATCACTAGTTTCTTGGGTGGCTACGTCTATTTCTAGATCTTCAGTGTTCTGTTTATATTGTTTTGTTGTTATGTTGTTTTTTCATTCCATAGCATTACTTGTCTTCGTACCGATTACATGGACTGTTGCTGATTTGATTTTTTAGAGTAACAGCGACTAAATGATGATCTGACTCAGTTTGGTCTATTATTTCAAATTTTTTAATATCGTGTAGAGCTTCATTGTAGTCTATAACTGATGATTCCTGTTTTGCATTAATGAAGGTTAGTGTTGCCGCGAGAGTCGAGACTAGTCTCGTCTCGTCTTGTCGAGAAAATCGAGACGAGACCATGAGGCAACTCTCGACTACAAATAAGAACCGAGACGAGACCAGTATCAAGTCTCGCCGAGAGTCTCGAGTCTCGTCTTATATAATTGCTTAAAATTAAAATTAACATAAATATGCTTTTGTGAATATGATAGGATTAAACAATTACTCTAAAAAAAATTTCACTTCTTGTCCGTGACGCATTTTTAGATGCTAATGATGCTGGAATATCAGGACCAGATCATAAATGGGATATTTCACAAAAAAGTTGTATTTTAAGTAATATTCCCAAGATCAACAAACAATAAATGTATACAAACTTACATGTTTAAAAATAAAATCTTTATTTTGATCTTCATAAATCAATTAGATATTTAATAAAAATAATACCTATTCCTAAAATTATGTAACAGTTATTAACAAAATATTAAGTTTAGTAAAGATATAGGTATACGAAACATTTTTATTAAATAACAAAATTAATTTTAATTATAAAAATCTGACGTGGCCATCACACAACCTTCCGCCATATCTAGACTTTAAACAGAAATGTATACGTACATTTCGGTGCCCATTTAAAATATACAAATAAAAATCTAAAATATTCAAACACAGAAATTTGCATCACCTGAATAAAAAGATTAATTCACAGGAAAACTCTGCTGTGTTGAAGCCATCCTCCGTTCAATTACTACATTTAATATCTTACTTAGGACTTATATAGCGCTAGTATGCCAACTTGTCACCCGTCTCACCTGTCAATATTTTTTACGCAGAAACAAAAATCAACCGATCATGGATTACAAGATATCAACGTTTTATTTGATAAATTTATTTTTTTAATTTTACTGCAGTTCTTTAATGCTACCAGATAAAGACAATTTTTTATAACGTAAGTTGCAAATAACTTTTCCTCTTATTCTCATTACAAATAAATACTATATTTTTCCAAATTTATATACAATTTTGACAATTAACCTTCTCAATCTTCAAAAAATATCACTTCCGATGAAGATATTTGTACCAAAATCTAGGGAGCTCTTCCAATTTATATACAAATGTTAAATACCAAATATCAAAATTTTCGGGTAATTCGTATTTGAGTTATGCGACTAACACCCCTTGACCACACACACACACACACACATACACACACACATACACACAGACATCATCGTGAAACTATCAAAAATGAGTTGTAAGGACCCTAATTCGTGCTCATCCACTAAAAATTCACCACCCGATTTTTTGCATGATTCCAATACCTTCCTTTACAGGTAAGCGGAAGGTAAAAATTATAAATTTAGGTACCTAACTAGTCAAGTATAGATGAAGTACCGTGGAATAAAATAAACATGTATTAGTTAGAGTTAAATATATCACAAAAGAGTTATTTCGTATACAAAATACGTATAAGTAATCCCATAAGACTGGACCTAGGCCGCACTAACACTAACAAACTAATACTGACTTGTTTTGCATGTCAAATAAATAAATACCACACAACCCAAGTTGATTCGAGATTTTCGAGACTCTCGACTCCATGTCGAGATTAGTCGAGAAATTTCGAGACGAGACGAGAGTGACTTTTATTAGTTTTGGAAATTCCGAGTCGAGACGAGAGTCGGGCGCACTCTCGACTACTCTCGACAAACGGCATCACTAATGAAGGTGAATTCGCCTCTTTTATCTCCTTCATATTTTCCATTTCGTATATTCCATCCTCTTTCCTCACACCATTTAATTAAGGCTGTCTCTTCGTTATTATTTTTCTTGTCTTTAGAATTTCGGTTTTCTATTTCGTCGGTTAGTATATTGCACATACCTCCTTCCTCTGCTGTCCTTGTGTTGAAGTCTCCGTCCAGAACTATTTTACATTCGTTTGTTTCTTCAATGTTCTCCTCAATTTCTTTAAATATTTCTTGCATTCTGTTGTTGTTATAAATTGTTATTATCTGCCATTTTTACTATCCAATACTACTATCTGTCTTTCCTGTATATTTTCTTTGTAGATCGATTTTGGTTCTACATGTACTATTTGTTTTTGACACCAGTGCAGTGATAATATCTCTCATTGCTCTTCTATTTTCGTGGATTCTTGTTGCTTATTACATTACATATATAATATTACATATTTCCATATACATTCTTTTGGTAGTTTCTTTTTTCTGCCGCCATGTTTCTGTTAAACCTATTATATCAAATTACCTTATATGCTCCCAGAAATCTATGACTTTGCCGTAATTCCCTTTGTATTCTAAAAACCTATTTTTAAATTATTTATTTATGTAATTCTCTATTCCCAGTTTTTTAACGAAAATTTTATATTTCTTCAACCTGAGCGTTGCTTTAATTCCTTGCAAACCATTTATTATTGATTCTTATTTCCTTGTATGCAACAAACTGTAGCTGAGTTACCTTTATTTCTTCCCTCATCTCGAGCTAAGTTTCTTAGTTGTGCCTGAATTTCGCGTTCTTTGATTTGATTCAAAATTAAAATAATTAATATCTTTAAAAAATGTTAATTCAGAATGGCTACTCCGCTCTCGTAGAACCGTGAAACTCGCCGACGGCTCGTCTATATGCTTCATTCCAAACTTGTTGCAGAATATACTATTCATTTAAAAAATAACGCTCTAATACATTGCTGTCAAAGTCGTAACCATGGCCATGGATATAAAAAATTCTATGTTTCACGTTAAAATTAACTCACTGTATAATATTATATCATGCAAGTAGCCCATTATTGCCTACTTCGGGAAAAAAATAATGTTTGTTAAAAATAGTTAATTACTTTAGCAATAGGGCAATCTTTCTTGGCGTGTGCAGTTTCAAAAAGGATCCCCCAAACTGGCCCCAGTAATAAATTTGCGCTTTGACAAGCATTATCTCTTTTCATTTTTATGAAATTACGTTTCCAGCCTCCGTCTCCCCACTTGCGAACCTCTAATTCAAACTGAAAGATACAAATGTCATTATCATGAATGTAATTTTTATGTATGTTGTTCTTACCGTATACGTATGGTCAAAAGGTTCCAGTAAAGTTACGTTCGTACTGAACGAAAAATGTGTATGGTTGAATTTTTGAAAATTGAAAAACATTTCAATTTTTGAATGTTCTTTGTCTATAGCTGAGCAAATTCTGATGTATTTTACGTCTATCTCAACTTTATCTAGTGGGCCCTGTATAATAATTTGTTATTTATACTTTTATTTAATTTTAAATGTATCAAGTAAAGCACTGCTATATATTTATTTTCTACCCTATTGTTATTGAGTTGTTTAAGTTGACTTGATAAATCAAAATACTAATAAACAAACTATACCTAGTTGATTTCTTAACTAAACGGAGCAATCTGAAGTTGTCTTTCTGAGCCGTATTTACACTGTGTAAATACGAGAAAAATATAATTGGATTATTTTGGCGGCAAAATTAAATTTGACCTATCAGCGGGCAAACTCGATACAGTCACTGGCAGCAGCTGACGAGACAAGATGGAGAACATTCGTTTGTTTACATTACAAAGTTTGTGTGGTGTAAAACTGGTGTTACATCAGCCAAAAATAAAAACGATCAGTTTTAGCATTCCAACTTCAGATTGCTCCGTTTAGTTAAGAAATCAACTATAGTCTGTGTTTAGAACACATACGAGGTTCGATCAATAAGTACCCGTGTTTGAAGACAGGTGACGTTTGTGAGTAAAATTTGGATTACCTACCGTCGTGTACTTCCATATGTCAAACGACACCATATTTAATTTCAGATTGATTCATTGGTTAATTTTTATTTGACAGCCATCACGTGGTCCGTGTTCAAAAGAGCAATATTAATCCGTAATTCGCTTTTTATTTTTGGATAGAAAAACATGCGGAGAAATAAAATCTAAGTTAGATGCTGTCTATGGAGACCCTTCACTCTCTATGACAACCCTGAGATATTGGTTTAACAAATTAAAACGTGGTCGTACATTTGTTTTTAATGAGGAGCGGCTAGGCTAGCTGGAAAATCGTTCAAAAGATCCACGACATAATTCTCGTTGATCGCCGAACTAAAGTGCGAAAAGCAGCAGAGGCCGTAGGCGTGTCGTACGGATCGGCAAAAATATTTTACATGATAAGTTAAGTATGAAAAAGGTGTCGGCTCAAAGGGTGCCGCGATTGATCATACGGTGAACAACAAGCGGATACGAGCGAGGCGCTCGGGATATACAGGCCTCCAGCCTGCATGCAGTGACGTCACAGTCGCCGGCCATGGAATACTCGAAGCGCATCACCAATAAAATTATTTCAATGCTAGTTTCTACAATAAATTATTTTGTGTATTTGTCTTTAGCAATCACTAATACATATTATAGGTTTTATTTAACTTCATCTGTATTCAGTCATGGGTTAAATCTTAAAATCAATATTTGACTCTATTCTACCTATCCGATTTACTCCAAATTTTGCACACATACGTATTTGCAATGGTAATTTTATGTTCTGTTTTATTTGACAAATTTGGGAGCCCACAAATGGGGCTTATTTTTCTTACGCGGAAACGGTAAAACATACGGGATTAATTTTTTCAAATTGTAACTCCTTGTATTTAGTAACTTAATTGAACAAAGTGTCAAAACTTTTGGGGGCCCACAAATGGGGTCTAATCACTATTTCATATATAAGTGAAGAATGGGAGATAATAAACTAAATAACTAAATTTTCATTCATATGTTTAAATAATATCTGATTTTTTCCAGTTCAAAATATCAATATTTAATGGATTAAAATAATATTTTATATAAAACATGTTTTATACGGCGGAGCCCGATGTCGCCGCGTCGGCCGTTCTGAATGTTATATTCAGTGTTAAATATCTACAATAAATATTGAAGATAGAGTTCCGCAACTCTAGACTTTTATTTAGCAAATTAATCGCTCTTTCAGATTCTTTTAATCGTTTTCCGATATCTCTTTTAGTTGTTGACATAATGCCAAAAAACATTTTTCACTATTTTGTTTATAACTTTTGTAATAATTTTTATACCACTTTGTAGTTTTAATAATTTATTAAAGATTTTATTTAAAATCAAATGACACCAAGATCAAAATTTTAGCGCCATAACAACTGGAATTATCTATTTTCAAACACAATTAAACATCGATCTACGCTTCGACTAGGCCGGCGACTGTAACTTGTTCGCTCAGGAGTGGAGATGGCTGGAGGCCTGTATATTCCGAGCGCCTCGATACGAGTGTCAATGTCGAAATAGTGTTTGGACTTCTTTAAGCGATATTCGCAGGAATTTTTGCGTCGAGTTGTTACCGTTGATGAAACCTGGATATATTATTATACGCCAGAGACCAAGTGGCAGTCAAAACAATGGATTTTTCTTGGTGAATATGCTCCGAAAAAGGTAAAACGATCCCATCGGCCGAAAAGATCTTGGGCACGATTTTTTGGGATACGAAGAAATGGCAGAAACGTTGGGAAAAGTGTATACCGTGAGTTTTATTTAACGTAAAACATGGGTTCTTTCATATCCATGGTTACGAATTTGACAGCAATGTATTAGAGCGATTCATTTAAAATAGAACATAGGCTGTCATTATCAAGTAAATATTACCTGTCAATTAGGGTTGTGTTGTTGAAAATAAGGTATATACAATTGATACGTTGGTATAATGCAGATGTTAGCCTCAGACAAGAACCTATCTGATTTATTTCATGTATTTGAGAATTTGTTATAAATTGTATTCTGAAAAAATATCTATTAAATGTTTATATTTCTTGCAACTTTTTTCATATCTAAAATGATTAAAAATACATACATATTTCATTAGCTATGTTCTATTTTAAATGAAACGCTCTAATACATTGCTGTCAAATTCGTAACCATGGATATGAAACATCCCATGTTTCACGTTAAATAAAACTCACGGTATACCTACGTTGAAAAATATTTAAAAAATTGTGAAAAACTTGCGTCTTCATTCCTAACACGGGTACATATTGATTGACTCTCCTATTTATAATATTGTTCTTATATTAAATCCATCATTATATAGGTAATACCATTAGTTTCCAATTTTTGTTACTGATTAAAAAAAGCACGATTGCGCAGCACGTGTGTTATTTTGAAGCGTAATAATCATGATTGATGCAGTCCCAAAAATAGTCTAAATAACTTGGAACACTAATGGTAATCGGAGGACAATTCACCGAATAAAATGTTATAGTCTGATTTATAGAATTAAATTAGTTTACGCAACACAAACGTTCCCGCTAATGCAAATCATATTCTGTTCGCGTTTCGCAAATGCACCCGTTACCGGATTTAAGTTTTGCGGTTGCGGCCCAAACGGTAGTCAATCAAATGCGTAACACAAAACAAATATTGTGTCAGTCAAGTGACAGTGACAATCATTTCAACCATGAATAAATTAATATCCTAGATGGAAATGTATCGGCGCCGTGGCCGAGCGCGCTTAGTACATCTCCTAGCTCGCTATGACGTCACGCGAACCACACATCAGTGGTTCGAGTCCCAGCGCTGCCGATCGACAATGTGTGATTGCTGATTTGTCGTCAAATAAAAAGAATACGGCTACATGTATTCATCACACTCGGATGCCACAATCCAGCCACTTGTGCATCTTAAATATGTAGCAAATGGCTACGAAACCCCGCACCGGTAGTGTTAAAGCTGCGGCTCGGTGATACCGGTGCATTAAGGGGAGGCGAGGGCCCAAATTGGGCTGTAGAGCCATTGGAAGAAGAAGAAGATGGAAATGTAACACTGAACAATTCGCGCCAAAAATGTCAAACCTGTGCGTCAAACAATGTAACATAACCTCTAAATCGCACGTCAACGTATGTTTCCAACGTAAATTTATAAATTGATGTTAAAATATCTAAAGTGAACAGAATGAGAACGTTTGCGTGGCGTAAACGGAGCATTAATCTATAAATCAGGCTTAGAAGGCCGCCCGAGAACGGCAACGGGAACCAAAACGAGAATTTTAACCAATAGAATCATTTCAGTGTGACATTTCGTAAGATTATCTTTGTGTAATTAACGTTCCCGTTTGGTTTCCGTTTTAGTTCCCGTTCATTTCCGTTGCCGTTCTCGGGCGATTGTGAAGCGACCTTGAGTTTCTAAATGCTTCACTTCCACGGCAACAGTAGAAATAATTGAATTAACAGGCAAAACAAATTATTGTTTTTAACAAATTTAAGTTTTTCACAATTTGCCATTTTCTGAAATGACTGCGTTTGAGAAACGATTTGTTACTGAAATAGTGAAAATAGGAAAATATGCAATATAATTCAATGTCAATATTAAATTTGATAAATAAAACAACAGCTTTCTTGGGTATCAGCCAACAATCCTCAGGAGCTACAACATTTAAAATGTTTATCTCCTACAGATTTAGAGAAATTCAAACTAAATTCAAATTTTTCTTATGTAGCTCATAATTAGCTATGACCCGTCTTATTGGAGATTTTTTCTCTCTCTTCAACGGGTGTAGAATTTTTTTCTGATCTATAGGAAATACAATGTTAAAATTTTCATTTCACTCTTAGTTTTTACCTATTGAATTTAGAGTAAAAGTGTGAACTATATAAAAAAATCTGCTGTGGCCACCACAGTACTTCCCCGATTATAACTTGCTTTCGCAAAGGCTTTAATTTTATGCTTTATGCAGTAAAATTTAAATAAATTTATCTTTTTTCCCAAACTATTTAAGTTGATACCAACTTTGACATAATTTAAATAACATGTAAAAAATCCTGATGTGGTCAGCACAAGACCTCCCGCGATACCCTACCCACTCTTTTTAGTATTTACTATACCTACTATAAATACTCACAAATATATTATTTTCATTTTATGTAAACTGTAGAAGAAGATATAAACGATGTGTCACTATTTTGTCACAGTCACTGTCATAATCAATTCAAATTTACGTAGTAAAAAATTTAAACGATCATGGACTACAAGGTACTGAAATTATTGACAATAATTTATTTCCTAAATAGGATCATGTACAGAAAAAAAAATTTAATACGAATTGTAGATGACAAAAATATAATCTTTGATTCGAAATAGAAAATATTGTGATAAATTAATTATTTATCGAAATATTTAAGCAACGTACTACG
This sequence comes from Agonum fuliginosum, assembly GCA_947534325.1. NCBI lineage: Eukaryota > Metazoa > Arthropoda > Insecta > Coleoptera > Carabidae > Agonum > Agonum fuliginosum. The sequence goes on along the minus strand of OX384029.1, from coordinate 10,551,977 downwards.
GCCGGTTTGGGGATTGCTACAAAAAAATAACTGGGTTCTTAAGATTTGTATTAAAAACCTTAAATGTAAAATTTGGTTGTTAAATGTTTGATATTTTTGAGATATCGTCCACAAAAATATTATAACACACACACAAACAAACACACGCAGTGGCGTATTTACGGGGGGAGATAAAGGGGATATAAGCTCTAAGAAAAATCCTTTTTTATCTGTTATTATTGTTCAAATTCACCATAAAAATGTTTTTCTTTATTTTGCACGTAGAAGAGGGAAAAACCGTGCTGTTATGTATCTCTGAGAATTCATTTTAAAGAAATTTACCTTGAAAACAACATTTTTATTTTCATATCCCCTCCTAAGACTGATGTCTCGGTACGCCACTGCACACACGCGCTCAGACATCTTCTCGAAAATACTTTATTAGTATTATATGGATTGTAAATCGTAATTATTCACTGAAAACTCACACTCGAAAATTTTAACTCGTCACAATACCTTATGAATATAATGCGGGTGGTAAAAACAACTGACCATCGTTTAAATGTTGTTATTGATTTTTTGACTAAATTTTTGTCCCAGAGAACTTTAAAATAATTTTTTGAGAAAAAATTAAATATCGCATAAATGTCATTTTTTACATTTTTATTTTTTTATTTCCCCGAGAGCTTTAAATTGACATCAAATAAAAAAATTGACGATCGGTTAAATGTTATATTTATTTTTCTACTAGCATTATTTTTCCGAGAGCTTTAATTTGATACCACACACGATAGTATTTTGAAAAAATAAAAAAAGTTATGTTTATAAAGTTGGTACCACTGGTTGAATAAAGCTCATTAACGAACTTGAAGTCAGATTTTGGCTCAAGATCTTAAATATAAAATTTCAGTCCAAAATTCCAACGCGTTTTTAAGTTATGCAACATCCAGACAAACCTACAGACCTATGTTTTTTGGGTTCAGTAGGGTCTAAAACGTGAAGATTAAACAAAATCTCGAACTGTCAAAAAATTACGATTACAATACTTCCTCTATTACATAGATCGGGGAAGTAATAACGGGAAGAACGATCACCACAGTACTTTCAGCATGGACTTCTCCATTTTGGATAAATTAGCTGTACTGCTAACCCTATATTTAGTGTCTTTCATTTTAGCGGTTGCCTGTATTGCTGATATAATGGCGGGCATTTTAAATAAAAAATACTAAAATAGAACATAGTAAACCAAAAAAGGATAAAACAAAAACACTGAAAAAGACGAACAAACCAAACGACAAAAATACAAAATAAAAACGGCTGTCGACGACCCGATGTGACGTATCCTTACAGAAGTCACTAACTTTAGGCAACATAAAAAATAAATGGCACTAATTATGGGGTTAGCAGTGCTGCAAATACATCCAAAATGGAGGGCTCCATGGTGGAAGCACTTTTAATATACATGTCTTATGTAGATCGTCCTTCTCGTTATTTTATATAGTTTAGTGGTGTGGCCACAAAAGATGTTCAGAATAAAAAAACTGCATCGAATAAGTTTAAATTTTTTGTTCAAATCGATTTCTTTCACGAAATAAACATAAAATAAAAAAAATCTGGTGTTGTCACCACACAACTTTCTTATACAGAACTGTGTGTACTATAAATATTGCACTGGACACACGTTTGACATAATAGAATAACTGACATCATAACTGACAGCTTGTTTGTTTTCAACCAGAACCAACTATGATTATTGAAATGTATTTAATATGTCGGAGTATGAGCGGAGCGGACTATAGATGATCAGTTACGTGAACAACAAAACTACTAAAAGCGCGATTAATGGAATAGTTAACTAATCTAAACACCAAATAAATCACACATTCACCACTCATGTCAAGAACCAGTTAAATGTGATCTACAAACTATGACGATAAGGAATGGTGGCAATTCCTGGGCACATGCTACTCGCATCAGAGTATAATTCAAGACTGCCGATCTCCGGCTCATTCCACACCTAGCACGTAATCCCAGACTTCGCCCAAGTGTACTAATAATAATAACGTAATCGAACAAACAAACACGATCATAACTTCATTAGCACAGTTGCATTCCTATCATTAATTATTATTACAATCAACATGATTGCTAACCCCGACACGGCCAACCTGACATATCACACGTCCACGTGTGATGCTTCTGGAAAGAGAATCTGATTCAAACAGTATCAATATCAGCTCGGCCTCCCTGACCTATACTTCAAATCTAAGAAAACCATGAAACTCATCTATCCAGCAACTGTTACGGTTAACAAGCTAAAGTAAGACGTAGCAGATAGTGACAATTGCTAACAATTTAAATCATAACAAAAATAACTAAAATGTCTGTATGCCATATCTCTATTTCCAATTACTATCCAATGCATTATTTCAATTTCAAACAAATCACTTAGTCTCACCGAGACCTTCAAACCGTTCGCAGCCACCTCAGTGCACTCACGTTGGAAGCCACCTCAGTGCACTTCATCGTTGGGAGCCACCTCAGTGCACTCACGTTGGAACCCACCTCAGTGCACTTCATCGTTGGGAGCACCTCAGTGCACTCACGTTGGAAGCCACCTCAGTGCACTTCATTGTTGGGAGCCACCTCAGTGCACTCACGTTGGGAGCCACCTCAGTACACTCACGTTGGGAGCCACCTCAGTGTACTCACGTTGGAAGCCACCTCAGTGCACTTCATTGTTGGGAGCCACCTCAGTGCACTCACGTTGGGAGCCACCTCATTGCACTCACGTTGGAAGCCACCTCAGTGCACTTCATTGTTGGGAGCCACCTCAGTGCACTCACGTTGGAATCCACCTCAGTACACTCACGTTGGGAGCCACCTCAGTGCACTCACGTTGGAAGCCACCTCAGTGCACTTCATTGTTGGGAGCCACCTCAGTGCACTCACGTTGGGAGCCACCTCATTGCACTCACGTTGGGAGCCACCTCATTGCACTCACGTTGGAAGCCACCTCAGTGCACTTCATCGTCTCAAAGTCTCAGGGCATCAACCACAGTGCCAGACGCAAAACCAAAACTCCATCGCAACGACGCTTAACCCCAAAGGGGGAAGGCCAATCACGACTTCACAGCGTAGGCCACGCGCGACATAATAACTATGGTACATAGCCAATCAACTAGGCTTTCTACTTAATTACATTTTGTTTCTGATCTATTTTACTCGCTTGGCATATAGACATCTTTCTTACAACCACACATTTGTTGTACTAACGGTTTATCTTTAACTTTAACAATGTCAACTACCAAAACTACGTCATCAACATTACTCTTGATCTGGATATTATGGGGATGGTAGAGAGTAGAAACTCCACAAGCACTTAGGTCGCTCAAAACGGGTTCATTGTACAATGTACAACCTCCGGGCAGCACTGCTCCTTGCTACAGGTCCTGAAGCCATTCTACGCTCAGGAAGAAGGCTAACAGGTCATCAGCGGGAGTCATGTCAGGTCAGAATTCCTTTAGCATGGATACTGTTTTTGAAGACAAAGTAATGAAAAATTGAGGTTGTCAACGGAAATAATGGTTCCGGACCGCAAGACAGAGAAGACGAGCCTTGCCTAGCAAGTTCGCCGGTCTTAGCGTTACCTTCATTACCACTATGCCCTTTAACCCAAGTGAGTTCTACGGCATTGTTCTCGGATATGCCAGACAGTGCTTGTTGACATAGCTAGACAAGTTTTGGCGTGACTTTGCAGCCATTGAGAGCTTGAAGAGTTGCCTTGCTGTCTGTTGTTATTCCGATTAACTTGTTTTGAAGCTGGAGTTCATTCACTAGTATTTCACTCTGCATTTTCCCCATAATCTCTGCCTGGAAGATAGTGATGTGAGCACCAAGGGGTATGCTAGGTTCAGTTCTTCGGAGAAAATACGCGAGCCTGAACCTGTTTACCATTACTCGTTAGTTCAGCATGAAACAATCACAAATTTGGCTTGTATTAAAGAAACATAAGAACTAGAAAAAGAGAATAATTTAACAGTTGCTATGATACTCAGGAAAAACTCAAGAAACGATGTTTAATGGACTGTGTTTAATGGACTATGAAATTTTCTAGAAAGTAATTTTTGGTAATACCATGCGGGGTCTATTTCACTGGCGAAAGCATTGGCTTTGGACTACAAGGCGAAGTGTATAATCCTGCGTAGCTAATTCATCGGCCTTGATAGACCTCCAGAGTCGCTATGAATGTAGTGCGCATTGCACAACATGTTACTGCTAAGAAAGTTGAACTTTGAAACATGATTTTACAAATTATTACAAGTCTCGATCTAACTCCAAAATCATAGCGCGTTAATCTGATCAGTATCACAGTTCGAACCTATTTCATAAAATGCAGTGATATAATGACATTATGGACTTGTCAAAATACACGATATTATTCACTAGTACCTACAGCATAATCACGAACACAATTGGATACTAAGCGCGTCAAAACCCTCGTCCATAGAGGTAAATACCTAAACGAACAAACTCTCAACTTCCACATACCATTCTTATCAATTTGATTATTCGTAGTATGACACTAAATTGCCATCTAAGGAACAGAGGTAATTCTACTTGAACTTTGTTGGAATTAATATTTACAGGCAATTCAATTCTCTACAAATTTTATTAAGGAGATACTTAGAGATCTCTTGAGACACCGGTCAATCACTCGAAAAGGTAGCTCTTGCATTCAACATTAAAATCAACAGCTTGTAACAGCGCTCATCATCTACGAACTTTAAATGTTTGACTTTATTTAACGTGACAATATGTGACAAATCACTAATGATAATTAACTTACAGCTATCAGTGAAATGCTAAAATAATTTTATAACATTGGCGAAACTAAGTAATTCGTGCTCATATAAGATTTATAAAGTTTCAGATATGAATGTCCGATTGACGCACATAGTCGAAGTTAAACCTAATTCAATAACATCAAATTCACATGTCAGAATAAATGTGATTTTCGTACAAAATTTTAAAGAGCAGTTCATCTATGAAGTAAATTCATGATCGAAGAGAGTTTTCTGAAACTAAAGGGTTAAACAATGAAGTTGAAACTACTCTTTCAGGAGGGTCAGTTTATAAAACGATTGGGCAGTCAATACCTCTATCTTACAAAAATTTAGTTTTAACTCACTGTCTGCCTTGCTTATAAAAGGAACTGTATCCGATCTTTAGTAACAGAGGTCATAACGAATAACTAACATAAGTTAACACCTCTGAAAACAACAAACGTAGTATTTGGGACAATCTCTAACTGGATCGGTAATAAACAAAAGCCATCTAAATACGAAACAACATAATTACAAGATTATTTAATGCCTTTAATCGTTCATGTCACTAATAAATTCTAATCTGCTACAAACTGTATTACGAAATCACATTATCTAAATCCTTTCTCAATATTCAAATAGAAATACTTCCTTCAATTAACGAACATTTAGCCTTGCAATTATTATAAAATTAAAAGGCTCACCAGAAGCTTAGAGTTATCAATTCGACTCATCTCTCTGCGGGCGCAATGCTATAACTACCACCTACCTTACCGCTGTTATCATACTATCAACTACCTCCGCTATGCAAATACAACTCTAGATGCAAGTAGACTAAGTGCTGTTTCCGTGTTCAATATGTTCAGATCCCACTTCTGATGTCGGAGTATGAGCGGAGCGGACCATAGATGATCAGTTACGTGAACAACAAAACTACTAAAATTGCGATTAATGGAATAGTTAACTAATCTAAACACCAAATAAATCACACATTCACCACTCATGTCAAGAACCAGTTAAACGTGATCTACAAAATATGACGATAAGGAATGGTGGCTATTCCTGGGCACATGCTACTCGCATCAGAGCATAATTCAAGTGTACTAATAATCGAACAAACAAACATGATCATAACTTCATTAGCACACTTGCATTCCTATCATTAATTATTATTATTACAATCAACATGATTGCTAACCCCGACAAATATATTATTTAGTTTTTGCTGATTCAATCATTTGTTTTCAAGCAACTATGATTATTGAAATGTATTTATTATAGCTATTAATATAACAAGAATATTATGCGAGTTATAATACCTAGGATGTTGCTAAGAGACGAGGTGAAACCGAGTCTCTTTGAACATCCAAGGGGGCTTAAATCGCATATATTCGCGTTATATTCAAAGCTTAATCGTATCATCAAAGATAGCGATGTTAAAACAAATCAAGAATTTTATTTGTCAATTAGTTGACAGTTCGCATATTATGGAAGGTTTTGATGATATTATGGTTGTATCTAACCTCTAACGTATTAAGTAACTAATGAATTATAAGTATCTAACGTATTACTAGTAACTAACGTATTATGTTGTTTATAATTATCAAAAAATGTTGCATGTTATAAGGTAATAACAGTTGATGATACGATTAAATATATAATTTAATTTTTCTCAAATTTAAAAGGAGATATAGTAAATTAATTTAACGATATTTATTCTTTATATAATTGTTAACATTTTATATTTGAAACAGTTTTTTGGCTATTTCCATATTTGAAATAAATTGAAATTAATATTATGTTTTAAAAAAACTTCCTCTTCCGGTTTTCTAAATGTGACCTATTCAGCTCTGCGCATTATACTAAACTTTATAAATACCAAGTTTCATAATTTTATCTTTTCTCATTCATGAGTTATTGAACATACGGACATACACACACAGACATCCATCCATCCATCCACCCACACATTGCGAAAATGGTCAAAACTGATTCAGAGAACCTCAAAACATGTATTTCCGCGAAAATCCCGACATCGATTTTTTTCATGATACCTAGACTTACTTATACTGTGTATAAGAAAGTAATAACAAATTAGGCTAGTTTCAGATTGCCATGTAAAATTTAACAAAACAATAGTATATTACATTACAAGTCATGAAAATGTTTCATTGCAGACGAGGAGGCTTGTTTGAAGAATGCGAGGATGCGCAGCGTTCGAGCATTTCTTCAAAGCCTCCGAGCAAAAAATTAGGTTTGCATAAATCATCAGAGCTGTGACAAATTTTAGAAAACGTTGTCATGACAAGTGTTTGTACCTACAGACAGTGGAAAGTAAAAATGACTAGGCATAAAAATATTTAAAAAATATTTTTTCGAAATCGGCATGAAAATCGTCATTTCTAGACTAATGTGCGGCATGAAAGTAAGATTTTCATGACTAGGCATGAAAATTTTATTTTCATGCCTAGTCATTTTTACTTTCAACTTTGTTTACTTGTCATGACAACTTTTTCTAAAATTTGTGACAGCTCTGATGATTTATCACAGCTCTGATGATTTATCACAGCTCTGATGATTTATGCAAACCTAATTTTTTTTATAATTTTAAGCTAATCGCCGATTTAAAAAAAAAATAGAATACATCACGCGTCATAAAAATGTCTTTGCTTGACTCGGAGGCTTTGAAGAAATGCTCGGACGCTGCGCATCCTCGCATTCTTCAAACGCCTCCTCGTCTGCAATGAAACATTTTCATGACTTGTAATGTAATATACTATTTTTCAAAATCGGCACTAATTTGAGTCTTGAAAGTAAGATTTCCATGACTAGGCATGAAAATAAAAAAGTAAAAATGACTAGTCATTTTTACTTTCCACTGTCTGTAGGTACAAACACTTGTCATGACAACGTTTTCTAAAATTTGTCACAGCTCTGATGATTTATGCAAACCTAATTTTTTCTATAATTTTAAGCTTCTATAATTGCCGATTTAAAAAAATAAAATACATCACGCGTCATAAAAATGTCTTTGCTAGACTCGGAGGCTTTGAAGAAACAAGCCTCCTCGTCTGCAATGAAACATTTTCATGACTTATTACAGTTGACAGATTTGAAATTGTTGTTCTAATTGATTTATTGGACCATGGACCATAAGAAGGATTCAGTAATCAAAAAAACAAATTAATAATTATAAGTGTTTATTTTTTTTTATCTGACTAATTCATTATATTTTTCATGGCACTCTCTAAACAGCTCAAATATATCAAATTTAATTTACGTTTATCTCATGACAGGCACGTTTTATATCAATATGGATGCAGTTTGGATGCAGTTTTTTATTGTGAACATCTTTTGTATTTACAGTTTGGTTCTAAAAGCAATATGTAAAATCTTAGAGCGAAATTTAAATTTTAACATTGTATTTCCTATCGGTCAGAAAAAAATTCTACACCCGTATAAGGCAAAACCTATGCTTATAAAACCAACGGCCAAGAAGTAGGTGGAAAGAAGAGGTAGAGAAGGTCCTGAAACGGCTAAGGACACAAAACTGGAGAATCGTAGTGAAAAACAAGAATGCAGGAAGATAGTAAAAGAAGCGTTTATCTATCTTGGATAGAAGGGCTATAGAAGAAGGAGAAATACAAAAATAAGTAACTACACTGTCACTAATGCAGTGTATTTGGTCATTTAAAATGAAAAATATGTAAGTAGTGTTATTAGTAAATTAAGTACTTACGATAAACGAACATTCTGTTTGCAAAATATATATTATTGATATTTCTAAATACAATGTGACAGTAATGAACAATCGGTACATGTTGAAATAATATGTTTTGAAACAATAATATTGTTTATATAATCTAAACTTATAGGAAAATAATAAAAGTGATAGTAATTAAATGATAATTAATAATGCAATATGTACCTAATTATTGGCGATTGCACATTTTGATAAAATGTTTGATGTAAAGATAAATTTCAAGGTGAAATCAGAAGTCCATATTTTAATGCGTTTGAAAGTTGCAGTTTTTTTTACACAATTTTGTCTTTTTCAATTACAGAAAAGGAAAAAATCTTAACATTTCGACTTTACCAAAAATTTGTTTGATTAGTAAAATATGTTTCGATATTTCAATCCGTTAAGTAGTTGACATAATAGTTATTTACGATATAAGTGGGATAAGAGCATTATTAAGATACGCATGTGAAAGTTGCACAACGAGGCCGTAGGCATTATCACACGTGTATTGTACAATATTTTATCTATGCCCATATAAAATTTTAAAAAAAGTTAAAAATAATATGACATTATTTATCAATATTTTTTGACAATTAGAAATATAATCTAAGCAGTAGCTGGAAAAAATGTTTTTATTTTGTACTTAATGTTAAAAATTGGTTTTATACGTTCATTTTCAGTAGATAAAGTATTACTTTAACATCGAGGGTAGATAAAATAAAATTTGAGTAGATAAAGTAAAATTTGAGTAGATAAAGTAAAATTTGAGTAGATAAAGTAAAATTTGAGTAGATAAAATAAAATTTAAGTAAAATAATAATATTTTTACACAAATTAACATTAAGTACAAAATAAAATAATATATTGTACACGACGATAAAGAGTCTTTATCGACACGTGAAAGATAGCCCACTCGTTCCTTCGTCACTCGTGAACTAACATCTTTCACTTTTCGATAAATGATCTCTTTATCGTCTTGTATAATAAATTACTATTATTCCATGACGATCGCAGTTTGACAATAAACAATTAGGTATGGTAGTTGTCACGCGCGGATACAAGGGAGGGGTAACGGGGTAATTACCCCCCCCCCCCCAAGAATTCTAAAGTTGGAACTTAAAATCGAATACTATTCCAATTTCTACTTAAGTTTATACTATTTTAACTTACGTGGAAGCAGTGGAAGTAAAAATTAAGTTTTGATTTATTTTTAAACATAAAAAAGACTGTTATTCAAATCCGAAATTTCATATAAAGGCATTTGACCTTGAACTTAAAAAAAATTTCACCTGCGGCGCTATTCTACCATGCCATTATTCAAAATTAACCCCCCTAAGAACATCACCTGATCCGCCCTTAGTAGTTGTTTTAATGAATATTGAAAATTTTCGCTTTCGTATAAGTGTTGTGGTGCTAAAATGAGTGATTTAGATAGTATACCGTCAGATATTGAGGAACAGGCGACAAAACTTATTTCTGGCCTTTTACCGGAAAAGTCAAAATCTAAGTACGAGCTTACATATGCTAAATATGAAAAATGGTGCACCGAAAAGAAGATCAATAATCCAGCAAATGAAAAGGTACTGATAACATACTTCGGCAATTTGTCTAACACCTTTAAGCCTTCGTCTCTCTGGGCGTATTATTCAATGATACGTACTATGCTTTCCGTTAAAAAGAATGTTGATATCAGCAAATACACTAATTTAATTGCACTTTTAAAAAGAAAATCAGAAGGCTATCGAGCAAAGAAGTAAAGAGTTTTAACGAAATCTGATATTACTAAGTTTTTGCAAGAAGCTAAAGATGAACAATTTATGTTTATGAAAGTGGCGTTAGTTATTGGACTCGCTGGCGCTTGTAGACGAGAAGAATTAACGAATTTACTTACTACGTAATTTTGAGGACGAAGTGCAGTGTTTCCACTTTTTATTACCAAATACTAAAACCAAGGTATCTAGAGAATTTTTTGTAACTGAAGGAAACATTGATGGTATAAATTTGGTTGAATTGATTCAAAGTAATATTGGTCTTCGTCGAAATAATGTTGATCATGACCGGTTTTTCGTCCAATGCATTAAACAGCCTGTGGGTATTAACACTTTTGGAAATCTGCCAAAACAAATTGCTTTATTCCTTAAACTTGTACATCCTGCAGAATATACCGGTCATTGTTTTCGACGGTCCTCCACATCATTGTTAGCAGATTCAGGGGCGGACCTTTTGATAGTGAAGCGCCATGGTGGCTGGCGATCAAATACTGTTGCTGAGGGCTATATCGAAAACTCAGTCGAAAATAATAAAAAATTAGCCTCAAACATTTTAGGTGAAAATAAAACTATGGAACTGAGTTTACAACCTTCCACTTCGAATAATCAAGAATTTAATATTGTCTCCAAAAACTCAACTTCTTCAGGAATATTGTTAAAAAATGTAATAATTGCGTTATTAATATCTATAACAAATTTTTGTATTTAAAATTTATCGCAGAGTGCAACGGTGCAAGATCTACATTTCATTCCGTTATTTTTTTGAAATTCGTAACATAAAATAATTATTTCTGAGTTAACAAGGCGGTCAATTTTGATAATACTTCGCATACGTTTTCATATATAACCACACATTAAATTAAATAGTTTTTTAAAAAAAGTTTATGGGTTTGAGTCACGGTTACTAGACAGCTAGGTTGGGACCAATGACCTATTATAATTTAGACACCGCATAGTCGCATTTGTTGTGAAGCCGACACTTCCTGAGAAGTAGTAGGCTGATTGAGACCTAGCTTGCAGTGCGGGTTGCGTGTACTACAATAATTCTAAAGTATCTGTCAGATGAAATCATTCTAACCTACAACAAAATTCACTTTGAGATGCAATTTAAAAATATGTACGCATTTTTTGTTAAATATTGTGCATATTGTTGTATTATTTAATATTTTATAAATTATTTTACATTTAAATGACAGTTATAAGGAGACATCTAAAGATGACGTTTTTTACCTTTTGTAGGTACTATAATATTTTAGCAAGAGCACTGTTTATTTCAAATGTTAACCTTAAATTATATTTGATTAAAATAATAAAGATGTTTGGTACAATTATTTTTGTATAGATTGCACGGCTTTCAGCCATTGATCTCGTCTAGCTTGGTTCATTGGATATCTGAAATCACTTTTAGTTGCATTTTCTGATCTATTATTATTATTTCTACAGAAAAACTTACACACTAAATGACACATTTTCTTTTTTTGAAGCCGAAAACTCTTGGCACGTTGGCATAGCACAATGATTAACCATAATAATGTTTTAAATTCAACTAAATACAGAATTTGTAACTATCATTTATAAACTACTGAAAAATATTATGAGTATTTGACACAAAACAGAATTTAAGAAGTGTTTCACAAAACATAAAACAATACTAAAACCTAACCTTCAAAAAGCTTGTCACATAATGACACAATGTAAACAGAAACAAGACAACATTACAGTAAACCAGTATAGTAGGTAGAACGCATCTTTAGGTTATACTCGTAATTGGCTTAATTTGATTTTAGATTTAATTCATAATCGAATAACTCGTTTTTAGGTTATATTCATCTTTAGATAAAACTCATCTTTAAAATAAATTGGTTTTTAAATAATATTTGTCTTTAGATAAAACGTGTTTAAATACAACTCATCTTTTAATAGAAATCGTCTTTACATAAAACTTGACAATAGATAGAACACGTCTTTAGAATAAACTCGTCTTATGATTTAACTTGTCTCTAATTTAAACTTGTTTTGAAGTTAAATTCGTCTTTAGATTAAACTCGTCTTTAGATAAAACATTCGTCTTTAGGATAAACTCGTCTTTAGATAGATCTAAGATTTCCATCCAAAGCTTGTATGGATATCCCATCCAAAGCCTGTGCGAGTATTCCCATCCAAAGACTATAGAGATGTCCCATCCAAAGCCTGTGGAGGTGTTCCATTTGAATACTGTTAACACGCCCCATCCAAAGCCTTTAGAGGTGATCCATCTAAAGCATGTGGAGATGTTCCTTCTAAAGCCACCCACACACACATACAAACACACAGACAAACATAAACACATACACATACACACCAACATACGCACACACAAACATACGCACACACCAACACAAACACATACACACAAACATATACACACAAACACATACACACAAACACATACACTCAAACACATACACACAAACACATACACACAAACACATACACACAAACACATACACACAAACACATACACACCAATACACGCACACACCAACACAAACTCAAACACATACACACAAACACATACACACAAACACATACACACAAACACATACACACAAACACGTACACACAAACACATACACACAAACACATACACACAAACACATACACACCAATACACGCACACACAAACATACGCACACACCAACACAAACTCAATCACCATCACATACACAAAAACACATACACACAAACACATACACACAAACACATACACACAAACACATACACACAAACACATACACACAAACACATACACTCAAACACATACACACAAACACATACACACCAATACACGCACACACATACATACGCACACACCAACACAAACTCAAACACATACACACAAACACATACACACAAACACATACACACAAACACGTACACACAAACACATACACTCAAACACATACACACAACCACATACACACCAATACACGCACACACAAACATACGCACACACCAACACAAACTCAAACACATACACACAAACACATACACATACACACCAACACACGCACATACAACAATACGCACCCACCAACACAAACACATACACACCAACACACGCACACACAAACATACGTACACACCAACACAAACACATACACACAGACACATACACACAAACACTTACACACAAACATATACACACAAACATATACACACAAACACTTACACACAAACACTTACACACAAACACTTACACACAAACACATACACACAAATACGTACACACAAACACATACACACAAACACATACAGACAAACAAACGCACACACAAACATACGCACACACCAACACAAACACAAACACCATCACATACACACAAACACATACACACAAACACGTACACACAAACACGTACACACAAACACATACACACAAACACACACACACACACACACACACACACACACACACACACACACACACACACACACACACACACAAACTCAAACACATACACACAAACACATACAGACAAACACACGCACACACAAACATACGCAGACTCCAACACAAACTCAAACACATACACACAAACACATACACACAAACACATACACACAAATACGTACACACAAACACATACACACAAACACATACAGACAAACAAACGCACACACAAACATACGCACACACCAACACAAACACAAACACCATCACATATACACAAACACATACACACAAACACATACACACAAACACATACACACAAACACGTACACACAAACACATACACACAAACACATACACACAAACACATACACACCAATACACGCACACACCAACACAAACTCAAACACATACACACAAACACGTTCACACAAACACATACACATACACACATACACACAAACACATACACACCAATACACGCACACACAAACATACGCACACACCAACACAAACTCAAACACATACACACAAACACATACACACAAACATACGCACACACCAACACAAACACCATCACATACACAAAAACACATACACACAAACACTTACACACAAACACATACACATACACACAAACACATACACACAAACACATACACTCAAACACATACACACAAACACATACACACCAATACACGCACACACATACATACGCACACACCAACACAAACTCAAACACATACACACAAACACATACACACTCACAAATACATACACACAAACACGTACACACAAACACATACACACAAACACATACAGACAAACAAACGCACACACAAACATACGCACACACCAACACAAACACAAACAACATCACATACACACAAACACATACACACAAACTCATACACACAAACACGTACACACATACACACAAACACATACAGACAAACACACGCACACACAAACATACGCACATACCAACACAAACTCAAACACACGCACACACAAACATACGCACACACCAACACAAACTCAAACACATACACACAAACACATACAGACAAACACACGCACACACAAACATACGCACACACCAACACAAACACACAAACATACACAGAAACACATACACAAAAACACGTACCTACACACAAACACATACACACAAACACACGCACACACAAACGCACACACCAACACACGCACACACTGATTTTTAACATTAGACTTTAAGTGAGATTATTTGCAAGTAACGAAAGGAGTGTTATATATTAATTTACGACCCCATTTTGTAAACCATCTTTATTAAGCCCATTTTACATTGAGCAATATTGCAAATGCAAGTGCAACTTTTGACAAGTTGCTTCAATATTGCATGAGTGTAATACAGAAATTATAAAATTATTATTCTAATATATCTGTTCGTGTTCATACAGAGAGTTTTTTTTATCAGTAAACATAGGGTAGTTTCATTACCATAGTTACAGTGTTACAGAATGACAGCAATGTACTAGAGCGTTTTTTTTATCAGTAAACATAGGGATGAATAACATATTAAAATAAATATGAAATATATATTAAAGAAATGATAAATTATTTATTTATTCCTACACTTAAGACCTAGGTAGATACATTAAACTAATGAGGCTTTTTAAAACTAATTAAATGCTCAAAATTGGAACCATTAACTTCTAAACAATATCCTTAACGATTATAAAAATAATTTATAGCATTAGCTATTTGCTGGGGAGTAATATTTTGGGAATAAGCACTACTTCGATTTTTTAATTGTTCAACATTAATTCTGTCACCATTGTACATATTATTTTTTAAGTGTTCCCAAAGAAAAAAATCATTTGGTGCAAGATCTGGTGATCTTGGAGGCCATTCTATTTCCACTTCTTTTGAGACACTTAAAAAGTAGAAGTTAATGGTTCCAATTTTGAGCATTTAATTAGTTTAAAAAATCCTCATTAGTTTCATGTATCTACCTAGTTCTTAAGTGTAGAAAACATAAATAAATAATGTATCATTTCTTTAATTTATATTTCATATTTATTTTAGTATGTTAATTTTCCCTATGTTTACTCATAAAAAAAACGCTCTAATACATTGCTGTCATTCTGTAACACTGTAACTATGGTAATGACATGCCCTATGTTTACTAATAAAAAAAACTCCCGGTATATAATATAATATTGATTAGAAATTGTTTAGATCCTACCGAACTAAACAGGAACATTCTCAGACGACAATACCCAATATCAGTCTACATGTTTAATTTAAAATTATTTTGTAAATGGCTGAAAAAGAAAATTGGTTGACAAGATTGTAGTGGTAGATTTTTGAACTATTATAGGTGCCACGCACACCAAAGTAACCTGAAGTTGTTACAACAATGTGAAATGGGCACTTCTGCATTTTTAGAACATAAAGTACAATACGCGGGAATACCCCAATAGTATGTTATTAATTTCATAGATATTAAACACACACTAACGAATAAACCAATAATTATTAGCTAAGAATTGCAAGTAACGAAATGAGTTGATATTAATTTATGACTACATTTTGTAAACTTCTTTATTACAGAAATGATAACAATAATACAACAAATTATATAATTAAAAATTAAATGATTTTTAGCTATATTTACATCAAATTTAACCACATAGACCATAAAAATTCCTGTTATAGGCTGTAACCATGTAGACTGCGCCATCTCGTGACAGCTTTACGCAAGATCTAGGTTTTGGTTCCTCAGTATTATTTTTATTTTTAAAATAATAGAAAAATAATAATATTAAATAAAAAATTAAACAACACAATATTTATTTATTATTGATTGATACATTTGGATAAAAGATTTTTTACAGCTAACTTCTTGTGAATAATAGGGTACTTGCATGGTACTGAAAATTAGATTTTTACCACTATGCACATAATGTTAGAACTAAAACATAGGTAAAAATACAAATTTTATTTTAAAAAAATTATGTAATTTAGTAAATTGAGATTAAATTTTCTGTGACGTCATTTGTGTGAACAGAAGGTAGGGAAGCATAGTTAAGAATGTAAGCTGTAGATAGCGTGCGTGTCAGTCAACAAATGTTTGAATTTGACACTTGCTTGTCAAATATACACATAAAATTTAGTAACAATACATTACTTTATGAATGTAGACTATTTAGTTTATGAAAACACAAATATTTACTTATATTTTACAGCATCAAAACATGTACGAAGTACAAATAATGCCAAACACATCTGATTTGTCAACTTGCCAAACTCGTTCCTGCGCAAGCCGTAGTTAGGAGCGTTCACTAGTACAGTCGTTGCTATGGCTTAACGGCCATTCATTGGTTGGGTTAGTTTTTACGTCACATATTGAATATTTAAATAATTTTTTTTGGGCTTATAATAAAATTTTTGTCAAAATAAAAAATTCGGGTCCCAAGTTTTGATCTTTTCTTCAAAGCTATAATTTGCCATTAAAATTGTATTATTTACCTGAAACAAAATATTAATGTATTTTATGCGTTACTGCATCTTTTAAAATAATAAAAATATCAAACCAAATTCCATAGCTTGACAATATCAACAATAACAACTGTCATAAGACTGACGGATGTTTTATATCGCTAAATTAGATAAAAATCATTATTTTATCTTATGATTATCTTGCAAAATGTGATTTAGGGACATAAGCAAATTTTTGTGACCTTAAACATACGATGAAATAAGACCATGTATAACGCTGTCAAAAGCTATAATATCCCATTTACATATTCTTCATCTTCAGATTTTGCTTTCTCCTTGGCTATTACAGCATCCATTTCTTCGTCGTCGGAATCATCTCCGCCGAGTCTGTCGTCCATATATCACTATCGTCACAGGATCCAGTAGCAGCTGATAATCGTCGTTTGGAATTAATAACTGTCGATTTGACAGGAGATGATTGTGTTTGTCGCTGAGTAGCTGTTTTTGATACCTGGTTAGCTGGTGGGCTTCTGTGGCCTGCATAAAGTTTGTAGGAGCACCAACAGTCATGTTTACTTGTGGTTAATATGATATTTCGTACGCAGAAAACACGACATGTTTTGTTGATTTTCCATTTGGAAGTTTTGCTGACTTTGCAGTGCACCATCATTTTTATATCTGGATCCTTATTTCCGGGGCCTAATTATGCTTTATTTTAGGTCAGAGAATGTAACTGGTTTACGTTTTCCTATAAAGAAAAATACAGATATTAAGATATATTCTAATGTATTTTCATCATAATAATACAAACCCACGCGGTAAATTAATGTCGTATAATTAGTATGCTTTATATATAATGGCAAAATTGTAGTAGATGTAGTAAATATTTAAAATGTAGAAACTTCAATAAGAAACCATTTGTCAAAGTAAATGTTGTCGTGTAAAAATTGTTCGTATTGCATTTCACCAAAGTATAAAAAGTTTTCAGTATACGCTACCCTCTGTAGTTTCATGTACCACTCACGTTTATAAACAATTTTGTACAGTTTCAAACATATATAAGCCCATTTGATGCTTCTTCTGATCTTCTTCCAATTTCTCTGTTCATTTTTCCTTGTATATGTACATTCATCAACTTTTATATCATGCGAAGTTTATTATTAAAGTATGAATAATAATATTGATGTTATGAGGTATTATTACTGATAATAATAAGAAATAATAATGTATAAATAAGATGAAAATCTTATACCATGTACTAATATAACGATAACCTAAAATTTTTTGACGTAAACTTAAGCCAGTGTTGCCAACGTAGTTGAGAAAAATAACGTGCAAAATAATCGTATTTACTATAAAATTATCGTACAAATGATAATTTAATTAAATATAGATATTTAAAAATAAATAAATTTTTATATAAGTTATATAGGAAGTAATTCAAATATGAATAAATTGAAATAAATTTGTAAAAATTTTAAAATTAATATACAGTTGGTAACACTGACTTCGCGTGTAATGACGTAGTAAGTAATACCAACATAAATTTAGTAATTTTATTAGTAACATAGCTAATTAATATATATTTTAATGAATTATAAAAAACTCCGAAGTAATTGAGAAAAATAAGCTTTAAACGGGGTCTTAGAATTTTTTTCTCTTTAAATTGATATATGTTAGAAAATGTGAGAATCATAGTCCGAAATGTTTGCAAGTATATTATAAATTAATGGATGGTTGTGTAATAAATAAAATAGGTTAAACTCGTCTTTAAGTTATAAGTTAATTAGGTTAAACTCATCTTTAAGTTATAAGTAAAGTAGGTTGAACTCATCTTTAAATAGAAATCGTCTTTACATAAAACTTGACTTTAGATAGAACACGTCTTTAGAATAAAATTTTCACATTGACGCTCGTCACTTATATATTCACGCTTGTCACTTATATATTGACGCTCGTTACTTATATATTGACGCTCGTCACTTATATATTGACGCTCGTCACTTATATATTGACGCTCGTCACTTATATATTGACGCTCGTCACTTATATATGAACGCTCGTCACTTATATATTGACGCTCGTCACTTATATATTCACGCTCGTCACTTATATATTGACGCTCGTCACTTATATATTGACGCTCGTCACTTATATATTGACGCTCGTCACTTATATATTGACGCTCGTCACTTATATTGTGACGCTCGTCACTTATATATTGACGCACGTCACTTTCACATTCATATCCAGAGACGTCAAAAACTGACACCTGTTAGAGTAGTCGCAAAATAAGATGGATAATAATAATTGGATAAATTTAATTTTAGGTTTCAATTATTAAATTAATATACAGTTGGTAACATTGACTTTGTATGTTTTTCAGTTAGTTAGTAACTATAATGACGTACATATGTAATACCAACATAAATTTAGTAATTTTATTAGTATACATAACAAAATTAATGTATATTTTAGTTAATTATAAAAAACTAAAGACATATAATATTTAATTGAGTTTAGCAATAATAGTTAATGAAAGAAGTGTACGACTACATTTTGTAAACTTCCTTATTACGAAAACAATAACAATAATACAACCAAAGTGTAGTAGGTAGAATTCGGTTTTAGGTCCAATTCGTAATCGGCTAAATTCAATTTTAGGTTTCGATTATTAAATTAATATACAGTTGGTAACATTGACTTCGTGTGTTTTTTGGTTGCTTAGTAACCGTAATGACGTATATATGTAATACCAATATAAATTTAGTAATTTTATTAATAACATAATAAATTAATGTATATTTTAATGGGATAGTTGCGGAAAAAAAAAGTAGTTGATTTTTTGATAAATTATTAAACTTTGGCCAATTCTGAACATGTTTCCATAAAAATCATTTCTAAATTTACAACTTTTCATTCATAATTTCCATAAATAAAGTTCGACGTACAAACATTGTGACGTAGATTGTGCAGAATGATACAGTCCTTCTAAGTCTTGGCGACTCCGACAGACTCGTTGTAATACCTCAACAAAGCGAAGTAGTCTACATATCTTTATATTTTATTAGAACATAATTTTAAACTTATTTCAAATATTAAATTAACAGATATCTAAATAATATTTAAAAGTAATTTATTGTTAAAAAATATTACTTATTTACTCGATAAGTCGCATAGTTCTTGAAACACTACAAATTTTATGTCAGCCTGTACACTTCAAGGACTGTACAGAGAAATGTCAGTTGAGTTCTGAGATCACTCGCCAGAGGGCCGAGCTCTGTGATTGGTTTTCACAATGTACGTCAGACTAAAAAATTTGAAATTAGAAGATATTTAAAAAAAATTGTATCTTAAAAATAATACACTTTTCACTTATGAAACATTTATTAAAATTAGTTACTTAATGCATTATTTCAGAAAAAAAATTTATTGGAAAATGCGCAACTACCCTATTATCTATAAAAAAAATTATAAACAGAATATTTAATTGAGTTTAATGAAAGGAGTGTACGACTACATTTTGTAAACATCTTTATTACGAAAATAATAACAATAATGCAACCAAATGTTAATATTACGATAACCATGGAAATGCTTTGACATACAAATATCTGACTTTGTTTAATCTGTACCTAATGTCAGAGTGCTATCTAACGTTTTATAGTATAAAATATTATATGATTACCTGAAACAATATAATAATAATATTAATGTATTTTATACCTTTTAATATAATACAAAAATGTCTAACATAACAATAACATCTCTCATAAAATGGATCGCATAGAGTTCAGACAGTGGTATCTGTAATGCTACGATTTGATACTGTTTACAGTGTCATCTTTGTATGGGAATCGCACTTATTACGTGGAACGAATATAAAAGGAATTAATAGGACTGGTATTTCAAATTAGATTAAGTTAATTTTTTACTAAACCTCTATAAATATACATTTTCTACAATAATTATTTATAACATTTGCTCCAATAATTATATTACTTACAAAGAAAACACAAATATTTAGCCAAAAATATTAATAACGTGTTAAAATTTAACAGATTCGGCTGTCAGTTGAAATAGTATTTGTTGACATCCGGGCCGGGCATTTTTCAAGTATCTTGGTGGTAACAGAGAGGTAGAGACAGAGAATCAATTTAACTAATATTTGGCCTCTTCGTTGTTTGACAGAAAGAGTTGATGTTATTTGTGATTTGCGGTTCTTCTGTAGCCTGTAGAAACATCACTAATATGCAGTGTCGTGTGTTCACTTGATATGACATTTCGTAAGCAATACACACACATACATTCATGTTTTATAGGATTTTCCCACTGAGAAGTTTTGCACGCACTTTATTTCATCATTTTCATATATTTGGTTTATTTGACTGTTGTTACGCGCTTTAAATCTAAAGGTATTCCTACCGTATAACGATATAATGTTTTTACCTATTAAGAAATATACAGATATTAAAAGTTAGGAAGTGCCTAATCATACTTAAAAATCGCGAAACTCGAAAAACGCGGAACGCATCTTAGTGTTGCCGCTTACCCCGACACTCGAAAAACCTAACCTAACCCCAAAATGTCACAAATGTCCTCGAGAAACCGCGTGCCGGTCGTGTGGTAATCCCGAAATTGGCCTTTCATCCGAGTTCTCTTCGCGTTTTCCGCGTTTCTCGCGTTTTTCGAGTGTCGAAGTAAGCGTCAACACTGTAAGTCGCATTCCGCGTTTTTTAAGTGTGATTAGTCACTTCTTAAAAGTTATATACTAATTTTCATAATTATAATAGAAACCCACATACACAGTAAATTATTAATGTCGTATAATAATAATTAATTATGCTTTACTATAGATATTATGACAGTATAATTATTATTGTAGTAGGTAGATTTAGGACGTAGACTTAATATTTATATGTAGAAACTTCAATACGAAAACCAAGTTGTCAAAGAGGCAAAAAATATGTTGTCATTCTTCGTCTTGCATTTCACCAATGTTTTAGATTGTTTAAGTTTTTATAATACGCCACCCTCTCTCTCTCTCTGTGTAGTTTCATGTACCATGTACCTGCAACAGTGTACTGTTTCAAATATAATTATAATTTCTTTTTATATTTGGATCATCTGGCGGATGTTTATGTTAATTGATATTGGATTTTGTACTCATTAACAATCAATACATTTTGTGTAAAGGTTTATTTATTCCTATAAAGAAACATACAGCGATATTAAATTAAGATTAAGATCCTTAAAATATCTCTGCAAAAAATTATTTCATTGTATAATATTATAATATATACATACCTATGAACAACTTTTATTTATGTCATGCGTAAAGTTTATAAATAATAATATTGTTGTTTGATATTATTACTAATAATGATAATAAGTTATAATAATGTATAAATAAGATCTTGTACGACGTACTTATAATAACCTAAAAATGTCTGACGTTTGTGAAATCAGTCATCATCATTTTTATGCTGCCTACCTTAACTATATTTGTATTAATCAATCCCAGCTATAATATCCCATTAAAATTGTATTATTTACCTGAAACAAAATAATATTAATGTATTTTACGTGTTAATGTACCTTTTAAAATAATACAAATGTCAAACCTAAATCCATAGCTATTGACACCACCACCAACAAAACAGTCATAAGAAGACTGCTGGATGAATATTAATATTATTGAAACACACTTTGTACAGAACATGTCAATATTATTGACATTTATATTATTAAATATGAGATTTAGATATTTTATCATAAATATAGAAAACGCGAAATGATTTGATGGTTTAATTAGGTTACTGAAGAAAAGAAATAAGAAGAACCCAATATCATTATCTCTGTCAAAAGCCGGCGCTACACAATAATGCTACAAACACCTCTTTCAACGTTTGCTAATTCGTCGCATCGTGAATCTGTTTTACAAACAAATAATGTCAAGATCTTCTTCTAAGGGTTTTCTCGTCTGAGATTCAGATCTGTCAGCAAATATATTTGAGCCACTCTATAGGTATATTATATCTAAAAGCAGGTCAATAAGAGTATAAGAATTACCTAGTCTCTGATACAAAATACCTAATAAATTTTATTATCAATACGAAAATCAAGAAAGTGTTGTCAAAGAGTAACAAAAAAATGTTGTCATTCGTCTTGCATTTCACCACCAATGTTTAGATAGACACAACAACAACTTACATTTCTAAACTATTTTGTACAGATACAAAACACATATTTACAACTTGATCTGATCTTCTTTTTCCGTAATATCTCTGCAAAATAATAATTATTTCATTATACTATAATATGTTTCATACCTACATACAACTTTTATATATTATGTCATGCGCGTTACGTTTATAAATAATAATATTGTTGTTAGATATTATTACTAATAATAATAATAATAATAAAGTACAATAATGTATAAATAAGAACTTGTACTAATATAAGTCAATAACCTAAAAAAATATCTGACGTTTAGTAAGAGATCAGTGTTATAGTGTTGCCAACTTAGTGGAAAAAAATAATCATATATGAAACACAAAATAATCATTTTTAAGACATAATTAACGTATAAATAATAATAATAATAATATAAATATATAAATAAGTTAATTATTTATCAATTATATATAATATATACATGAAATAATAGAAATTGAAAAAGTAAATTTCTAAAATTATTATAGAGTTGGTAACATTGCATTTAAAATTATAAGATAAATGTGTATTTTATTTAATTAAAAAAAACGTTAATTATAGAGAGAAAAATGCATTTTAAACTGGTTCTTAGAATTTTTTTCTCTTATAAATAATATATAACATATTAATATAATAGAATTTTATATAATGTTTGCAAGTAGAATATTAATAGTAAAGGTTGTTTAACTAGGCATCACGCATTACCAACGCGGTCTACCTCCCGTTCCCCCACCCAAGTAAGTGTCGGCTTCAAAACAAGCTCTACATCAACAATGCCATGCGGCGTCTAATTATAATAGGTCATTGGTTGGGACACTTGAGCTATCGGCGTGGCAAAAAACAGTCACTCTCTAGTGCGCTATGAGAAGAGGGATGATGCAGTAGAGACATCTATTGATAACCTTATTAATTACAACTGACAATAAAAATGTCAAACTTTTGACAAATCTTAAACATGACTAAATTGGTATTAGTATCATTATTTGTATCAATAATAGCTTCGACTGGCACTATCGGACGATTTTGATCAATACATGTAAAATTATGAATTACTGTTAGAACTTTTGGGCAATTTTGAATTTCTCTCATAGCAAATAAAAGATTTTCTTTTCAATGACAAATTTTGATTGTGTCTCTAAATTATCACCATCTAATTTTTAAAAAGTAGGGATTGCACTACGTGAGAAACGAGGAATTTTATACTCGAAACAAATCTGCATAATAAAAAATACATTATTTAATATTTTCAAATACAAATGTATAGATTTAAAATATACTAACATCTCCTGATTTCCAGCGTTTTAATATATTATTTTCTGCGAAGTGTTTTGCTACGTGATAGGCAGGTATTAAAATTTTATTTGTTATCATCAGTGATTCACCTTGCCTCCACTGTTCCAACCTTTCACTGCATTTTGGTACACAAAATAGTGGGAATTTTTCGTTACCAGGAAACATTTACTCATTTTATTAAATATTTATTCAAATTGTGACATTAAATGTCAAAATATGAAACATTTGTCATTCAATTTGTAAAAAAAAATCAAATTTGTGCATAGATACCTTTGATAAACGCTGATAAGTCGAGAGTGGTAATGCACTAGTGACATCTATTGAGCTAATTTCAGGAGGAAAATTTTTGACCGCTATTTATAATGGTAACTATAGGGAAGTGTCCCAACCTACTTCTCTTTTACCGTGGTTTGAGTCAATAATTTAATGCAATATATTTAGCGAAGTATCATTTTTCCTATACCCACCATGTTAAAAATGTCATATTTAATTGTGAATATCTCTGGATAGAGACGGTCAAATCGATTGAAATTTGAAATGTATATGGAAAACAGTGTCAACAGCTGATTTTTTCATGTTTCATTAAAACTTTATGGATTTGTTACAACGCTCGAATCACCTTAAGCGCAACCCCTTTCGCCCTCCTCTAGCACCCATGTGAAAAAGCAAGATTTTTAATTTTAAAAATGTCCAACTTTGACAATGTGTACGGAGTTTAAACATTTTTTTTTACTTGATCCACCAAAAGGCCACTAAAATTTGTTCAATTCCCTGTGCAGGACTTAAAGAACGAAGTTCCTACGATGATTTGGCACAAAGTTATAATTTTTTTTTAAAAAAAGGCATTTTTTGGTTTTTCGCACATAACATAAAATATTTGAGTGTTAATGTCATATAAATTTTTGACTTTTTGACAAATTGAAATGGAAAATATGAAATGTTATTTATTATTATAATCCACCAAAAGGGCACTAAAATTTGTTCAATTCCCTGTGCAGGACTTAAAGAACGAAGATCCTACAATGATTTGGCAGAAAATTATAAAAAAAAATTTAAAAAGGGCATTTTTTGGTTTTTCGCACATAACTCAGCGACTTTTCAACAAAATTAGACGATTTTTTGGGGAAATAACCCATAGTGGCTCTACTTTAAGGGGGTAAACTCAGATTAGGATGATCTCTTTTCGTACCCTTCAAAACCCGAACAAAAAAAAACACGTTTTTGGGCAAGATAAATTAAAATTGTAACAAATTTGTAGAATTATTAACTTCTTGTAATTGGAAAATGGTACTAGATAGAAACAACGTTTTGAATTATATTGTAGACAGTAACATTTAGTATACAATGTTATTAAAAAAATTCCTATTGATTCATAAATTTTGAGGATATTCCAGAAAAACTCTTCAGATCTTCAAGAAACTACCACTTCCGGTAGCACGATCAACACCAAAATCTAATCAGATCTATTCTAGGGTGTCATAGAATATTGGTATCAGGACAATATCCCCCGGACAATATCCCCCCGGACAATATCCCTCTGGACATTATCCCCCTGGACAATATCCCCCTAGGACAATTTCCCTCTCGGACAATTTCCCCCTAGAAAATATCCCCCTGCCAACATAGAGTTTTTTTTAGAAGTAAAAACCTAAAACACACACACATCGAAATTATCAAAATCGTGTTCTAGGGACCTCAAAACGTGCTTATCCATTGAAAACTCACTATCGAAATTTTTGCATGATTACAATACCTCTCTTACAGATATGAGTGGCGAGAGATAAAAATGAACGAATAAAGCCTACTTTTAACAAAGTACAAAGTAAAATAATAAATTGTCGACTGGCCAAAACTAGTTAAGAGGTGTATGACTCCAGCAAAAGTTTCAATTTGGACCCCCACTCCTGCAAACTATGCCTCGGGCGGAGGCAGGACTATCTGGGTTGCGTTTATCTCTTTCTAAAGATAAAGACAGCAGATGTGTGTACAGTCAGTACAGCAAAGTAGCGTTCGCTCATCGCTCTTTCGCTGTTCGCTTGTGTTGCTGTTATTTTCTATATGAGAGACTGTTGTGAATTTTGGCGCTCAGATAATAGATATTACTTTAACTCGCGCAACGGGCAGATGAATGAAAATTACAAGTTAGGGCAGGTGGGGTGTAATAAACCCCAATTTAATTTTAATTTTATTAAATATCCGCAACATTTTTTTAATGATATTATTTAATATTAGTATAGTCGTTGATAATTTAGTAAATAAAAAAAGTGAAACTATTTATTTATTTTATTGAGAAAAAATAAATAGATACCTATATTTATCATTCATTAATAATAACTGATAAAATGAAAATGAAGTAAAACTGCGTATTGACAGTTCAATATAAAAATTTGTAGAAGGTACAAAGAAAGCCAACTTCGTACGGGCGTTATGGATAAAATGCTGGCAATTTAAAAGTGACTGGGGTTTTTCACACCCTACCTGCCGCTGCCGGGTTAAGATCCAAAAAATTATTTATATTTCGTTCAATTTCTGTTATTATTAACTCTAGCATAGCATTGCATTCTAAATGATTTTATTTTTATTATAGTGGAAATATTTCACACACGTTGATCGATTATTATTTAAATTTCTTAATTACTTCTTTCCTCACATTCTATTGTAATGGGTAAAAATTTCCCAGTATTAGTTTTTAGTGGATAAGCACGTTTCAGGGACATACGAATTTAATTTGAACGTTAATTTTTTTTCGGAAATTATTAACTACTAGCCTGAATAACTTAACTACTTAACTGAAATAAATAACTGGAAATTTTTATATCAAGCGGCAGTTTTACATTTAAATTAAAATTAAAAATGGTTAAATTGTTATCTTCAGTGTAAATACGCAATGCCTATGGAAAATAATTCACATTCATATTTATAAATGTGAAATACAAAATTAGTCAATATTTTAGGTTTCTATTGTAAAAAGAACTCAAAAATAGAGCAGCGGTGTCATTACGATCGAATCAGCACTAGTTCACACATTCCAACAACGTAATCAGCTCTCGTGTACCACTCGAGGTGATTTGGACGATATTGGTAAGCACTAAAAACATTTCTGGAAAGAATTAATGCACATATGAGATAATTAAATATCAAATTTACTACAAAAAATTCCTTTTAATTATTATGTCGCCGATCCATTATATAATTTTTTTTTGTTCGTCTGGACTATATTTAAACAAAAATTATTTAAGTATTTAAAAGAAATATTTAAATATTCAAATAAATTACATAAATTAACTCATTATTAATATATTTTATTAAGAGATTTAAAGATTATAGAACACAAATTTCAAATAAAAAATCTGACGTGGACACCACATGACTTCCTTGTTACTTGTATACGCCTATTAAACTGTTCATACTTTTCTTAATAACTAAAATGTAGAATAATATTTAAAAATCTGACTTTATTATTTTAACTTATTATCCAAATATATTAATATATAAGTATACTACTACTGCTACTATACTCACAAATATATTTTAATCATTTTATTTAAACTGCAGAAGAAGCATATTTTACTATTGTCACTGTCATGTCATAATCATTTAAATTTTACGTAGTAAAAAATGTTAATCGATGATGGACTACAAGATACCGAAATACTAAATTATAAATATATACTTTAATTATTCTTAAATGATACCAGATACAAAAATATTTATAAAATACCGATTGTAGGTAATAAAATAATCACATAATCTTTCATTTAAAATAAAAAAATTTGTCTTAAATTAAATATTTATCGAAATTATTTGAAAAAAGTACTACTTCCGGTTTGTAGATTGAAACCAAAAATAGGAGGTGCACAACTAGATGTTATAACAGTCCTAAATACAAAATTTCAACTTTCTACGTCTAACCGTATTTGAGTTATGCGACATACATACGTACGTACGTACGTACGTCCGTACGTCCATACGTACAGACGTCACGACGAAACTAGTCATAATGGATTCAGAAAAGGTCAAAACGGATATTTACGTCAAAATCAGAACTGTAATTTTTCGCGATTACAATACTTCCTTTACTCCGTACAAGGAAGTAAAAAACCAAGCAGCTATATAGAATGTGCTAAGCTAAAAATTAACCTATGGGGCACGATGTTGGCAAAATTTCAGACAGTGGAGCGTCAAACCAAATCATCGAATCGGATCTTCGGATCGGACCGGATATAGGATCGGATCATCGGAAATTCGGATCATTAGTAGTGTCGGATTGGATATTAAAATTTTAAAAATGCCCATCTCTAGTTCAAACTCAATAGAAATTATTTTTTAAATTAAAAAATATATATTTTCTGTTATAATACAAAACCACAATATGGCTGCAGAATATTACTTTTCCAGTAACAGAAATAACAAACCTAAAAGTCGGAAACATTTTTGTTATTTCCCTAAAAGTCGAGAAATGTAATAAACTCACCGAGTTACAAAAATTAACATACCTATAAATTTTATGATAAATAATAGATTATAATTATTGTGTTTATTCTATAGATAAGTATTCACGTAAAAAGCATATGAAAAACGTTTCCAGTACAGTACGGCAGTACGCATTATCTTAACTAAATATCATTCATAAAACAAGTTTATGCTCAAGAGTGTACATGGGCAGAGCCAAATCTTAATACTTCCAATAGCCGCCAGGTTCGCTAGCGCACACTACAAAAATTCCGCCGAAATTGAAGCAAAAGCGTTACGGGATATCCCACAGATTTTTCTATACCGATCAAGATAATTCTTTCAAATAACGACCATTGTTTAGAGAAAGGTTCAATGCAGGGCTCCAAATTGTTAGAATTTAAAAATTGTATTTAGAAGTAATAGAAAAACTCGTTCAAATATCATGATATTTGACGTATTAAATTACGCAAAACAAAATAAACAAATTAAAATCTAACAATTTGGAGCCCTAGATCTACTACTGAAAAAAATTAAAATTTTGAATTATCTTAAACTAAAGGCGGATTCATGCACCCATTTACATTTACATTTAATTTTCATTTAATTTAATTTAAAAGATAACTATGGTAACAATGTCGCATTTGAAAACATAAATGAGAATGGTGCATGCATGGCTCCATTGAGTTAGAACGCATGTTTTGCTACCGTTTGGAATAGGGTCGAACATCCTCTTAATCAGAAAATGACATGCAAAAATTATTTATATGTAATACTACTTGCATTTACGTGAAAATATAAACTTTATTTTCCTGAAAATTTACGAGGGGCAGCCGGGGGTCACAGATAATATTGGAGGTCCGGGGCTCCCTGGCCCGCCCGCTGGCGCCGCCACTGTCCCAAAATCATGCATTTTTTGTATTTTGAAAAAAAAAATTCGATTAATTAAATTATTTTCACTTAAATTTACAATTCTTAATATTAAATTAACATTATCAATTTTTTGTATTAATCCAAAAAATGATTTACTTTTTGTACGGTTGCTATAGTAATTATAAACACTCTAAATGGCTTCTTTTTTTAAGAAAAAACAATAACAGGACATAATTGCATCAAAAAAACGGTTGGCGAAAAATATAAATATTACGGACGTATTTTTACCTCTCGCCTTGTATTCTAAGGGGAGGTTTTGTGACGGGTCAAAATTTTCTAGTGTGAGTATTTAGTGAATAAGCACGTTTTAGGATCCCTAGAATACAAATTTAACTTTTTCTAAATGATGTATGTGCGTGCGTGCGTACGTGCGTGCGTGCGTGTGCGTGTGCGTGTGTGTATGTGTGTATGTGTGTATGAGTGTATGTGTGTATGTGTGTATTTTTTCTAGGAATTCGGAAAAAACGTAGACGTAATTTTTTTGGGCTCCTAAATTTAAAAACTTCTTGATCTGGGCCCCACAGATACGGCCGTCTCTATGCCATGCCACAGAGGACCAAGGTGATGGATCACAGTAATTTTGATGGACGCGACGAATAGGAGTTTTTCACAAATGACCTTCTGGAAATAAGGAATAGTTTTTAAATTTAATTTCAGATTCAGAGCGCTGCATTTTAATTATTGCAGTTTTTGTTATTCATTATGCAGTTTTGTCTACTGACTGGTTAATATAAATTGAGTAGATCATACGTTTGCATCAGTAGTGACAGTGCGAAATTTGATTCTTGCATTTTGCTTATTTTTGTCGACAGCATTTTGCATCGTTCTGTTTGTCGGTAAGTTAACAGCTATTTGATTATATTATTTAATTTATCATTGTTTATTTTTTCAGTAGATGGCGAAAATAATAGGTTCTTTCTTATTAGAATTTTTATGTATTAACTTAATTTGTTCTTTTAGTAGTGACAAAATAAGTCTAGCTTAATTATGGCCTGTTCCCACAAGGATTCTTTGAAGATTTTTTCATGTTTCTGAATTTTGAGAAAAATTATCCTAGTGAAAATTGCCTCTCAAATAGCGTTGCCACTTAATTGAATCTTCAATGAGTCTTGGAAAAGAAGAATTTCTAATTCATTGATCGCTTCAAAACAGATCATTTTTTTCAGTAGGTATCAGTATCAATATGAAAAAATCTTCAAAGAATCCTTACCTGAACTGGGCTTTAGGTAAGCACTAAAAAGAAATAAGGGAGTGTCTATTCGTACGCTACCGGTCCACCGGTGCACCGGTGCACCGGTGACTCGGGTAACATCGGCTACCGATGCTCACCAGTGGCACTGGCACACCGGTAGCACCGGGGCACCGGTCATCGGCACCGACGCACCGGTGGCACCGTCGCACGGGCAGCACCGGAGCACCGGTCATCAGCACCGGCGTACCGGTAGCACCGGTCATCGGCACCGGCGCACCGGTGGCACCGTCGCACGGGCAGCACCGGCGCACCGGTAGTACTGGTGGCACCGGCGCACCGGTAATACCGGTGGCACCGGCGAACCGGTAATACCGGTGGCACCGGTAGATAGCACCGGTGCTACCATTTTTCAACATCTAACAAATTGCAAAATTATAAACTAATAAAGATGAAGAAAAAAAGGTATTTCGTTTTTCGCTAATATTTCAAAAACTATTAATAATTAAGAAATTTAAAAACAAGATTCTTAAAGATGAGGAAATTTCCAATAAAAAAGTCCTAACTCCCGGAACTCTACTTTCATTATTTATGATAGTAATTTAACGCTGAAAATAGAGCTCCAAGCGGCCGGTGAGGTGTGCGTGCGCCGTCTCTAAAGCGAGTAGGTACATCATGTAAAATAATTTTTTTACAGTATCAAATATCAATTTAAAAATTTGAAAAAATTATGGTGTATTTTCAACACTTCAAAGAATTTAGTTAATTTTTCGAAAAGTTATACAATTGTTAATTAACAATATTTTGTCGGACCTTCGTTGTCATTGAAGACAACAAAAAATGTTTAAATAATCGGATTAAAATTTTTCGCTTCTTGGAGCCCTTCTTTTTATATACTTAACAATATCACGTCATGAAAGTTTTTAAAATTTCAATATTTTGTTTATTATAATTTTTGCAAGTCAACAAAAAATTAAATATTCAAAAATTTTTTTTCTTAAACTAACGTTAGATTATTACTGTTTTCGCAACTAACATAACGTACCTAAGGATTTTTTTATCTCATTTGTTTACAAATTGTTTATAAACAAATGGATTCGTTTCATACTTATGAATTTTTTTTTTACCATTTTGTTGTCTTGATAAAATAATGATTTTTAAGAAAAATAAGTTTTCTTAAAAAAATGTTTTTATTGTTTAAAATCGTTTTTTCCATATTTCCATTGTTTAAATAATAAGTTAAGAAATTACTTTATCTTTAAAAATCATAATTGGCACTTTTCAATAGAACAACCAAAAAAATTTTGTTGTTGATAATTTCATTGTTTATTAAGTTAACAATTTGTTTTAAACAAATTGCAAATCTCATTATATTTTTTCCTGAGACTAATAAAATTACAAAAACAACCATCTATTGCAAAGTATCGAAAAAAGTTTATTTTAATTTTATATTGTACTTTAAAAAATTACGTGCTATAAAAGAAGCACTTGATTTTTCAAGAAAACTGCTATAACTTTTAAACTATTCGAGATACGAAAATGAACATTTAAGTCGTTTGTATATAGAATTGATTGGACTTTTAAATGAGTTATTAACCAAGTTTGTAACTATTGTTGATATGACTTAATTAGTTAAAAAATACAAATACTGTGTTATTTTGTTCAGTGATAAAATATCTTCCAAAAAAGTTTTTGATGATATTGTTTAAAAGTACCTAAATAGATTTTCCGATCAAATTTTTTAATTTTACTCGAATTTTTGCAAATTTTCTCCGCTGTGTCTTTAAAATTTGTATAGATTAATTGTTTATACTTACTGTCAAAAACATTGATTCCGCACGCTATTCTATAGCGTTTATTGTTTTGTTAAACATAAAAATAAAAAATAATTTATGTTTGAGGGGAAAATAATTTTGGCATCCATAATTGTAAAAAAAACTGCAATATTTGTAAAAAATAAATTTTAATATGTTGTCAACAAAGTTTGGATCTACGAAATAACCGATCGAATTTTTTAAATTCGTTTTAAAACAGAAGATATTTGTGTTCAAAAAATAACAAAAATTGTCAAAATTCAAATTAGCATATTTCGCTTTTAAAGCAAAACTTTCAAATTTTGCATCGACCTTTTTGTAGATTGTCCTTTTATCTTCAACAACATCTTTAGATTATTATATTTAACAAAACAATAAACGCTGTGGACTGGCGCGCGAAATCCATGTTTTAGGCTGTTTTCTGGCGCGGTAGAGGATCGTCTTAAGGTTTCAATACTATTATTGGAAATTTCCTCCTCTTTAAGAATCTTTTTTTTTTATTTCTTAATTATTAATAGTTTTTGAAATATTAGCGAAAAACTAAATACCTTTTTTTTCATCTTCATTTGTTTATAACTTTTGCAATTTGTTAGATGCTGAAAAATGGTAACACCGGCGTACCGGTGCTACCGGTGCTACCGGTGCCACCTGTACGTCGGTGCTACCGGTGCCACCGGTGCCATCGGTACTACCGGTGCGCCGGTGCCACCGATGTTACCGGTACCACCGGTGCGCCGGTGCTGATGACCGGTGCGCCGGTGCCACTGATACTACCGGTACCACCGGTGCGCCGGTGCCACTGATGATACCGGTACCACCGGTGCGCCGGTGCCACCGATGCTACCGGTACCACCAGTGCGCCGGTGCCACCGATGCTACCGGTACCACCGGTGCGCCGGTGCCGAGGACCGGTGCCACTAGTGCGCATCGGTAGCCGATGTTACCCGAGTCACCTGTGCACCGGTGCACCGGTGGACCGGTAGCGTACGAATAGACACTCCCAAGAAATAAACAGTCAATATAATAATAATATTTTTAATATTTTGCATTACACATTTGTTCATCATAACGAAATGTTGATGAGATTTTGGGAAAAAACTGACAACCGGAAATAGTAGGTACCTACTTTTCTTGAAGCACATTTTTGCAAAAAATCTTAGAAGATAGTGGGATAGTTACATTCAATTAAATTAATGTTTTTAGGCATATGACACCTTTTATAACATAAGAAGATGCAAAAATACACACAGCAGAATAATAAAATATAGGGTGTTCCATTTGAAAATGACGAGTTATAGCCATTTTAAATTGAGTAAATTTGATTCTCTGTTCTGAACACCCTGTATAATAACATTTAAAAAAAGTTATGTCAGAACAAAGAGTATAGTTACAGATATACAGAAAAAAAGTTCATAATTTTTACTATTAAAATAACTTCAGTACGCCTTTATAAAACAATACGTGTATTCGGCTTTTTTTAGAGAAAAAATTTAATAACTTGGCAACGCCGCGGAATACTAAAATGAAATTTATATGGTCGTATAGGTAAGTAAAATACAATTCAAAATATATAAAAATATATAGGGTGTTTTATTTAAAAAAAGACGTACAATTAATGCCAAGTCGTTATGCAACACCCTGTATATGTGAAAATAATTTTAAGTTATGCTCCTTGAGTAGACGAAAAATTCTGTTAATAAATTTATGCTGTATTTTTAACGACAAGGGAGATATCGACGACGGGCATTTCGATGACTCACCCGGTATATATATATATATATATATATATATATAAAGGTTGGTGGAGGTGAAATGCGAACATAGGGAACATACATGACAATCGAACTTTCATGCCAGGTATCTTGATATATTTTGTAGTAGTGTCACAAAACGAAGTAATGTGAATTTGTGTAGCAAAAATAGTAATCAATAACAGAAATAATAATAAAATAATAATAATTAAATAATTTATTGTTCGCGGTATTTTCAATTTATTAAATTATTGTCTTTCCGGCGAGTCATATACTGTATTATTTTAATATTTAATAATGCATGTGAATAAATCACTTTTAATTTCGTATTTGTCCATGTTTGCAATTTCTCACGATATACTCAATGACAGGAAAAAATTATCAAATATGAGAAAAATAATGCTCGCATACTAAAATGTAAAAAAAAATTAAAACTATGGCGATATCAGGGCCGCTGCTACGGTATGGGGCACCTGCGTGCAAGTTATATTATTGCGCCCCTGAAAATTTAGTCAAAAAACTGTTATATGTGCAGGATGTGCAGAAAAAAATAAAAATTAAGTACCTAAGGGAAATTTCAGGATAGTCAAAAAATTCAAAATGTATGTTGTTTATTTAATACAAACTATAAAAATAGAGTTATTTAAGTAAACATTTAAATTAGTTTACAGTTTTGTTTTGATAAGCCTAAGTATCACAAATTATAAAAATCTGCTGTAAAGGCTTTAATTTTATGCTTTATGCAGCAAAATTTAAATAAATTTATCTTTTTTCCCAAACTTCGGCATAATTTAAATAACATGTGAAAAATCCTGATGTGGTCAGCACAAGACATACCCTACCCACTCTTTTTAGCTTTTACTATACTATAAATACTCACAAATATATTATTTTCATTTTATGTAAACTCTAGAAGAAGATATAAACGATGTGTCACTATTTTGTCACAGTCACTGTCATAATCAATTCAAATTTACGTAATAAAAAAATGTTAAACGATCATGGACTACAAGGTACTGAAATTATTGACAATAATTTATTTCCTAAATAGGATCACGTACAGAAAAAAATTAATACGAACTGTAGATGACAAAAATATATATAATCTTTGATTCGAAATAGAAAATATTGTGATAAATTGATAATTTCGATTTTCGGTCCGGAACTGCTTGGCGACGGGGAATTTTAAATCGACACGAATCGTCAAGCAGTTTCGAACCGAAAATCGATTAAGTTGTGGTAAAAAAACTTTCGGGAAACAGGATCTGTTCTCGGGTTTTCGAGCAGTTGTTCGAGGTCGTCCACCTCTCTTCCTGACAACAGATCCTGTTTCCCGAAAGTTTTTTACCCACAACGTAATCGATTTTTGATCCGGAACTGCTTGACGACGGGGAATTTGGAATCGAATACGGAACGCGCGCTGGGCGGTGATTACAGACTCGTTTCCGCATATGTATGCTTCCACGGCAAAAGCGCGTTGCTCGTTCGTCCACATTATGTTTACGACTGAAACTTTTATAACGCAAACGGCATATATACCGGCCACTATACACGCCATTCACATCCTTTTACGACCTCTGCTCGCTTCACAATTTTGTATTGAAACTAGGGAGGTTGTTTTGCCCCACCCTGTATAATAAGTTTATTCTTTTTAGAGTTAAAAATGTGTTCGCTCTGCAGTACTAGTTGTTACTGGTAATAGTCCAGTCAACGAAAGGGTTGTTGAGGGGAGAGAATTTATATCTTGAGGAATGTGTTGGGGTAGTTAGGAGGTAAAAATACTAAAAGTCTCCACCCCTACCACTGCCGCTTCATAGTGGGGAGGGGGGTTGAAAGGTCCTTTTTTCTGTTTTTCGCTTATAACGTGAAAACAGTGCATCGTACGATGATAAGCTAATTAGCAAAATAAAAGATAATTAAATTTCCTACAAGATGGTTTCATACTTTATCTTCCTAGGTGTTATACAGGGTGTTCATTTTAAGTGGCGTACCATTGCTATCTCGAGAAGTATAAGAGGTACGAAGTTGGTTAAATTAGAAAACAATTTCTATTTTATATGACTACTTTAATGAACAAAAGAAAATTTTTATTAGACCAGTGGTTCTCAAACTACGGGGTGCAACTTTCTTATTTCAAATGGGGACCAATTTTTACTTCCTTGTACGAAGTAAGGAAGTATTGTAATCGCGAAAAATTTCGGTTCTCAGATTTTGACGGAAATATCCGTTTTGACCTTTTCTGAATCCATTATGACTAGTTTCGTCGTGACGTCTGTACGTACGTGCGTACGTGCGTACGTGCGTACGTGCGTACGTGCGTACGTACGTGCGTACGGACGTATGTGTGTCGCATAACTCAAATACGGTTAGACGTAGAAAGCTGAAATTTTGTATTTAGGACTGTTATAGCATCTAGTTGTGCACCTCCTATTTTTGGTTTCAATCTACAAACCGGAAGTAGTAAATTAAAAAAAATAATTGATAAATAATTAATTTTAGGCAATTTTTTTTATTTTAAATGAAAGATTATGTGATTATTATCTACAATCGGTATTTTATAAATTTTTCTGTATCTTCTATCATTTAAGAATAATTAAAGTATATACCTACTTATAATTTAATATTTCGGTATCTTGTAGTCCATGATCGATTAACATTTGTTACTAGGTAAAATTTAAATGATTATGACATGACAGTGACAGTAGCAGTGACAATAGTAAAATATCGTTTATATCTTCTTCTGCAGTTTAAATAAAATGACTAAAATATATTTGTGAGTATACTAGTATAATAAGTTAAAGAATGTTTTATATTATTCTACATTTTAGTTATTAAGAAAATTATGAACAAACAAGGCGTACAAGGAAGTCATGTGGTGTCCACGTCAGATTTTTTTATTCGCTTATTCGATTAAGTATTTTTTTCTGAATTCAACGAGATATTACTTTCATACCCTGGCATAACAAAAACATGAGAAAAACGCTATTGAAAATTATGATAATTTAATTAAAATCTGAGTGTTACAAGAGTGCTATGGAAGAAAACAATTGAATATTTGTTTCCTATTAATTGTTATTTGATAATGAAAAAGATTCTTTGATTTTAATTAAGAGATCAGGACCGCTACTGAGTGTATGAGTTCAAGGTACTAAGTACTCAGTAGGGTACAAGGTGGAGGTAACTACGGACACGTGTTTCGACCTTATTTGGTCTGATCAGTGTAGTATACTAGAATCTTTTTCACTAACAATTAATATGAAACAAAATATGCAATTGTTTTCTTCCATAACACTAACTAATAATCAGATTTTAATTAAATTATCATAATTTTCAATAGCGTTTTTCAAATGTTTTGGTTATGCAAGGGTATAAAACTAATATCTCGTTGAATTCAGAAAAAAATACTGAATAGAATAGGCAAATAAAAAAAATAGGTCCCCATTTGAAATAAGAAAGTTGCACCCCATAGTTTGAGAACCACTGGTCTAAATTTTTTTTTCTTTCGTTCATTAAAGTAGTCATATAAAATAGAAATTGTTTGCTAATTTAACCAACTTCGTAGCTCTTATAGTTCTCGAGTTAGCAATGGTGCGCCACTTAAAATGAACACCCTGTAGATTCCAAGATATTTGCCAGCAAAAACTGATAATTTCCAAAATACATTTTTTTTATCTTACATTTTTCGTCAAACTTGTCCTTCTAACGCCTCAGTTTTATGTTTTTCAGAAAAGTTGGACAAGAGAAAGTTGTAGAGTATTAAATTTCCTTCAACAATATGTAATATATACTACTTTATCAGAAATTACAACAATTTGAACTTTTTTGGTAAATATCGCGATTTTTCAAGAATACTGTCTTTATCTGTTATTATCGTTATTTATGAATAAGAATAATTGGTATTGTGGACTCAAGAGCGCACTGTAAATCACTTTTTAAAGAATTTAAAATATTACCTCTGCCTTGTATTTACGTTTATAAATCTCTAATGCATTCAGACATACATTCACACGAAACTAGACATAAAAATAATATTGTACCTAAATTTAGACGACTAAACAAATGTAAAAATAATGTAGACTATTGGGGGCCTTTATTTTTTAATAAACTTGATATAAGTATTAAGAATGAGCCCACTAATAGTTTCAAAAAATCTATTATCTGTATACTACAAAACCATTGTTTTTATAGTATAAATGAATTTCTAAATTGTACTAAATTATAACTAACATTAATTGTCTAATTTCTATTATCACATTTGTAATATGTATTTCCTGTTGACTTGGTGATGCAATCTTTGTATTGTCTTTATACCTTAATAAAATTATTATTATTATTATTTTCATTTATTTTTCTTTATTATTATTATTACTATTATTATGTATTTAAAAACTGAAATTTAATGTAAATCTTATCTAACGTTGGCAAATTGTGATTGTAGCAATTTGAATAATTAATTAATTCATACATTAATAATTTCGAAATTTGAAAATCCGGAACGAATTTTAAGGTTTTAAGAATATAAATTTTCAGGTCTATTTCGAAAAATTAAAAACCTTTTATTAAAATAAAAAATCTGACGTGGCCATCACACAACCTTCCGCCATATCTAGACTTTAAACAGAAATGTATACGTACAATCTGGTGCCTATTTAAAATATACAAATAAAAATCTAAAATATTCAAACACAGAAATTAGTATCACCTGAATCAAAAGATTCATTCACACGAAAACTCTTCTGTGTTGAAGCAATCCTACGTTCAGTTAGGAACTACATTTAATAGCTTAATTATGACTTATATAGCGCTAGTATGCCAACTTGTCACCCGTCTCATCTGTCAATATTTTTTATGCAAAAACAAAAATCAACCGAACATGGATTACAAGATTTCAATGTTTTATTTGATAAATTTATTTTTTAAATTTTACTGCAGTTCTTTAATGCTACCAGATAAAGACAATTTTTTTATAAAGTGGATTGCAAATAACTTTTCCTCTTATTCTTATTACAAATAAATACTATATTTATCAAAATTTATAGACATTTTTTACACTTAATCTTTTCAATCTTCAAAAAATATCACTTCCGGTGAAGATATTTGTACCAAAATCTAATGAGCTCTTCCTATTCGTATACAATTGTAAAATACCAAATATCAAAATTTTTGGGTAATTCGTATTTGAGTTATCCAACAGACGGCATCGGCCCGGACCACACACATACACACACACACACACATACACGCGCACACACACACATACATACAGACATCATCGGGAAACTATCAAAAATGAGTTGTAAGGACCCTAATTCGTGCTCATCCACTAAAAACTCACTACCCGATTTTTTGCATGATTCCAATACCTTCCTTTACAGGTAAGCGGAAGGTAAAAACATGAAATTAAATTTT
This sequence comes from Agonum fuliginosum, assembly GCA_947534325.1. Taxonomy (NCBI): domain Eukaryota; kingdom Metazoa; phylum Arthropoda; class Insecta; order Coleoptera; family Carabidae; genus Agonum; species Agonum fuliginosum. The sequence continues at coordinate 10,511,682 of OX384029.1, read as the reverse complement.
GTTCAAATTTTAATACAAATTTCAATATAATTTGTCGGGAGAAGAGAATCCGGCATCTACCTCCAACTTGAATCCCCTAAAAAAACATCAAAATAAATTTAATAGGAATTAAAAATGATTTGATAATACATTTTTTATATACCAGAAATGTAGGATGTAAATAATCGAAAAATCTGGAAAATTAACAGTTTGCTGGCGTAGCTCTCTTGGTACGAAAGGGTTCAACATCTGCCTCCAACTCTAAAACTAGCTCCATCAAGGTAGCAAAACTATGATAGCAAAACAAAACAAAATTAGGCCTATATTTTATTACTATTTTATTGCTATTTAATTACCACATTTAAAAATTTATTACCACAGTAGTTATAAGCATATACGGGTTTTGCCAGCTTGATATCAAGCTGGCAAAACTATATCGTAAAAACACATAAATAATATTGAAAATTACTTTAATATTACATAAAAATTTATTACTAATTAATTGCCACAATAAAAAAAATTATTAACAATATAAAATGGATTTATATTAAAAAAACCAAAAGGACTAAATATCCGATTTTGGCCAGCTTAAAATCTGCTTTGCTGGAGTTGCATAAAAGGGTGACCGGACAAAACAGAACAATGAAAAAACAGAACATGAAAAAACAGAACATGAAAAAACAGAACATGAAAAAACAGATCATGAAAAAAAAGAACATGAAAAAACAGAACAGTGAAAAAACAGAACAATGAAAAAAGAGAACAATGAAAAAACAGAACACTGAAAAAACAGAACAATGAAAAAAGAGAACAGTGAAAAAACAGAACACTGAAAAAACAGAACATTGATAAAACAGAACATGAAAAAACAGAATATGAAAAAAAATAACAATGACAAAACAGAACTCAAGAAGGGATTTGTTAGCTTTGATTAGTTTATGTCAAAAAAACGGAGTTCTGTTGGACTCAATTAGGGTTTTGTTAGTATTGATTAGTTTATTTTTAAAAAAACGGAGTTCTGTTGGACTCAATTAGGGTTTTGTTAGTATTGATTAGTTTATTTAAAAAAACGGAATTCTGTTGGACTCAATTAAGGTTTTGTTAGCTTTGAGTCCAACAGAACTCCGTTTTCTTGACATAAACTAATCTATGCTAACAAAATCCTACTTTTGAGTCCAACAGAAATCCGTTTTTTTGACATAAACTAATCTATGCTAACAAAACCCTACTTGAGTCCAACAGAAATCCGTTTTTTGACATAAACTAATCTATGCTAACAAAACCCTTCTTGAGTCCAACAGAACTCCGTTTTCTTGACATAAACTAATCTATGCTAACAAAACCCTACTTGAGTCCAACAAAAAGCCGTTTTTTTGACATAAACTAATCTATGCTAACAAAACCCTTCTTGAGTCCAGCAAAAATCGTTCACGCTAGATTCACGCTAAGGTTCACGCTAGGTTCACGCTGTGTGGCGTTAGACACTCCCAATCTTTAATCCGGTAATTAATTAGCAATAAAAAAGCAAAATAATTTAGATTTGCTTAACATTCAACTACTTTTATGCAACTCCAGCAAAGCAGATTTTAAGCTGGCCAAAACTCGGATATTTAGTCCTTTTGTTTTTTTTTTAATATAAATCAATTGTTAATAATTTTTTTTATTGTGGTAATTAATTAGTAATTAATTTTTCTGTAATATTAAAGTAATTTTCAATTTTATTTATGTGTTTTTACGATATGGTTTTGCCAGCTTGATATCAAGCTGACAAAACCCTTATATGCTTATAACTACTGTGGTAATAAATTTTTAAATGTGGTAATTAAATAGCAATAAAATAGTAATAAAATATAGACCTAGTTTTGTTTTGTTTTGCTATCACAGTTTTGCTACCTTGATGGAGTTTCTAAAACTGATGGCAGCAGGAATTGTGCATCTCCATCGTCGTCTTCATCCATTCCCTGAATATTGGATTCAGTGTCCACAGAAGAAGTCAGGAAGAAGCGAAAAACAGAAAAAAATGAACCCGTAAAAACAAAGATTTTGACTATAAATCCTTTATAAGTATATGAGACTCAATCGATATTTATTTATATTTTTGTTTTCATTGTAACTCTTTCTTAGATAGTGTATTTCAAGAAAGAGTTAAAAAGAGTAGAGTATGGCGGGAGGTCTTGTGGTGGTCAAATCAGATTTTTTCTTGTGCCAATGTAAATGTTTAGTCACATCGAGCCTATGTACCAAATTTCAGAGTTAAAAAGCGTAGGGTATGGCGGGAGGTCTTGTGGTGGCCACATCAGATTTTTTCTTGTGCCAAAGTAAATGTTTGGTCACAACGAATCTATGTACCAAATTTCAGATTGATTGGATATGGGGAAATGAGTATGGCGGGAAGTCTTGTGCTGACCACATCAGATTTTTTCTTGTGCCAAAGTAAATGTTTGGACACAACGAATCTATGTACCAAATTTCAGATTGATTGGATAGGTATGGGGAAATGGGGAGGTCTTGTGTTGGCCACATCAGATTTTTTCTTGTGCCATAGTAAATGTTTGGTCACAACGAGTCTATGTACCAAATTTCAGATTGATTTGATATGGGGAAATGGGTTTGGGGTATGGCGGGAGGTCTTGTGCTGGCCACATTAGATTTTTTCTTATGCCAAAGTGCATTGTTAGGTGACAAAAGTCTATTTGCAAAATTTCAGCTCGATAGGATCCCGGGAAGTGGGTTATTTTTGACTTTTGTTTTTTTGCCGTACGTACGTACCTACCTACGTACGCACGACGATGAAGTTAATATAAAGGATTTAAAAAGGGACCTTTCCCTCCCACCGTGACGCGGCAGGGACTTTTAGTATTTTTACCTCCTAACTATCCCCAACACAATTCCTCAAGAGAAAAATTCTCCCTCCCCCCTCCATGTCCTCTACAATCCACTTTTGGATATTCATTGCCTGGACTACAGGCTTGTCGAGGTGTGTTCGAAATGATATTTAACGCCATGGAAACCAGTTCGTTAAAATGTAGTTTTAATAGCAGCAGTAGAAAAAAATCATTTAACGAACTGGGTTAAAAAAAACTTACGGTCCCACAGATATCTGTTCAGGAGAGATTTTACTGTATATTATTTATTTTTCTAGCAATGTTCTGGATTCTAATGGGTGTAATCGCGATGTTAGCGATTTTATCAGAACTTCAGTATCGTTGGAAGTACCGCAGTTTAACTCGATTTCCGGGACCATTGGATATTCCGCTAATTGGATCACTTTTTTATTTTCAAAATGTGAAAAGTAAGTAAAGTAAGAAAAATATCATTTTTTTCAACATGTAGTAAATTTTTAAATAATGTATATTAAATAATACTAACAAATAAATGTTTATAGGAAATTAATGCACTGTTCAAAACAATTAAAGGGTCAATTTTTTTATACAAAAATAATATTCGTAAGATATCAGGAATACTTATATTGAGAAATTAAGTTGCCTTATGTATTGTTTCAGTATCTGAACTTGTTTTATCTTTTTGTGTTATGTCCTTATTTATTTTTACTTCTATGAATAAAAAATGTAGCGAAACCGGAATGAAATTTTCCCTATAGCGATATTATGTGAAGCATTTACTAAAGTATGCCAGTTAAGTATCAGTGAAATTTTAAATAATGGATCAAAACAAAGGCCACAGTGCCACAGAAGACATTTAACGGAAGTTCAGATGTCTGAAGCAATAACTTTGCTACAAGAAGGATGAAAACAGCGATATGCAGCTCGACGTCTAGGTGTTACGGTGTTACACTATCAGTTATCTGTATTAGTAGGGTCTGTAATGCTCGAAAATAGGCATGATACTGCATTTTGGGATAAAAGCGATTTTATTGCAGAAACTTATTAACAACATCAAAACAAAAAATTTGAGTCAAGGATCCACTCCGACGGACCCCCATACCCCCGGGTACCGCCCCTTAAAGTTCGGCAGTGCGCGCTCTGCTTTATTATTTATTTACTGGAGAACGGTTATAGCTACGGCAAAAATTCAAACACTGAAATATGCACAAATGTACAGACTATTACTGTATATTTTTAGTTTCTCATGTTTTTGCTTGGAATATATCTATATTTGGATCACTTGAATTAAAATATTTTATTTTTTTACGGCTATACTAATCATTTTTTGTAGTTTTTATTCAAGTAAAACTTGTGGAAAATTTACTTTTCTATGTATATTCCAAATTTCAGCTCCTAAACATAAACCATTATAAACTGGTGATTTTTTAAACATTATTACGCGCTGTCATAGCGCAGCGTCTTGAAGTCTACGATGAGTGGGGGAACACGCGTTTATTTAATCACTCATTATTGCAGATGTTTAATTATTTCTCTTAACTTAAAATAAATCTATCTATCTATTTATCTTAGAGATATTTGCACTTTAGATAAAACCACCCATCTTTAATGGAAGCATTTCAAAATAGTTTTTTTGTTTTAAATAAATCTGGCAGTCGATTTTCCGATATTGGTCTGGATCAAGCCCATGAACAAAATAACGCTATTATAAAAGGTGTTGGTGGTGCCATAAATCTCACACAAAATACAAGTGCATTTTACAGATGGATGCTTTCTGGACCAGAAATCGCTAGATTGATTGAGGACTTATATTTATCCAACATGCACCTAATTTATTGCATCACGAAGAAACATAATTAAGACTATTTCTATGGATTTTTAATTTTTCAGGTTTTTTGCTTGAAATATATCAAAAGTATGTTTTTTTTTCAGATTTGGATCACTTGATTTGAAATATTTTATATTTTTACGGATATACTAATCATGTTTTGAATTTTTTTTCAAGTAAAACTTGTACAAAATTTGCTATTTTATTTATATTTAAAATTTCAACTATAAAACAACTGTTACGAAATTAGGAGCATGTTGGATAAATAAGTATTTTTTGGAAGTCCTCAATCAATCTAGCGATTTCTGTTCCAGAAAGCATCCATCTGTAAAATGCACTTGTATTTTGTGTGAGATTTATGGCACCACCAACACCTTTTATAATAGCGTTATTTTGTTCATGGGCTTGATCCAGACCAATATCGGAAAATCGACTGCCAGATTTATTTAAAACAAAAAAACCATTTTGAAATGCTTCCATTAAAGACGGGTGATTTTTATCTAAAGTGCAAATATCTCTAAGATAAATAGATATATAGATAGATAGATTTATTTTAAGTTAAGAGAAATAGTTAAACATCTGCAATAATGAGTGATTAAATAAACTCGTGTTTCCCCACTCATCGTAGACTTCAAGACGCTGCGCTATGACAGCGCGTAATAATGTTTAAAAAATCACCAGTTCATAATGGTTCATGTTTAGGAGCTGAAATTTTGAATATCATAGAAAAGTAAATTTTCTACAAGTTTTACTTGAAAAAAAACTTCAAAAAATGATTAGTATAGCCGTAAAAAAATTAAATATTTTAATTCAAGTGATCCAAATCTGAAAAAACACATATTTTAGATATATACCAAGCAAAAACCTGAGAAACTAAAAATATACAGTAATAGTCTGTACATTTGTGCATATTTCAATGTTTGAATTTTTGCCGTAGCTATAACCGTTCTCCAGTAAATAAATAATAAAGCAGAGTGCGCACTGCCGAACTTTAAGATGCCGTACCCGGGGGTAGGGGGGTCCGGCGGAGTGGATCCTCGACTCAAATTTTATGTTTTGATTTTATTAATAAGTTTCTGCAATAAAATCGCTTTTATCCCAAAATGCAGTATTTTATCCATTACAGACCCTACTATATGGCATGGAAGAGATACCAGGAGACCGGGTTAAAACTAGACGTACTGAGAAAGTCCGAGGAAGAGAAAAGACTACCAATGAAGACCGATTTTCAAGACTTCAAGCCCTATGTAAGCGCTTTGCTACAGCTGGAGAGCTACAAAATGAGCTCTCTCGTGCAAATGGTAAAATCAGTTTTGATCAAACCGTACGAAATAGACTTTGTGAGGAACATTTATCTTCTAGAATTTCTGTTAAAATACCTTCATTCACCAGGAGCCCGAATTCTGTATGCTCGGCAACATCTAATATAGCAACTGAGACACTCAAGTGCTGTACTTTTTACTGATGAATTAAAATTCAATTTACACAAGCTCGACGGACGTCTTCGAGTCTTGGACAACTTAAACAACGCATCAGAAGTCGAGTTAACCCGCTTTTGACAATACGGGAACTGGAAGATGCTCTAGTGGAGGAATGGCAACATACTTCACAAGAAAACAAACGCGCAGACTTATCTGCAGCGGGGGTTTCCACGTTGTTTTGTTTTTTAATATGTTAATCTAGGTATACATTAAAACAATATTAGACCCGTATTTTTTCTTTTTGTCAAAAAGTTGCTAATAAGCCAGAAAAAAATTCATAAAATTTAAAAAAATAGGAGCCGCGAAAAACGGAGAAATGCGTGGGACGGTGAGACGTCCCCAGCTCTGAGAACATACGTTCACCGCGCTGGCGCTGGCAAGTACCGAATACGATACGTAGATCTTACCTTATTTCAATACAGGTCCGTCGTCTATTCCGTAGTCAAAACGACAAAAAACGATGTTACACGAACAAATCTACTCACGGTTTGGTTTCAATAATACCTACGTCACACAAAGCGCATTTTAATTCACGTTTCAAAAGAGTTACATTTCATTATCACTTTCCTATAACTTATATAATATGCTGAAAATTGATATTAGTCCGGTCGCCGAGCCATGTAACCTGAAAGTTGGGTACAACAAATATTTTATGATTGATTCTAGTACTAGTCGAGTCAATATACCTACTAATCCACTTCCTGTTTTTTGCGCAGTAAGATGGATCGAAATGGGGTTTTTTGCATTCGCTTCCTAAAATTAAATAGAAACTTTGTGACTACTTGTGATCCGCTTGGGTTTGCAAATTGCATGTGCACTGCAAAATGCATTCTGAAAAGTGCAAGTTTAAAAATTAATAACTTGGCGAATAACGACTGCAATTTCGGGGGTTTTCGAGGTCGCAGAATCCGAATCTGACATTAAATTCAGCTTCCCGGGTACCTGGGGCACCGTACCTGGACAACTGGACATATACGTCATCCATTGGAGTTTTCTTAAAATTATCGTGCAAGGCGGCAGAAAACCGGCATCCGGGGGTTTCTTGGGGCGCTGATCTCGAATCGGCCATCGGCAACCCTCTCCCGGGTACCTGGGGCACCGGACCAGGACATATACATCATCCTCTGGAGTTTTCCTGAATTTATCATGCGCCATAATTTTCAGATTTTTAGTTTTATGGTGGGTTTATGCAGACTATTAAATTAAGAAATTACATTATGAAATTAAACTAAGGAAGTAGACATTATAATCGTTTATGCAACTAAACTAACAAACTAAACTATCGTCACTAAACTAAAAAGTATAAGTTTGAACAAATAAAAAATAAACATTTACGTTATTTTGTATAACATAAGTTAAAAATTATTATTCTACAATTTAGTTATTAAGAAAAGTATGAACAGTTTAATAAGAGTACAAGGAAGTCATGTGGTGTCCATATCAGATTTTTACATTTCATTTTTCGCAGTTTTTACATTCTGGCTGATTCTGTTCAGTGTTACGTATTAATTATAATTGAAATTTAATACAATTGTTTACATAAAGGTTTAAGATATAGGTATCTGTAAAAAAAAATTCATATGAATTCTACGTTTGAGAAAAAACTTATTTAACACGTTAACTGCGGTACATATCGCCGGCGATATGTATTCAGGTGGCTGAAACATGCGATCATGAATTTTGTCATTTCTTTCCTCAGGTGCGAAGCGTGTAATATCTTTATTTATGAACCGATTTTAACGTTATTTATACCAATTAATAGGTCCTGCCCTATAGGTTATTTGATTTAAATGAGAGTATACATGTCCCCGGGGATATGTAACGCACACAATTAATACATTATTATTTCTGTGCGGTACATATCGCCGGGGATATGCAATAATTCGTACAAATTTGTTTGCCAATCATAAATTGCGCTTAATTTATGGTCATTAACTGTCTAAACCTTAAACAGTAAACGTCTAATTTGTACAAGTTGCCTTATAAAAGTTTTTAAATATGTCGGATCGATCTAAAAAATATTTGAATTAGCAAAAAAAAAATTACGAGACCATGTAATTAATAAATTTTATTGTAAAATGTGTGATTTTATTGTAAAATAAAATAAATAGAAATTTTAAAAATACTCTTTCTCACATAATTTCAATTTATATAACATATCTTCAATTGGAGTCCTCGGAAGTAGGTACGGCTTGAGTACTAGTTATTCTCGATACCTCTTTATATGGTAAGTAGTAAAAAACTTTTAAAAATGAATGTATGTCTATGCAAGATGGGTCTTAAGTCATCAACAAATACATATCGCCGGGGATATGTAACGCACCTCAGTAATCACAACTTACATATGTAACGTTAAAAACGTAATACCATCATATTTTTGCACCGCAGCTAACGTGTTAAAAAATAGACCCTTTCATTGTTTTGAGCAGTGTATAAAGCATTAATGTTATGTAGGTAGATTTAATTTTCTATGATAGATCTTCTAATGAATAATTTACTTTTAGTGGTCCTACCAAATTTTTTAAAAATGATAGAATATTATGGTAACATTGTGCATATTTCAATATTTCGACAAAGTGGTCTAATAGTAGCAGATCCTGATATGCTGGAGTTTATCCTTCGTTCTTCTACATTAACAAAAAAAGCTGACAACTATTTATATTTGGAACCTTGGTTGGGGAAAGGTTTATTCCTTGGACCAGGTAAATAATCTACTTATTTCTTTAGTTCTCTTTCATATTCATGCATAAAACATGAGGAGTTTCATTTATTTTGAAAGTAATGTAATAATAATTGAAGATGTTTTTATTTTAATACTTTTTTCTGTTGATCGTTGAATATTATTAATGTAATGACCCCTATAAATGCATGATTTTAATTAATCAACGATTTTTTCGAGTGTGTTCAAGAGTAGATTATTTCACTCATTACAAATTTGACCAACCAGAATGTCTTATTTCCATTGTACTGCATTTTAAATAAGTGATTAAATGGTACCAAGCGATTTAACAGCAATTAAATTTACAATTAAATAAACACTCGTGCTACGCACTCGTGTTTAATAGAATGAATAGAATTTCATTGAAAATATACATTAATACATAGTATAAAATGCACATCCATTATTTTTTAAATAATTTTATATAAATATGATGTTATGGTAACATTTGAAATAACACTATTGTGATATTGTTTAATATTTTGTATTAAAAACAATAAAAAATTATTAAATAATTCTTATGCTTAGCCAAATTCTCGTTTCCATCTTCATAAATAGTAATTTTCATTATTTATATAGTTCCATTAATTTGAATTTCCCACCGAAAGTAGGACGAGAGACTACACTTTTGCCAATATGGCGACTCGCTATTCGTCACAAACCTATAATACGGGATACGCAATCCAGTCATATAATATATATCAGTGGTTCTTGTTCATCATGAATGACTGGTTGAGTATCTGTATGACGTCAATTAATTTTCCCCCACCTAAAAAATTTAACCCAGACGAATGTTTGGTGACGTACCAGTCACCACATCGTGGACAAACTATATATTTCTTATGTAAATTATAGTGATTATGGATCCCTGAATAAAATATATTTTTAATTTTTGACATAAAAGCATCAAAAGTGCTTCCCTTCTTTCCAACATCACGTCACGCCATTGCGGTTGTTCCAAACCGTTATATTATAATTTATTTAGTTTTTTATTTATTTAATTAAAAAATGCTTAAACTATCCCGTTGTACCTATTAATATAACAAGAATATTATGCAATTTATAATACCGAGGATGTTGCTAAGCGACGAGGTGAAACCGAGTCTCTTTGAATATCCAAGGGGGATTAAATCGCATATTAGTCCATGAGCCAAACCCGAAAATGAGCTAAATTGGTACCACCTGGGGTGGCAAATGCTGACTATGATTTTTTTGTTCAGTTTTATGTGTAGACCAAGAATAAATGTGATAGCAATGTCTAAGTAGTAGCTTTATGGCACAAAATAACGATTTTTATAGTAAATAGTGATTTTTCATCATCAAATTATAAAAAGGTACCAATCAAGGTGGCACATGCTATCAATGTTTTTATTTTTCAGTTTTGTGTTTAGATTAAGAAAATATATGATAGCACGGACTATGGAGTAGCTTTTTGCAGAAAAAAACAATTAAAAAAAAAGAAAGAAATTTTAGTATTTTTAAATTTTTGTGTGTTTAATCAACTCTAATTTCTAAACGGATAAAGATATCGACTTCCGGTTTGCAGCGTTGGATTCTTCAGTAAATTATACGTTAGATACATTATATTAAATTTTTTGTTAGGCCCTTGATAACCCAAAATTTAATTATTATCTTCAAGTGATAATTTCAAAATTTAAGAATTTAAAATAATTTTTGTGTTTAATCAACTCTACTTTCTGAACGAATAAAGATATCGACTTCCAGTTTGCGGCGTTGGATTCCTCAGTAAATTTTACGTAAGAAACATTGTATTAAATTTTTGTAAGGCCCTTTTAATAACCCAAATTTAATTATTATCTTCAAGTAAAAATTGCAAAATTTAAGAATTTTAAATATTTTTTGTGTTTAATCAACTCTACTTTCTGAAAGAGTAACGATATCGACTTCCGGTCTGCGGCGTTGGATTCTTTAGTAAATTTTACGTAAGATACATTATATTTAATTTTTTTGTAAGGCCCTTGATAACCCAAAATTTAAATATTATCTTCAAGTGAAAATTGCAAAATTTAAGAATTTTAAATATTTTTTTGTGTTTAATCAACTCTACTTTCTGAACGGATAAAGATATCGACTTCCAGTTTGCGGAGTTGGATTCCTTAGTAAATTTTACGTAAGATACATTATATTAAATTTTTTGTAAGGTCCTTGATAACCCAAAATTTAATTGTTATCTTCAAGTGCAAACCGGAAGTCGATATCTTTATCCGTTTAGAAATTAGAGTTGATTAAACACACAAAAATTTAAAAATACTAAAATTTCTTTCTTTTTTTTTAATTGTTTTTTTCTGCAAAAAGCTACTCCATAGTCCGTGCTATCATATATTTTCTTGATCTAAACACAAAACTGAAAAATAAAAACATTGATAGCATGTGCCACCTTGATTGGTACCTTTTTATAATTTGATGATGAAAAATCACTATTTACTATAAAAATCGTTATTTTGTGCCATAAAGCTACTACTTAGACATTGCTATCACATTTATTCTTGGTCTACACATAAAACTGAACAAAAAAATCATAGTCAGCATTTGCCACCCCAGGTGGTACCAAAAAAGTAATTGGCTCATGGACTATATATTAGCGTTATATTCAATGCTTAATCATATAATCAACGACAGCGATGTTAAATCAAATCAACAATTTTTTCTGTCAATTGACCTATCCTGTCAGAAGGAGTGAGTGCGATAGATACAAAGTAACATTGTGTTGAGTGAGACAGCAACCTGATGTGCAGTATGCTATGCGCATGCTTGTGGCAAAAGGAAATGACGTCAATAGACCAATCCCTGGTGATGCGGTTGTATTTTGACAGATTTGTACAAATGTCAAAATTTAATTTCAATTTTTTTTAACGACTTTATTAATTTGTTTCATGCATGTTGCGTACTTAATTGTTCAAATTGCACAATGTCATAAATTGAATTAAACTTTTATTCTACATTTAAAAAATTTAAAATAAGAAATGTCAAACTTCATCTAACAGCACTTTCTATTTTCATAGCGTACTGCGCAGCAGTTTTGCCGTCTCACTCAACACATGTTACTTTGTATCTATCGAAATCACTTCCTCTAAACCGGATGCCCAAAGCCCAAGCATGCGCGCGCAACCGAAGTTCAACAGGATAGGTCAATTAGTTGACAGTTTGCATATTATGGAAGGTTTTAATGTTATTATGGTTGTATCTAACGTTTTAAGTTCGTAACTAATGAATTATAAGTATCGAAGGTATTATAAGTAACTAATGTATTATGTTATTTATAATTATCAATAAATGTTGCATATTAAAAGGTAATAACAGTTGATGATACGATTAAATTATTAAATACATATTACGTTAACATTTAACATTATGTTTCAGAAATCCAAGTACAGAAATTAAGGAAAATATATACACCAGCATTTCATTTTAACATTATGGAAAATCATGTAGCTATATTTAATACACACTCAGATATTCTTATTGATGTACTGCGAAAAGATGTAAATTCGAATTGTCCTATTGACATTTATCATAAAGTTGTAAACTTTACTCTGGATATCATCACAGGTACCTAAAATAAAATTCGAACTATTGATTTTATAATCAATTATCAAACTTAACGAGCAAAGAAATATTTTTTAAGGTTAAATCTTAAGAACCCAGTTATTTTTTGTAGCAATCCACAAACCGGACGTAGAACTTTGCTTAATATAAATATTTCGATAAATAATTAATGGATCTAGGAAGATTCTTCGAAAGCAAATTCTTCGAAAGGAAAATTCTTCGAAAGGAAAATTCTTCGAAAATAAAAGATATTATACGAAACAACACTAAGTATAGTTCATCGCGAGGATACTTAATCGCCAAAAAATTAATTTCAGTCATACCTACCTATTCATGACCTATAAATTCTTCGTTGCAGACCAATAAATCACAATTTCACGATATGCACTCTAATTGAACTGTACTAAATAAAGAACCTATTACCCTTCTTGGGTCCCACATACCTACTCGGTTTTGGTAGAAACTCTGATTGAACTGAACTAAATAAAAAACCTCTTACCCTTCTTGAGTCCCACATACTCGGTTTTGATACAAACTTTGATTGAACTGAACAAAATAAAGAACCTCTCACCCTTCTTGAGTTCCACATACTCTGTTTTGGTACTCTGTTGAACTGAACTAAATAAAGAACCTCTTACCCTTCTTGAGTCCCACATACTCGGTTTTAGTTCTAACTCTGATTGAACTGAACTAAATAAAAACCCTCTTACCCTTCTTAAGTCCCACATACTCGGTTTTGGTAGAAACTCTGTTGAACTGAATTAAATAAAGAACCTCTTACCCTTCTTGAGTCCCACATACTCGGTTTTGGTATAAACTCTGATTGAACTGAACTAAATAAAGAACCTCTTACCCTTCTTGAGTTCCACATACTCTGTTTTGATACAAACTCTGATTGAACTGAACTAAATAAAGAACCTATTAACCTTCTTGAGTCCCACATACTTCGTTTTAGTACAAACTCTGATTGAACTGAACTAAATATAGAACCTCTTACCCTTCTTGAGTCCCACATACTCGGTTTAGGTACAAACTCTGATTGAACAGAACTACATACTCTTACCCTTCTTGAGTCCCACATACAACAAAGAGATTCTAACATTAATATGGAAATTAACAATAATTTAATCAAAATAATTACATTTTTTATTTAGAAAATCAGTTTATCCTTAGGCGATGTTTCGTAGTTAATAAAAAATATAATATCTTTTATTTTAGAAGAATTTTCCTTTCGAAGAATTGTTATTCGAAGAATTTTCCTTTCGAAGAATTGCTTTTCGGAGAACTTTCCTTCGAAGAATTTGCTTTCGAAGAATCTTCCGGATACCATAATTAATTTATCAAAATATTTTCTATTTCAAATGAAAGATTATATTTTTGTCATATACAATTAGTATTTTTATTTTTATCTGTACATGATACTATTTAGGAAATAAATTATTGTTTATAATTCAGAGTATGAAACTTCAGTATTCAGTACCTATCTTCTGTTGTTGTTACTACGTAAATTTAAATTGATTATGACAGTAACTGTATCAAAATACTGACACATCGTTTATATCTTCTTCTAAAGTTTACATAAAATCAGGGACGCGCCAACCCCGTGTGCAATGTGTGCGGCGCACACAGGCGCCTGGACATTAAAATTTAATAAATTATTTTTTTAAATCGTAAAAGATTGCGAAGTACTTAAAAATATTTCAACATCGCCTTTTGTTATAACTTGAATTGGAATCAATTAAATTGTATTTATTATTTTAGTAACTTCTTTTTAAGATTCTTTTTTAATGTATAGCAGAACACGAGCGAAGTTACAAAATGAAGCGTAGTTTTTGGGTGTGAATTCGTTTAGTCCCACTAGTTTTGTTAAAACATGCATTAGTTGACAATGTATAAAAAATGCATATGAACAAACTTTGTATTTGCTTTATTCTAGCAACAAGCACTGTATGTAGTAGTGTAGAATATTAAAATTTATCTATACAAATTTGTGGTGATATGTTTAATTTACGTTATGAAATTAATAAAAATATATTGATAGTTTTGGGCAAATTTGAACAAAATTGTAAATTATGTAGGTACTATTTTTAATTAGTGAGGCGCCGTCAAAAATTTTGCACACTCGCGCCCCTGCATAAAATGAAAAAAATATATTTGTGACTAGGTACTTATAGTATATTAAAAACTAAAAAGAGTGCGTAGAGTATGGCGGAAGGACTTGTGCTGGCCACATCAGATTTTTGTACATGTTATTTGCCGAAGTTGGTATCAACTTAAATAGTTTGAAGAAAAAATGATTTTATTTAAATTTTCCTGAATGAATAGCGCATAAAAAAGCCTTTACGAAAGCAAGTTATTAAAATTAAAACTTATAGTCAGGAAAGTACTGTGGTGGTCACAGCAGATTTTTTCTCCGATAATAATCAAATTTCTGCAAAATGAAAAAATCTGACGTGGACACCACATGACTTCCTTGTACGCCTTGTTTGTTCATACTTTTCTTAATAACTAAAATGTAGAATAATATAAAAAATTCTTTTAACTTATTATACTAGTATACTCACAAATATATTTTAGTCATTTTATTTAAACTGCAGAAGAAGATATAAACGATATTTTACTATTGTCATTGCTACTGTCACTGTCATGTCATAATCATTTAAATTTTACGTAGTAACAAATGTTAATCGATCATGGACTACAAGATACCGAAATACTAAATTATAAGTATATACTTTAATTATTCTTAAATGATAGAAGATACAGAAAAATTTATAAAATACCGATTGTAGATAATAATCACATAATCTTTCATTTAAAATAAAAAAAATTACCTAAAATTAATTATTTATTAAATTTTTTTTAAAATTTACTACTTCCGGTTTGTAAATTGAAACCAAAAATAGGAGGTGCACAACTAGATGCTATAACAGTCCTAAATACAAAATTTCAACTTTCTACATCTAACCGTATTTGAGTTATGCGACACACATACATCCGTACGTACGCACGTACGTACAGACGTCACGACGAAACTAGTCATAATGGATTCAGAAAAGGTCAAAACGGATACCGTAAAACCATACAACTTTGAACTCGAATACAACTTTGAAATTTTTTTGCATTTTGTTTATTTCGTATAACGCATCAGTAGTTTTTAATTTTACCCCATTTTCAACGTAAATATGAAATTAATGATATTTTTCCAAGTAGGTAGGCATAATTTGAGTTTATTTTATGATCAACTACACTTCAGTTTACCAGTGTTTTTAAAGGTCAAAAAAACATTGTTTTTCAATGTGTACAAACTTCTACTTGCCAGTACAGTAAAATAATTTCTCGCTGTATCAAAATAATTGATTTCCAGTAAGCTTATGTGTTGAGATAATTTTGAGACCTAATGTAGTTAATTAGAATTATATTTACCAGAGATATAATTTTTTGTTTAAAGTCGGTACTTTTTAGGTCAAAATTCGACAACTTTGAACACTGTTTCGAGGACAGTTCAAAGGTGTATTTAAAAATTTAAATGACGGTTTATTGTTGTTTTAGCAATTAAATACACACTAGTATTATTCTCGTACTGAATTTAAAGTCAAAAGCTATAACTGACCTTTGTTGGCAAAATTACTAAAACAATAGATGACGATAGTATGTCTTTTTTGTTAGAATAGCAGGAAACACGCCATTTAAATTTTTTGGCCAAAAATGGCTTTATTAGATCCTGAAATTGATAAGTTACTTTTTACTTTTACTTTTTACTTTTTGCCAAAAATAAACAAAAAAAGATATCTTAAATCACTGCATTAAAATGTTTTCATTCGATTGAAATATATGCCTATAATTATAAGTATATATCTACTAAAGATGAGACTGAATTGTTATTCAACTTTAAATAGTTCATACTATCTATTTATGCTATTTTTTATACATAATGTTACTTGTTTCTTAATTTATAAGATTTACAACGTTAAAATAAATCATTTCATAATATAAAATGCTGTTTTCCTTGTTAAAAGCCCTAAAAATAGATTCATTCGTGGACGAGTTCGTGGATATTTTTTTAAGAATAACAATGTTCAATGATGTATTTAAAACGAAATAGCTTTGAAAACTGTAGTTAAAACATGGGTGTTCAAAGTTGTCCAATTTGAGATCAACTTTGAACACTACACATTTTATTTTTTTTAAATTATAAACAATTCAAAATTTATATTTATTTTGTGTTAGAGTCATACTCTATACTGGAGCCCCTATGACAGTATTTTTTATTTCTCTTTATGTGCAGCTGGTTTTGAGATATAACCAAGAATATCTGAAAAGTGTTCAATGTTGTATGGTTTTACGGTATTTCCATCAAAATCTGAAAACCGAAATTTTTCGCGATTACAATACTTCCTTATTAGTCCGTACAAGGAAGTAAAAACGGCAATCTTAGATTTAAAAATAGTTTGATATTTTAAAAAATCAGCATAGGTGTTAAGTACCCCATTAAAAATTTAAAAATCCATAAAACCCTGTTCGCACGAGGATTCTATGAAGATTCTGAATCTTGGGAAAAATAATTCTAATGAGAATTACCTGTAAAATTGCGGTGCCGCTAAATTTATCGATTGCTTGAAAACCGTGACATTTTTTTCCAAGATTCAGAATCTTGAAAAAATCTTCAAAGAATCCTCGTGTGGACAGGGCCTAATGTAAATTTATTTGTAGAAACGGCGGCTGGAGTAAAAAGTAATGTGCAAATTAATTCAAACACTGAGTTTCAAAAAGCAGTATCCTTTATGACACAGATTGCAATTGAAAGATCCTTATCTTCATGGAAAAGATTTGACTGTTTATTTACACTATCTTCTCAGAATAAAAAACAGCAAAAATACATACAAGTTCTTAATAATATTTCATGCAAAGCTATTGAAGAACGACGGAAGATTCTTCTGAAAAATAACGAAGAAAATAAAGACATACCCGGACCAGATTCAGAAATGGAAAAGAAAAAAACAATTTTATTAGATCGCCTTCTTACAAGAACACTTGATGGAAAGCCTTTTTGTAATAAAAAAATTATTACAGAAATTAATTCATGTATTTTTGCGGTAAGAAAATACACCCGAGGAAAATAAAAACGCACCACTTGAAAATGCACCAAAAATGACAAAATTTCAAAGTGCGATATCTCGGCTGCATTTCGACGAAATTGAATTGAATTGAATTAATCTTCGAGTTCTGAAAACCTTGAAGTCTTATCTTTAATGTGATGATAGCCAATGTTAAAAAAATCACTCCACCCTCTCCCGCCCCTCTAAGAAAAACGAATGTATCTGATGTCCAAAAAAGTCCAACTTTGGCAACTCATACGGACTAACAAAAAAATCGTGGACCTTATTGGCCAACATGGTAATAAAGATCAGACTTTTCCTGCAAGGTCCGCAAAATTTCAAGTAATTACGACGATTTGGCGCGAAGTTATGAATTTTTGAAAAAAAAGCGCCTTTTTCAGGTTTTTGGCCATAACTTGGCGAATTTTGCAAGAAAATCAATAAATTTTGGATTTCCGAGAACGTTGAAGGTTTCTCTATTCGGCCCTGTAAATTAATCTGCCGCCAAACCCGATCCACCCCCTGCCACCCCCGGATAAAAAACATGTTTTTTACTGAAAAATGTTCAACTGTAGCAACTTGTAGCGTGAGTAAAAAAAATCGTGGACCTTATTGCCCAACAGGACAATAAAGTTCAATCTTTTTCATAATTTGTCCGATTTGGCACCAAATTCGTTTATTTCTTAAAACATCTAAAAAATCAAGGTGTTTAAAGAAATAAAAATTTTAAAGTCACTTTTAAATAATTGGTAATGAAATTCAGAAACCTCAAAAAGGCACTTTTTTTTCAAAAATTCATAACTTCGCGCCAAATCATCGTAGGTCTTTCAAATTTTGTGGACCTTGAAGGAAAAAGTCTGATCTTTAATGTGATGATATCCAATATGACTAAAAATCCACTCCACCCCTGCCCACCCCTTCGATAAAAAATGTACCTGATGTCCAAAAAGATCCAACTTTGGCAACTCGTACGCAGTGCCAAAAAAATCGTAGACCTTATTGGCCAACAGGGTATTAAAGATCAGACTTTTTCCTTCAAGGACCTACGATGATTTGCCGCGAAGTTATGAATTTTTGAAAAAAATGTGCCTTTTTGAGGTTTCTGAATTTCATTAACAATTATCTAAAAGTGACTTTAAAATTTTTATTTCTTTAAACACCTTTATTTTTTAGATGTTTTAAGAAATAAACGAATTTGGTGCGAAATCGGACAAATTATGGGCAAAAAGCACAAAAATACCAATTTTTTTCATAAATTCATAACTTCGTGCCAAATTATCGCACATACTTGAAATTTTAAGAAAATTGAAGGAAAAAGATTGAACTTTATTGTCCTGTTGGGCAATAAGGTCCACAATTTTTTTTACTCGCGCTACAAGTTGCTACAGTTGAACATTTTTCAGTAAAAAACATGTTTTTTTATCCGGGGGTGGCAGGGGGTGGATCGGGTTTGGCGGCAGATTAATTTACAGGGCCGAATAGAGAAACCTTCAACGTTCTCGGAAATCCAAAATTTATTGATTTTCTTGCAAAATTCGCCAAGTTATGGCCAAAAACCTGAAAAAGGCGCTTTTTTTCAAAAATTCATAACTTCGCGCCAAATCGTCGTAATTACTTGAAATTTTGCGGACCTTGCAGGAAAAGTCTGATCTTTATTACCCTGTTGGCCAATAAGGTCCACGATTTTTTTGTCAGTCGGTATGAGTTGCCAAAGTTGGACTTTTTTGGACATCATATACATTCGTTTTTCTTAGAGGGGCGGGAGAGGGTGGAGTGGATTTTTTTAAACATTGGCTATCAAAGATAAGACTTCATCGTCTTCAGAACTCGAAGATTAATTCAATTTCGTCGAAATGCAGCCGAGATATCGCACTTTGAAATTTTGTCATTTTTGGTGCTTTTTCAAGTGGTGCGTTTTTATTTTCCTCGAGTGTAGTTATTTTTGTATTAAGTCCGCGAAGTTGATGTTTTTTTTTGCGTGAGAATGTCACTTATTTGACAAGGCTTGTCGAGTTAAATAAGTAGTTCTGAGACAGAAACAAAATATTGTTAATAATATAATTCATAGATTATATGTTCATATTTTATAGGGTCATGATACAACAGCTTCAGCTATAACTCTAATGATGTACGCACTTGCAAATTATAAAGACGTTCAAGTAAGTAAATCTAAAAATAGTTATTTGTCCAACTAGAGCGGAAAGCGCTTCTTTTTTCCACTCGAGCTCGAAGTTTGTGTCACGAGCGAAGCGAGTGAGGCAATCGAGCAAGAGTGGTAAAAGAGCTTTCCTCTCGTGTTAGACACAACATTTTTTTCACGACATATTTAAAAACATTGTGAATGTAGAAGAAACACATAACTAGAAGTTAGGTTATAACTACCATCTGTCAGGATGACGTTTGAAAACAACGAAATGCAGCCAAAATGCCAAATTAAATTTAAGTTGTAAAATAGTGAAATAGTAGAAAAAGAAAATATAAAACATAATAATTGTAAAATAATAGTTTACAGTATATTTAAATTTTCAATAAAATAATAAGTTACTTACAATTTTTAAAATATTTCATAGTAAAATAACACTGGTGGTAACACTGCTTACTTTCCTCTCTAGAGAGGGAAAACCTACTTTCCTCACTATTTCGCGAGAAGAAAATTGTGTTTTCTCTACATGTCGTGAAAAAAGATATTATTTGAATCATTCATTAAAATATTTTTTCTATTTGGCGTTCACAAAGTTAACTTTGTGGAACGCAACTGAATGTCGCAAAGGTTCACTTTGTGACACACGCAACATATTTTTTTTGAAGGTTTGTTGGTATTGGTATGTATCAGGAGACCTATTCTAATTCGTTAGCGGCTGTAATAAGCGACTTTATGACGTTTTAGTTAGCGACTAACTTATGCCATCGTTGGTATAGTCAAAAAGTTCGTATATGACGTCATAGTTTGCGACTGGTCGCTTCAGGATTGACGACTGCTACGAGGCAGTTGCGAAGTAGTACTGTCAGTCGCTATAAAAAATATTACAAAAAGTAGCCTAACAAATACGCTACGCACTCGTGTTTATTTCGACACAACAAGCAGTCGTGACCAGACGGCAAAAATTGCCGGCAAAATCATGGTCACTAATGGTATTATATAGGGTCTTTCAATAGGAGTGATAGTTTTTTCAATAAAGATTTCTCGATTTCTGATATATACTTTATTTACTTCTAGGTGTCAAATTATTTAGTATAGTGTGCAGTTTTATGATGCAGCGTGTGACGCCTCTAGACCGGTTGGAAATAATAAAAATATATTACCAAAGTTCGCGCTCAGTTGTGGGTGCTCAACATTTATTCACCCCAGAATTGGGTCGCCCTCACCGTTACTCTGCGCAGCCTATAAGACGCACTGTGATAAAGTTTGAGTTAACATTACTAAGACAATAAGCGGGACAACGTACAACACGCGAAAGTACTGACGCTGCCTTGTACTTTCGTTGCTTTGTACATGCGCGGTTTTGTATAAACACTAGAAAGTATTTGCGCCGTATTTTATTTACACCGCCTTGTGCAAACACCGAAATGTACTTTTCTCGAAAGCACAAAAGTACAAAACAGCGCAGACGCAAACCAATGCTGCAAAACAGGAAACTGTAATTATACATATACTCATATACACATCACGCACTCACTACATTGAATAGTTTTATAAGAGTATTTATCAAAAACGGAGTATGTTGGACTCAAGGAGGGTTTTGTTAGTTTTTTTTAGTCTATTTAGGTACTCTAGTTTTGCTAAACTTAGTTCGACATCTATAGACTAAAGTCCTAAACACCATCTTATATTTACAGTTTCCTGTTTTGCAGCATTGGTTTGCGCCTGCGCTGTTTTGCACTTTTGTACTTTCGAGAAAAGTACATTTCGGTATTTGCACAAAGCGGTGTAAATAAAATACGGTGTAAAAACTTTACAGTGTTCATCTAAAGCCGCGCATGTACAAAGCAACGAAAATACAAGGCAACGTCAGTATTTCGAGTGTTATACACTCACCCCAATAAGCCACCAAGAAGGCAGCGAAATGTTCGAAGTGAGGTGAAAATCAAAGCTCTAGCCAGGGCCGGATTGGCCGGTCGGGAGAATCGGGAATTTCCCGAGAGGCCGCGGTTTTTTGAGCCCGCCGCTCGGCGATCGCGAACTATAATATCACTCCTATATATTTTTATGGGCCGGTCGATTTACCTTCCACATTAAGGGCTGGGAGAATAAAAGGAGTTCAATGTTTGAACGGGGGAAATCTGTCGTTTGGTGCCATTCGATAGAACTTTCAAAAATATTTTGGACGTATTTTTTGGTTTCTCAATCCGTTTTGTTTTTCGCGAGATATTTGTTGGGTGCTCTGAAGCACTCTACAAAAAAAACCGCACCACTTGACAATGCACCCAAAATTCCGAAATTTTAGACCGCCATAACTCGGTTGAATTGGCTCGAAAATGGATAAATCTTCGAGTTCTGACAAGATTGAAGTTTCCTCTTTAAGGTCATCTAAGTTAATCTGATGCAAGTACATTTTACCCCCTACCACCCTCCTTAGAAAAAAATTTTCAAAGGTCAAAAAAATGATATTTTGTTTTCAAAAATTCATTACATTGCGCCAAATCATCGAAAATACTCAATTTTTTTCCAACAGGAAAATGAATGAACTTTATCTCCTTGGTAGTAGGGAATTCACCTATTTTTGCGCCTGGTACAAGTTGTCAAAGTTTGATATTTTTTGACATCAAAAACATTTTTTTCTCAGGGGAGTGGCAGGGGGCGAAATTAATTTGGCAGATTAAGGCCCGAATGTAGCTGTCTGCGAGAAAAGGTTAGATTCATACAGATTTAGTGTGTCGAACAAAGGCAGCAATAGGGAACGCGCTCTCGTAGAGGGATCAAAATTGGTATTAAATATGAACATATCATCACAAACAAGGGTTCATTTGAAAGATATAAGTTCAATTTAGATCCGTTTAGTGTTGAAATTTGCAATTTTTGTAGATTTACTGAGTAACAGTTATGTGAAGTTATCCAAGTTATGACAAGTTTATGTTTATGGCATTGTAAAGTTGAATCAAATAATAAAATTAATATTTCAACACTTAATGGACGTGGAGCTCATCTTTATCTTTAAATTAAAAAAAATTAAAGCGATCCGACCAAAATTAGTCTCAATTTCATTCCCCATTCACAACCATGTTTTTGCTGCGCATAACGTTCCTACATTACGCTCTTAACTTCCATGACCTTAAAGAGAAAACTTTAAACTTGAATTTGAAGATTCACCCATTTTTGACCAAATTCAACCGAGTTATGGCGGTATAAAAATTCTGAATTTTTCGGGCATTATCAAGTGGTGTGTTTTTACTTCCTTGTACGGAGTAATAAGGAAGTATTGTAATCGCGAAAAATTTCGGTTTTCAGATTTTGATGGAAATATCCGTTTTGACCTTTTCTGAATCCATTATGACTAGTTTCGTCGTGACGTCTGTACGTACGTACGTGCGTACGTACGTACGTACGGACGTATGTGTGTCGCATAACTCAAATACGGTTAGACGTAGAAAGTTGAAATTTTGTATTTAGGACTGTTATAGCATCTAGTTGTGCACCTCCTATTTTTGGTTTCAATCTATAAACCGGAAGTAGTACTTTTTAAAAATATTTCGATAAATATTTAATTTAACACAAATTTTTTTATTTTAAATGAAAGATTATGTGATTATTATCTACAATCGGTATTTTATAAATTTTTCTGTATCTTCTATCATTTAAGAATAATTAAAGTATATACTTATAATTTATTATTTCGGTATCTTGTACTCCATGACCGTTTAACATTTGTTACTACGTAAAATTTAAATGATTATGACATGACAGTGACAATAGTAAAATATGCTTTATATCTTCTTCTGCAGTTTAAATAAAATGACTAAAATATATTTGTGAGTATACTAGTATAATAGTTTCAAAGAATTTTTTATATTATTCTACATTTTAGTTATTAAGAAAAGTATGAACACACAAGGCGTACAAGGAAGTCATGTGGTGCCCACGTCAGATTTTTTCTTTTGTCGAGTGTATATACTATAGGTAATCGGCGCCGCTGAGTCTTCCCAATCCGGCCCTGGCTGTAGCGGCCAGTGTTGCAAATGAGCCAAATTCTGCCAAATTGGAGCGATCTTGTGATCAGTGTCAACAAAGCCGTGGTGGACATTTGAACGATATCTTGTTGCGAACATAACTGCATTTTCTAAGCTTCCAAATAAAGCAAAAACTAAATTGATATGTCAAACCGTTGACGTTTTATTTAAAATTAAAATCCTATCACTCTTAATGTGTTGAGGACTGCAGCTCAACAGGCTATCCCCACCCAGACTCACCCTTGTGGAGGGGTGCTAAGAGCTCCATTAAGTTGTAGTCCAATGTCACCTAACTCTCCCTAGACTATAATGCTTTGAATGTGCTAAGTATGTGCTTTACTGTGCGCTATATATTATAGTATGTGCGTCCATACAAAACGGTCCATATATGTTTGTAAATTGCGACTACAAGTAAATACTAATAAACAAATATCAGAAAAGTAAAAATTTATCATGATAGTAGTAATGTGCCTCGTATGTGCTTCTTTGTGCGCTATGTTTTATGACGTGTGCGTCATTAGTGTTCCAGCAATTCTCTTGATAAAAATGCGACTCCTGTTCCATAGTCGCAAATTCCTACTGAAACTATCATGCTTGGAGTGTGCTAAGTATGTGCTTTACTGTGCGCTATATATTATAATATGTGCGTCCATATAAAATTGTACATACATGTTTGTAGCAATGTGCCCCATACGAGTATGTGCTTCTTTGTGCGCAATGTTTAAAACTTAATAACGAGATATTACATATTATCGTATGGAGGTGTAACAAAATAATTATACTAAATTAAAAATGAATTTCAATACAAAATTTAATTATTGTTTTTGTTATACAGGGTGTAACCCAAACTGTGTAACAATATTTAAGGGTGTATAGTATTGGACGCACTGATCATAAATCAAAAAGAATTTTGTTGAAATTCGTAAAATTAACAGTAGTTCGCAAAACAACATTATGGGTACCACTGGTTGTCACATTTAAATACAAAAAAGTTAAACAATAGTTATGTAATAATAATTTTACAAACAGGAAAAAATGAAATTTGTAGGTACTTACAGAATGTCTCATTTGTTTGGACCCATTTTTTAATTCGCAACAAAATTCTTTTTGATTTACGATCAAAAAAATAAAATATTTATTCACTAAAATCAAGTGAATAAATAATATCAATAATATAACCGTATAAAATATTGACATACACAGATGAATTTTCAAATTTTTGCAAAGTTCAAAGCAGAAAACAATATTAACACAATGGCGAAACAGTGGTAGAAACCTTGTGTAATAGGCGAAAAAAATCGAAGTAGCTGGATCTCTTGCGGCGAAAAAAAATCTTACGAGTGTGGGGTAGCGCTTGATATTTGTACATGTATTTATATGGGACTTATGTTGTACTAATAAGTTTAAAACAATATTTTGTAATAATGAGGTGCCTATTTGATTATATGATTTATAGTATTCAGCTAAAATTTTATAAAAATTCCAACAAAATAGAGTTATTCTTGTATTTACAATGTTTTCATTTTTTTAGTTTAAATTTATACCTACTATATTTAAAATCACACTAGTAGAAGCTAACGCCTTTTGTTTGCACACATTTTCACTTAATTAATGTCCAACTTGTTTCTTATTATTGTCATAATATCCCTGTTTCCAGCGCAATAATAATAAATAATGCCTAAGGCCATTACTTTTCAAAATACGCCCAAGGGTATTATTTGCTATATAATTTTCTTATTACCATAGAAACAGAGCTTTTATGACACTACCTAACAATTAATAGTATATTCCGTAACTCTTTAGCGAATAACCGCGGTTTTGGTAATGGTAAATCTGTTGTTAGTTATGGTTCCTGAAAAAGTGCTCATGATTCGGAACAAGTTAAACCTCATATCTGGTTGTCTACGATGGTAATGTAGGCAATTTATTTATTTATTTATTTAAAGTTTGCTTGTATTTGAGTTTTTTGCATTTTTTTGACTTTTTGACTTTTCAGATCGAAATTTGGTGTAGGTAATTCGTATTACTGAAATTTGAAGAAATTCATTTATATGTTCACAGTTCCAAATTTTAGTCGTAGCACAAACAAAACAAAAAATATTCAAACGCTTTTTAGAACAAATCAGCTGTTCATTTTACTATATTTACTTCAATTGCCTCCTGCAACTTCATAAATTTCGGTCTGTTAATGTGGTTTTAAGTTTTAGCTATGGCAGATTCGTGGTATTTTTTTGAAACTTTTATTTTAATTTACAGTGCAACTATCATTATCATTAATTTCGACATTGCAACTTATTATTTATTAATAAAATGTAGAAACGATGAAAAGAAACATAACAAACATGGCTTTCCCCACAATTAATACCCAATATTTTCCCGCCAAACATATAAACGTACAAACTAACCACAACAACCAACGTTTATCGTTGGTTATCATGGTCACGAAAAAGTAACCAAAACTTTCAGGAACCGGGTTCCTTAATCTAACCAAATCCTTGTGTGGACCACCCAGAATAGCGCACAATAAACCATATTATAAACAAGATAGTATCATAAGGGATTTTCGATTATAACATAGGAGTTGAATTTTTTATTAAGTTCATTTCTTGGACACTAATAAAACATAGCGCACAAAGACGCACATACGGGGTAGATTGCTACAAACATGTATGTACCATTTTGTATGGACGCACATATTATAATATATAGCGCACAGTAAAGCACATACTTAGCACACTCCAAGCATGATAGTTTCAGTAGGAATTTGCGACTATGGAACAGGAGTCGCATTTTTTATCAAGTGAATTGCTGGAACACTAATGACGCACACGTCATAAAACATAGCGCACAAAGAAGCACATACGAGGCACATTACTACTATCATGATAATTTTTTTCTTTTCAGATGTTTATTAGTATTTACTTGTAGTCGCAATTTACAAACATATATGGACCGTTTTGTATGGACGCACATACTATAATATATAGCGCACAGTAAAGCACATACTTAGCACATTCAAAGCATTATAGGCTAGGGAGAGTTAGGTGACATTGGACTACAACTTAATGGAGCTGGTGCTAAGCGTATAACAGACAGTTAGTCAGTCGACCAGAGACAGTCAGTCGGTTCAGTTGTCGATAACATACAGTCGCTTGTAACAATGAAAATCATTTCTATTTGTTGTAATATATGTATGTTTGTGTGTTGAATTAAATTAATATTATTCAAACGTGAATGCATTTCATCTCAAACAACATAAAGTAATTATATACCAGCGAATTCAGTGTTCGTGTTATTGCGCGGATCTCCAAGCAACGCGAACCCAACATTTTGGTCCTTCGAAGCCAGATGCCGGATGAATAACATCACCAAGGAAGTTATCATCCAAGATTAGGCATCCATCATCAAGTTGAACTCCTGCTTAGCAGCACCAGCGGAATCAGCCACGGCAACAGCTCCAGCACCGAGGGTGACGGCAGGACAACATCTATGCGGTGGGCAGCATCATCGCAAGATTGGGGTAGGTTCATTGCATTTCTTTACGCGTGCGTTTCCTCAGTTGTGAGCAATCATGAGCACGGAGGAGATTAAGAAATTAATTGAAAAACGCGGCTTTATAAAAGCATCATTAACAAGAATTGTAACGGCAGTAGATAAATTCGATCAAACCAATGGCAATATAAACCAATTAAAGGTGCGTTTACCGCCTTTACAAGCAGCATACAAACATTTTGATACTATTCAAAGCGAGTTAGAGTTATTAGATCCAGCTAAGTCAGATAAATATATTCAAGACCGCGATGAATTCGAGCAAAAATATTATGATGCCGAGTGTAAAATATTAACAATCATACAAAAATTCGATAACAGCAATAGTACTCGTAATAGCAGTACTGCGAATGCCGAAATTAAAGATAACATAGCCTTACACCCGGCCAGCAACGTACGATTACCACAGTTAAATTTACCGACATTTGAAGGAAATTATATTAATTGGACAGCATTCCATGACACATTTAATTCACTTATTCACGAAAGCAGGGTATACAGCGATGTAGAAAAATTTCACTATTTACGATCCTGCTTGAAAGGTGATGCGTTTAAAACAATTGAAGGAGTAACGATTTCCGAATTAAACTATCAAATAGCATGGGACTTACTTAAAAACGCTTCAAAAACCCTCGACTTATCATTCAAGAACATGTTTTTAAAATTATTAATTCGCCACAAATTCAAAAAGCATCGCACGTAACAATGCGACAATTATTAGACGATATTAGTATTAATTTAGAAGCACTTAAATCTTTAAAGCAACCAGTCGATCAATGGGATTCAATTATCATACCTATTATTGTTCAAAAATTTGATTTTCAAACCAAAAAAGAATGGGAAGGTACATTAAATTCTGATTCACCAAAAATTGGGGAATTAATAGCATTTTTACACAAAAAATGCTTATTATTAGAGTCTTTAAGTGCATCATATAAACAGAACATTCCAATTAAACCTAATCAGACATATAAAAACAGCAAGAATGTGTCTCACAAAGATCAAACTACCAATTTTCTAGCAATAAACAATAAATTCAAATGCCCTCTATGCAACAATGAACACGGCCTGTATAAATGTAAAGAATTCTTACGACTATCGGTCCCAGATAGAATTAATAAATTAAATGCACTTCAATTATGTTTAAATTGTTTTCGCTCAAATCACAAAGCTCCCGATTGCAAGTCAAGTTCATGCAGACTCTGCAACCGGAAACATAATACATTTATACACTCGGAACCGAGTTCAACATCTGCTCATGTCCACAACAAAATACCTATAAATAATCAAGCTCTTCTATGCACGGCAGAAATATTAATTAAGAATAGAAGTGGAAATTGGCAAAAATTACGGGCATTACTCGATGTTGGTTCCCAATCAAACTTAATTACTAAGACAGCTTGCAATGAATTAGGCTTAACACTTCGTTCCACAAACATTTCAGTGTGTGGTATAAATAATGCGAGCAGTAATTCAAATTATAGTACAGAAATAGCCTTCAAATCACAGTACAGTTCAAATATTTCATGTTTAGTTATTCCAAAAATAACTGACAATTTACCAACAATTTCATTTGAAAAAGATAAGTTGCAAATTCCATCGAATCTTCACTTAGCAGACACAAATTTCCACGAAAGCGAGAAAGTTGACATCTTACTCGGGGCGGGTATCTTTTGGTCATTGTTGCGCAACGGTCGTATACCTGCGTCGGGTCGAAATCCGCACTTCCAAGAAACAGAATTAGGTTGGGTTGCTGGTGGAGAGATGCCGTTATTGCAGGCTCGTAATAAAACCAACTGCAGCATAATTACCCTA
This sequence comes from Agonum fuliginosum, assembly GCA_947534325.1. Lineage (NCBI taxonomy): Eukaryota > Metazoa > Arthropoda > Insecta > Coleoptera > Carabidae > Agonum > Agonum fuliginosum. The sequence goes on along the minus strand of OX384029.1, from coordinate 10,482,637 downwards.
GACGCGCAAATAGTTAAATTCTGGGAAGTTGAAGAATGTAGCAATAACCATATCGCTAGTAACTACTCGGCCGAAGATTCTAAATGTATGGAACATTTTAAAGGCAGCTATAAAAGAGATGCTAACGGTCGCTTTATTGTCCGCCTTCCTTTCAAGGATAATTTAGAAGAATTAGGAAATTCCAAACAGATGGCTAGGCATCGGTTTTACAGCCTAGAACGTAAACTAATTCGCGACAATACACTAAGCGCCAACTACGGTAAATTTATAAATGAATACGTGGAACTTGACCACATGCAATTGATAGGTAACACAAACGACGAATTAGCAATCCAGTCCAATCTTTGGCTTATTGTCGAACAACAGATTCAAGTAGAAAACCTGCCTGAAGTTCGGACAGTTTCTTGTAAGATTAATACAATTCCAGAAATTGATTGGATGTTAAAATACTCAAATTTTGCGAAATTACGCAGAATTGTGGCCTATTGTTTGAGATTCATCCATAACTGCAGTCGCAAGAAGGCACAGCCGAAAACAGGAAGTTTGTCTATATCCGAGCTCCAAAACGCTGAATTTAAAATTGCAAGAGCCGTCCAAATATCAAACTTTAAATCAGATTGGCAGGAGTTGAAGTCGGGACATAAGGTCAGCAATAAAGGTAAATTAATGAATTTGAACCCATTCATCGATGCAGATGAACTTATTAGAGTAGGTGGCCGGTTGCGCCACGCAGATATAGAATTCAACAGAAAACACCCTATCGTGCTCCCAAAACATTACATAACAAAATTGATTATAAAAGATGCACATGAGAGTCACCTACATGCAGGCACGACAGCAACGCTAGCTGCTGTTCGTGAAAGTTACTGGCCTCTGTCGGGGCGCAGTCAAGTACTACACAAATGTATACCATGCTTTCGTGCAGACCCGAAATCAACACACCCGATAATGGGTGATTTACCCGCGGCGCGAATACAATTATCGCGACCTTTTGCAAACTGTGGTGTCGACTATGCTGGCCCGATGTTTATAAAAGAAAACATGGGGCGTGGCAAACGTAAATTTAAGGCATATATATGTTTGTTCATATGTTTCACGACAAAGGCTATTCATTTAGAGCTCGTTCATAGTCTCACTACAGATGCATTTTTGAACGCATTAAAAAGGTTTATAGCCAGACGCGGAATGATCGAAAATATCTACTCCGATAACGCGACAAATTTTGTAGGCGCGCAGAGAGAACTAAATTCATTGGGAATTATTTGAATCTCAGCAATTTCGAGAAAAGGTAATAGAAGGGTTATGCGAACATAACATAGCATGGCATTTTATTCCCCCACGATCTCCAAATTTCGGAGGGTTATGGGAGGCCGGTGTAAAACGGGTTAAATATCACTTGAAACGGGTAGTAGAAGCATTGCTCACATACGAGGAGATGTACACGTATTTGGTTTGCATTGAGGCCTGCCTCAACTCGCGCCCATTGTGTCCGTTGTCAAACAACCCGAACGACTTGGCAGCCCTCACGCCAGGTCACTTCCTCGTCGGAAGTGTCATGACAGCACCATACGAGCCCTCTCTGCATCATTTAAAGCAGAATAGGTTATCCTGATATCAGCACGTCGAGAGGCTCCGTCAACATTTTTGGAATAGGTGGTCTAGGGAATACCTCGGACAACTGCAACCTAGACCAGCTGACCAAGTCTCCGATGACACACCCATCCAGTCAGGCGCTCTCATCATCATGAAGGACTTAAACACGCCGCCGCTGGCCTGGAAATACGGGCGAATGGTGGAAGTGCACCCAGGGGCAGATGGCATCGCTCGTGTTGTGAGTGTAAAGACAAGTCAAGGTGTTGTGAAACGCGCAGTGCGAAATATTTGTGTGGTGCCAATATAAAACAATAACTGTGTAATTGACAAATTAGGTTAAGTTGAAAAACCAGCTTTCAACGGAGGCCGGGATGTTGAGGACTGCAGCTCAACAGGCTATCCCCACCCAGACTCACCCTTGTGGAGGGGTGCTAAGCGTATAACAGACAGTTAGTCAGTCGACCAGAGACAGTCAGTCGGTTCAGTTGTCGATAACATACAGTCGCTTGTAACAATGAAAATCATTTCTATTTGTTGTAATATATGTATGTTTGTGTGTTGAATTAAATTAATATTATTCAAACGTGAATGCATTTCATCTCAAACAACATAAAGTAATTATATACCAGCGAATTCAGTGTTCGTATTATTGCGCGGATCTCCAAGCAACGCGAACCCAACATAATGAAAGACCCTATATATGAAAATCGATGTATTTGAAACGTATTTCCTGACGATGCTATGATCTCAAACTTATTGAATTTTTTTAATTAATTGCTGACATAAAAATAATTTTTTTTATTGACGTTGATAAAAAAACCTGAAAAATTTTAAATATTTTTATGTTCACAATAAATACATAAACAATTATGATAAATTTGAGATCATAGAAATTTCTTTAAAATCGACGTATTTAAAGCAGTCCGGAGCGCCCATAAACGACACCAAATAGAAAAATAGTATTAAGAACTCATTGTATAAGACTTTTTTCGCACTTGTACTTTAGTAAACTCGTCCGAGGGCTCGTTTTACTAAATTTGCACGCGTGCGAAAAATCATGTCTTATAAAACTTGCTCTTTAATATACTATTTTAGGATAAAATAGTAGCAGAGTTAAAAGAAATTTTTGGAGAAGATTGCGATCGTTCAGTTACAATGCAAGATTTAGCCGAGATGCGTTACATGGATCTTGTTATAAAAGAAGTTTTAAGATTTTACAGAGTAGTACCATTCATACTTCGTCAACTTTTAGCAGATGTAAATTATAGTGAGTTATATGTTTACCTATTAATTTTAGAGCAAAACTTTAAAATACACAACATGTTATATTTTAATTATTGTAATTAATATAAATATTTTGTATTTAGATGGTACTATATTACCGAAGGATACCATATTATGTTTAATCTTACATGGAGGACATATGTCAGCTTTATACGAAAATTACAAAGAGTTTAATCCTGACAGATTTCTATCTACAAATTCAATTAAACCTTACGAGTTTATTCCTTTCAGCGCTGGGCCAAGAAGTTGTTTCGGTAAAATCTTTATAATTTTTTTCCTTATTTATAAAATGAGATAGGTACTTAAAAGTCTTTTAGATATTACATTTCCAATACTAGTAAATATATATATATATATATATATATATATATATATATATATATATATATATATATATATATATACTGTAACTGTGCAAAGAATTTGACTTTGTATGAAGTACCTATATTATAAATTAGAATTATTTTCCAAATCAGCTAAAAAAAAATTTTCATTACACAGAATTCCTTGTTTTAGGTCAGAAATATGCAGTGAATGAAATTAAGGTAACTTTTGCAAAACTGCTCAGACATTTTGAGTTTGATGCTGCAGGACCGGACTATAAACTGGAATTAATAGCAGAACTGGTGATGAAACCAATTAATGGTGCATATGTGAAGATAAAATCAAGAAAATTTTGAATTATTATTGTAGAATAATAATATAGAATTATATATATATATATATACAGGGTGAGTCATCGAAATGCCCGTCGTCGATATCTCCCTTGTCGTTAAAAATACAGCATAAATTTATTAACAGAATTTTTCATCTACTCAAGGAGCATAACTTAAAATTATTTTCACATATACAGGGTGTTGCATAACGACTTGGCAATAATTGTTCGTCTTTTTTTAAATGAAACACCCTATATATTTTTATATATTTTGAATTGTATTTTATTTACCTATACGAAAATATAAGTTTCATTTTAGTTTTCCGCGGCGTTGCCAAGTTATTAAATTTTTTCTCTAAAAAAAGCCGAATACACGTATTGTTTTATAAAGGCGTACTGAAGTTATTTTAATAGTAAAAATTATGATTTTTTTTTCTGTACAGCTGTAACTATACTCTTTGTTCTAACATAACTTTTTTTTAATGTTATTATACAGGATGTTCAATACAGAGAATCAAATTTACTCAATTTCAAATGGCTATAACTCGTCCTTTTCAAATGGAACACCCCATATTTTATTATTCTGTTGTGTGTATTTTTGCATCTTCTTATGTTATAAAAGGTGTCCTATGCCTAAAAACATTAATTTAATTAATTTCGAAATTAATGTTTTTAGGCTTCGCTCATTAAACGTATACATTTAAACAGCTTTTATATTAAATAACTATGATTTGTTAATTTTCTATTTAATAAGCATAAATTTTCTTAATAATGCCCTCTCCTTCAATGCAAGTTGCTGAATATCCTGCTTTAGTAATATTAATACTGGTAATAAATAGGTCAGTCTGTACAACTGTTGGCATGTGAGATATAACTAAGAACATGTTGTCGATCCAGTAGAATCCCTAAAAAAAACATTATAGCAATTATTTTACAGCTGATACTCGAAACTCGAGTGAGTAATGTGACAGACTGTGGTTCTAACTACTCAGGTTCGAATCCTGACAGGAGACAGATACACATTCCAACGCATCTGGCTGGTGCTGATAGAGATATAAGTAGTATATAAAGAAAGAAATTGCTCAGAGACAAATATTCGTTAGGGACGAGTCTAACTCAAAAAGGAAGGGGTGTTTAGTACATACTAATAATATTTTTAAGTTGGATAGTACATGCTGCGAGGTATCGGCCAATTTTCCTTTCTCTGAATAATATACCTGTACAACAACATACCTACGTTAAAATGTGTGTCTATACCGATAACCAATTAATTATGTGAACAATTTTGATTGGATAGGGTCGTTTACCAATTTTTTGCCTCCCGCCTAGGGAGCTATAAGGATTGTGAAAAAAATCGATGTCAAGATTTTTGTCAATATGCGCTTTCGTTCTGATTCATTATCTTAAATTCTACTGATAACCCAGTCAATCTAGGTTTTAACCCAACAAGAAAAGTGTGTATACCTACATGTTCTATTTGATGTCCTAAACAACATATCAAAAGTCCCCACCTCTCCCCCGTCCGCATCCCTTATTATTAAGGGTTGAATGTGTACATCTTTAGTTTTTTGCGTTTGTCTCGTAAATGGTTAATAGGTATTACGA